>CM053786.1:269823111-270143111 GCA_028749045.1 Cupressus sempervirens | reverse complement strand
TACTATTTCTGCATCAAACTCTTGAGTATCTCCATTGGAAAATACTTTTGTGGTGTCAATCTCCTTGTATTGTGAGTCATTTTCAACTATGGCAATCTCTCTTCTTCTCTTTAAGGATTTTCTCAACTCTTCTTTGGCTTCCTCCAAGTTGTGTAGAAAGAGTTGTATGTCAATCACCTGGTTCTCTATGACCTTCCCAAGTTTGTAGACTTCCATCTTTAGATCTTTTCTCTAAGCTATAAGGCTTCTCCTTGTGAGAACTTAGCTTTGATACCAATCGTTGGGATATACAATTGGGAAAATTAACACACTTTAACCATAAAAACTTTTAGTTGAAATTAATTGCATGCATGTAAATATATCAAATAAACATAAAGTAAAGACATGCATCAAGACACATAATACCCATTTTTGGTCACCCAGAAACCCTCCAAAATGAGAAGGTAAAACTAGGGTGGGGATGACACCCACAAATTATCACTACAACAATATATGTTTGACCACGTCCAATGGTTTGCCCTGTGAGAGGCTTGCCCTATTAAAGGCTTTACACTCTGTCAAAAGTGACCTATTCAAAGGATTTACAAACATTTACTTGAAGTGTTACCTTGTCAAATGATTTATCTCCTTGTTAAAGGCTCTACAACATAGATGTTAAGCTAACCTATCAACATAGTAAGAGGAAAATAATTATGTTCTTTATGTGGTGCTATCTTAGCAAGGCTATCCCTTTGGGCTATTTTATTTCTTCTTTTAATAATTCTATTAAAATATGTTTCAACTTAGATTCTTTCTCTATGGGGAAGGTTATGATGTTTAATCTCTCTTTAGAGTTGGTTTAACATACTTTATGCTTGTTATTTTTGAACTATGGTTTTGAAACTATGTGGTTTCTTACTACTTTATAGAAAAAAATTTATGATAGAGGAAGGTCTATGACTATATATCTTATGTTTTACACTCCCGTTGTCATTAATGTGTTGTTAATGTGCTTCTAAGAGTTTTGTCATTGTAGCACAGGCCAATGCCCTCTTGTTGTTTCTTATTTCAAAACAATATGATCCTTTGGCCCTATGGCCTCTAATAGAAAATCTAGAATGATGTTAGAGTTCTCCTAAGTGACCACTAGCTACTAAGCTACTACCTATTAAGGAATCCCCACTCAAATTTCAATAAGAATGAACTCAAAATTGGAAGAATAATAGTATGAAACTTCATAAAATAGTCACTTATGTTTGCTATGACTTGCCAATGTACACAACATTCTGATACTTCACTATCAATTCATAATTGAGAGATCATTGATTCACCATCGAGTGAATTATGTTAACTAATACTGATTTATGAATGTGTTTACACCAATCCTTAGACCTTTTTTTGAAAATATTATATGGTATACAAATATTTTTCAAAGCCCACATATTCATAACATGCTTTATATAATTTTAAAGCCGATTATGGGTCATCCAATATTTTTCTATGGTTAAAAGAGTAGGAAAAATGGTCATGATTTGAGACACCTATTAGAATTCTTTGGAATAACTTGGGGGAGGGATTGAATTAGTTATTCAAGGTCAAATAATGTCCAATTTAACTTTTTAATGAAACTATAGTAGGCCCATGCATTCTACTATTCATCCAAGCTTAATCCTTTATCTTAGCAAGCTATTGTAAATCAATATGTAGTAATGAAACACAAAGAATCAACACATAACACAAGGATTTACATGGAAACCAAATTTGGGAAAACCACCAGTAACATGGTAGCTTCTTTTCTCACACTTCTGAAGTGATGCCCTGTTAAAGGCCTACTCTGTTAAAGGCTACAACACACTATTAAATGTGACCCTGTTAAAGGATTTCAACACTCTATCAGGAGTGTGCCTTGTTAGAGGATTTAAGAACATTCAACATGGAATGTCACCCTGCTAAAGGATTTACATAAGGCTATTGGGCCCACCCAAATCCATGGCACTTTCAATCACCTATTCAAAGGCTTCTCCACCTAGCTATTAAGCTAACCTAGCAATGTAGTTTTCAAAGTCTAATACAATGGTGATAAAATATTAGAAAACTTTTGATCTAATAAAAATTACAACTCAAACCTTGCAGATTTTAGATCACTCTTCAGTTCTTTCTCCTTGCTTGGGTTTTCTTCTTGGTACTTCTGACAGCTTGTCCACCCTTCAAGACCTATCTTCTTGAGTTTACCAGCTTATTATACCAATGCACTCTATGGTCACTTGATCAACTTAGAGGTTACAATGCTCTGTTCTTTCTCACTGTGTCTTTTCTCTTGACACTTCACACTTGCCTTCACTTGGCTTCTTCTTACTCCTCACTTGTGACAAACTCAACTCTCTACTTGATCTTTGACCTATAACTTCTTATAAAGAAGTTTTTTTCTTCATTTCCTGCTCAATTCTTCTCGCTCCTCAACTTGAATTGTCTTGAGAAAATGATATTGTTTTCCCTCCAAATTGTTTTCTTCTAGAAACATTAAGATAAAACCATCTCTATTTGCCTATAATTATTTGGCATAAAATTCTATAATACCAACTCATTATTCTTATCTTCCAACTAGATTAAAAAAATCAATGTAACAAATTTATCCTTACTAGACTGGTGAATCTTATGATTTTTTGTATAATGCAGTAACTCGACACTATTGAATTACTGATGCTCGACACTTATTGCAATACTCGGCTCCAACAATATTTTACTGGTGCTCAGCACCTAAAGAAATTTTTTCGACACTTACTACAATTTTTTTGATTCTCGGCATATGAAAACTTTTTCAGTTGGCATATGAAGGTTGCTCAACATACACTGATTTTTGGATTTTCTCGGCTTGAACTGGAAATTTTCTCAGCTTGAACTAGCTTGCTCGACACTCACATATGAACTTAGTTAAGCTTCACAAATTGACTTGGTTGAGCCTTACACTTCTAATGTATCTGAGTGTATCCATTCTTTTTGTCTTGGAATATGTCATCAATACACTATTTCATCAATGTCTTAATTGATCCTTATACTTCATTACAACATCATAACTTCAACCTTTCTATAGGTGCTCTAGTTACATCTTATTGATTAACTCCTCCTTGTCAATCAACTAAATGATAGTATTTGGATCACTTAAGAAATTGTCATTCCTGCAAGTAGCAAGTTTGACATCAATGACAAAACAATGATTGAAAACATTCTTTTCCAATTTCATCATTCTCCAATCAATAATATTTTCAATCATTTCCAATAACACCATCATAAAACTGCCAAGTGAATTTGTTGCCCCCTCCAGAATTTATTTGTAACACTAAGGGAGAATTAATTTTGTTAAAAGACATGCTGAAAATTTTGGGGATTTTTTTTGAATTAGCCATGTCCAAAAAATAAATTCCATTAGCTACTAGACTAGGCGTTCAGCTCAATATGTATAAAGCAAGGGGAAAATGTCCTAAGTGCTCAACCTTGTCATTGTAAAACTCTAGTGACATCACCAACCCCATATGTTGGTTTCATTTTCCAAATCCATGGTTGCTGACATGTGACATTCACCAATTGGTAAATATTTCCACTAAAAAAATTCTTGCCAGTGTGTGAACAGTAATTTTATGAGTAAAGGGTCTAATTATTACTCCTTAATCTATGATGAAAATGCCAATTTTTTTTTATCTTTTCTTGCTAAGAACTTTCCTAAATCACTTCTTGAACATTGTGTATCATCTTTTATGGTTATGGAATCTAGGTTCTATAAATTTGGAAGGGATGGGGGGTGATTGATTCAGGATTGAACTAGACCACAATGATGACAAATGCCATTTTTTATCTTTTCTTTATAAGAACTTTCTTAAATTGCTTCTTGAACATTGTGTATCATATTTCCTGGTTATGGAGTCTAGGTTCTATGAATTTGGAAGGGATGAAGGGTGACTGATTAAGGATTGAACTAGACCTCAATGATGATAAGTACAAAAGTGATCCGATGGTTTTGTTTGTTTATAAAGGAGGTGGCAGCCTTCCTTTTATGGAGACTATGATTGAATATGATGAGAATATCTCTTGTCAGTTTGTCTCCACCTCGAATGAGAGAATGATCAATGATGTTATCGCAAAACCTATAGGGTTATCAACTGATGGTGGAAAATAGTAAAAACTAGCCAAATTTTGAACTAAGCCAACCTAAACCATTTTTTTGACCCTTACAAGCAACTTGTCAAAAGGCATTGGGGTTTCAACTATGAGAATTTTTCAGACATATGGTTTGAGGTTTGTGCAATTATTATGAAATACTTTACATTAGAAGGAAGGTTTGGATTTTTTTATTTTTACCACCTTCCTTTTGGAAACCATATAAGGAATGGGGATTTTATTTCTATAACCTTCTTTTTACTTCATTCCATGGAGAATAACATTGGCGAGATTATCGAAGCCAAAGTTATGGGTAAAAAATTTACCATCTTGCTCGGAGTTGTGATGTATCATCTCTATAAATTTCACATGGTGCTTTGTCTTCCAATAAATATTCATAGCAAAACTATTATGTCCCCCTTCTTTCATTTTCAGGGTCTTGTCTTGAACAAATCCTTCGTCCTCCCTCACGAACAGATAGAAAAAATTGTGTTAAGAACCTCTTTAAGCCTTTGAAGTCAAAAGAGGAATCCTCCAATGTGGATTCCATTGAAAATCCTAAAAAGAATAAAGTTAAAAAAACCTTAGTCCTAATGCCAAAACCCACAAAAAATCTGGAAAAGTCAATTACAATGTTGACTCTAATGTTTAAATTATTGAAGAAGCCATTACCTCCCATCACTACAACATAATTTACAAAGAGAAAGGGGAAAATAGCTATTAAGGGCCTACATAATAAGGACTCTAGTGAGACAAAAAGAAATAATAAAGAGTACTCTAAAAAGGGATCTTCTTACCATGGTTTGATAGCTTTAAATGTGATATATCCCCTACCCCTTTGGCTAAACATTTTTTTGGTTGTACCTCCCCCAAGGTGGCCAAGGATAATATTATTGTTGAAGCTACTCATGCAACAATGGTACCTAGCTCTACAAATGGCCTCAATGACATTGTTGGTAATTTAATCAACAAATTGAAGGTCTTGAAAGTGTTATCAACAAACTAGGAAGATCATGATGGTGAGCTTGGATAATCGTCTACACAATGTTTGTAAGTTCATGAATGCTTCTACTTCCACCCTTTGCCTACCACAAGGGAATGTGAGGGGTGATAAGTTGAAGGAGGATGAGGATAATAGAGACTTGTTACAATTCCTCGTTAAGGAATGAACATGTGTTTTATTGATAAGTAGGAGATGATTTCCACAGCTAGTCAAATTGTGATGTGAATATCAGGATTTAACTGTGTGATTTTGAGTCAAACTCGATGACCCATGTTTCATGAGTAGTGATTCAACATGAATCCATCTCTCATGAGAATAAATGAAACACTTAGCACTCATTGGATCTAGGTGATGCTCACAGGGGTGAAGCACCGGGACTTCCCGGGAGGTCACCCATCCCAGTACTACTCCAGCCTGAGCGCGCTTAACTACGGAGTTTCCTCCACAGTTAAGCAAATGGGGTTGCAAGCTTAGGGTTTAACTGTGGAGGAAACTCCGTAGTTAAGCGCGCTCAGGCTGGAGTAGTACTGGGATGGGTGACCTCCCGAGAAGTCCCGGTGCTTCACCCCTGTGAGCATCACCTAGATCCAATGAGTGCTAAGTGTTCCATTTATTCTCATGAGAGATGGATTCATGTTGAATCACTACTCATGAAACATGGGTCATCGAGTTTGACTCAAAATCACACAGTTAAATCCTGATATTCACATCACAATGTGTTTTATTGTCAAAGAGGATCTCATAAAAGAAAGCTTAATGTTGGCTATGGATTTTTTTTGTTTTTCTGAATTATTCTAGCCCTCGGGGTTTTTTTTTATTTTTTTGAATTATTCTAGCCCTTGGTTTTAGTTTGAATGTAATGTTAAACTTTTTTTTGGTTCTGTCTTGCGAGGCATAAGATGTTTATTTCTAAATACTTTAAGAATTTTAACTCTAGTAGTCTTGACTGCTAGAATACTAAGGTTTTTAGACTTCGGTTGGCAGTTCAAATGTCTCTAGACTTTTAATTTTGATAGAGGTAAAGGTACGTCATTGGTTCCTTTTTGCTTCTCTATAGTAGTTGTTGTTAATGTATTCTTAATAGTTATCTAGTGTCAATCCTTTGTGGTTGACTTTGTTTTCACTCTATGACAACACTTTATTTGTTGTTGCTTTTATAGAACATATTTGAGAGTAGCTTGGATCAAAAGGAAAAACATGAAGTAGGATGCAAACATAAGAGGCACTACAACCTAGATAAATAAGGTTTTATCAATATAAAATCTATTATGAATCTTTTCAAGTTGTATTCTTATCTCTTGTGTATTTTTGAGCTATAATTTATATTTTATAGGGGAAGGGACCTAATTGTTGAGCAACCTCAAAAATTTACAAGACAATTTCAAACATTTCCAAATTTCTATAGTGGCTTATTTGACAAGGCCCCTATTTATAATCAAATTTTTAGGCTGACATCAACAAACATTTTTCTGAGATATTCAAACAACTCAATAACAAAGGGCAGACCCTCAATTGTGCACTAAGTTATAATAATTATGCATTAAGTCAAATTTTATTAGTTAGTGGCATAAATATCACATGGTTTGTTGCTTTTTAGGTAATAAGAAATACATTTTGTGCAATTATGAATGCTTGTGATCAAAATAAGATGATTAAACTCTAAAGTTCCTTGATTACTAAGGTTTTCAAAATCTAATATCTATTATTATTTTCAAATTGTAATATTGTTTGTTGTGTATTTTGTAATGATAATATTTTATAATTTACACGAGATAAGACCCTAATAGCTTAGCAATTTCAATATTTTGCATGACAATTTCAAATAAATTTGAATTTTATAAAGTGACTTATTTGAAAAGGCCTCCTACTTACAAGAAAGCTTTTAGATCAATATCAACAAGCATAGTGCAGCATTAAAAATACATTTTCATAAAGTATCTTAACTACTCCACAATAAAGAATAGACCAACACTTGTACATTAAACTATATTTTCTTAATTATTGACTTTCTATTGCAAGATATATTACTTTTTAAATCATAGACAATACATTTTTTTCAATTATAAATACTTTAATCAATACTAATAATCAATATATAACAATTCTAAAATAACAACTATTAATTATAACAATTATAAAATCCTAAAAGTACATCTACTAAGCATAACATCTGTAAATTCACATCCATTCATTATCTACAACTAAAAGTATCAATATTAAATTGCTAAGTATTTTCACAATCATTACACCGTAGCAAAGTGGAAAGCCCTCTCCCGTACTATTAAAAAATTAGTTTAATGTTTGATGGTCTATGAATATCTTTCATACAGTATTCAAATTATCGCTCCATCTCCATTGCAAAATGGATCGACCATAATTTTTACGTCCTCCACCGCATCCCGAGTGGTAATGGCATCGATCGACGGAATAAATTTGCCGCCAAAGTGCAGACAAAATCTTTTATCTCTGCTCCAAAAAACTAAAAGATATTTCCAGAAAATATCAATAAGTTCCTTACTGAAAATTGTCAGGACGATCATATAATATTTTTATTATTCAGATTCAAAGCACAACTTTTTTTAAAGCAAATTCTGTTCAAATTTCTTGTGTAAAAGTCTTCAAGAACATTGAGATCTTTTCGGCTCTGTTGCAAAATCCACCGAGAAATATATAGACATCAATGGAATCCTGTGCAGAAAATTGTCAGGTGATCATATAAGAGTGAGATCTTAAAAAGAGTTTGAACCAAATTTTCTCCAAATTGTAAGTGTGATCATATAATATATAGATTTAAAGCAGCAGAGCCTTGAACCAAATTCTGTTCAAATCGTTCTAGTACAGAAATTTGTCAGTATGATCGTATAATATTTAGATTTAAAGCAGAAGAGCTTTTGAAGCAAATTCTGTTCATATCGTTCATTTAAAAGCATTTGCAGAGATAATATTGAGCACCTAGCTAATAATAGCCATGGACTCATGGAGTGATCCAGCACAAAACAAGAGAAATATTTATTATTTAGATTCAAAGCAAAAGAGCTTTGAAGTGAATTCTGTCCAAATCGCTTTGAAGTTTGAAGAAGATTCTGTTCAAATCGCTTTGAAGAAAATTCTGTTCAAAATCGCTTAGTTAAGGCCTTTGCAAAACCAACTCTGAGCATCTAACATTTAGATATTTTCTTCACTGTTCTACAATACAGAGAAATATTTACTGACACCAATGGGATCCATCATAGAAAATTGTCAATGCAGTAGTATAATATTTAGATTTAAAGCAGAGAGCTTATATATTATGTTCAAGTTGTTCATTTGAAATCTCTTGCGGAACTAAAATTGGGCACCTATAAATGGAGTGACCTGAAAATATTTACTTATCTATTCCATAATACTCTGATAAATATTTACAGATTACATTAATGGAATCCAGTACAGGAAATTATCAGTGTGATCGATACACATTTAGATTTAAAGCAGAAGAGCTTTGAAGTAAATTCTGTCCAAATTGTTCCCTTAAAAGCATTTTCATAATTAACATTGAGCACCTGGTACCTATGGACTCATGGGGTGATCTCCCACCAAACATCTACAACTATATCAAATTTCCACAATCTACAGTTATTTCACTAACAAATCAAAAAAAAATCCCGATCTATCTATTTTATCGATATTTACAGCATCTGATTTACAGTCCAAGCACAGATGAGAAATCTGACAAGAAAATTATAGTCTACGGGAACTTGGAATGGGGAAAACCATTAACGATATCTTTGAGGGTTTTAGACGGAAGCGCACTGGCAATTGTTTCTTCCTCGATCCTGATCCGATCGGGCTGCACCCAGCGGCCCTCACTGTTCTTGATCAGGCCTTTATTTGCATCCTGCCTCCAAAATGGAGGCACCAGATAATGATCTTTTAGGAAATCATAGGCTTTGTTCAATAGGGCCAGATCGTGGCTAGAAGTGAGGGCAAATCTGGAGCCAGGGCCATGGTATCCATCAAGCAGATGCAGATGAGCTTCCAAGTTATGAAGACAGGCAGGATCATTCGTAGGCTTCAGAAAGGGCAAAATGTTGTGATCCAAAGCAAGTTGCAGGCCTGGCTTAACCATCACTCATTACCAAATGTTCTGACTAAAGTGGAAATGAGTGGCAAAGTAATAACCTCTTAAAGTAATAACCCCTTCTCACAGGCAGGAGTGCAAATTCAAAAATGAAATTCAAGTCTAACTGCAGCTGTCCCTATCACTCGCGAGAGTTAAAAAGATTCGTAATGGGAAACGAAATAGGGACAGAATGTTGGATGGGCCCACACCAGCCACCTAAGCGGTCAAAGCGGTCAAAGCTTAGTGTGTGATGGTTAAGCTAGGCCATTATGGATATCATGAGATCATCTTGCTTGCCAGAAGTGATAGCTTGAGTTTATGCCTTGCCCACAATTCTCAAACAGAAGAAAATGATTCTGTTTTCATTTCAAGCATTGAGCTCTGCCCACTGGAATCTTCTATGTACAATTTAATGGATTTTCAAAAGAGCACATTAGATCTCATACTATATCACATATACTTCGATGCATCTTTTGACTTCCTAAAGTAAGTGTTTTATGAACAAAATTTCAAATTTGTTAAATTGTTGTAATTATTCCAAACATATTATTTAGACCTTATTTAAATTTCAAAGAAGGAATTCATCTCGTTGCAATTCGTGTTGAAATATTTAATGCATACTAATGTTTGCCCTTGGAGCCAAATGCCCACCTACCATCCCCGTAATAGTCAAATATAATGAATGTGGTAGGTGAGTTTTTCAAATTTGAAAAGAGGGGGAAAACATTTTGCCAAAGAGACAAAAAGGAATATTTGATTCATTCGTTCAATTAATTCAGTAGATCAGAGAAAGCAGAAAAGGAAGAAAAAGAAATCGATCAGCAGATCAACGTGAAGTGTTCAGAAGGTAGAAGAGTTTCAGCACATGTTGGATCTCTTGTCATTCTATAAATTGTTGCTATTATTTTGACCTGTTGAAGCAGTGATTGCTCCAATCACTATTGCATGCATCGATTAGAGTTGCAAGTTTAAAGTTTTTATAAGTTTGAAGTTTTTCTAGTTTAAAGTCTTAGGGTTATTTTAGGGTTTTCTGGTTGAAGTTGAATGCTCCTAGATTTTGTAATGGTTTAATCAAAGTTGAATAGAAAGCAAGCAGGCATACTTGATTCCATTATTCTTCTTCTATTCATTGCATTTGAGAAATTTATTTAGAAGCTTCATACTTGGACTCTCTAGTTTTAATGGTAAAAATATTAAGTCTGTGATTCAGCTCACTTGACTTTTTTTGTGTCGAGCTGCCCTTTGAGAGCCAAGCTCACTCGGCTTCTTCTTGTGTCGAGCTCACTTGGCACCTATTTCCTGTCACTTGACATGTATTGGTGCCAAGCAAAATTTCCACTTGACACCTTCACTTGCCAAGCAAAACTGGTACTTGGCAACAATTTTTGCCAAGCAAATTTTAGGGTTGTGAAATTAAATATTTAGGGTTGTGAATTTATTTCTTTCACTTGGTATCAAAGCTTTGAGGCCCCACATCCAAAGTGAGTTAGGGAAATTTTTCTGGGATATTTAACATGGAAGGAGATTTAGGAAACCACCACCCTTCAATGGAAAAAATTATGATACATGGGCAAAGAAGATGAAGACCATAATGGTTGCAAATGATTTATGGGAGTTTGTGATTAATGGATTCAATGATGTGATAGACCCAACTCAGTATGCTGCTCTCAACAATGCACAGAAGACTCAGTTGAAAGAATCAAAGAGAAAGGATGCTAAGGCATTAAGTTTGATTGAAGCAATAATGACAGACATAGTCTTCCCCAAGATTGAAAAAGCAAAGTATGCAAAGGAAGCATGGGATATCCTTGAGATGAACTCCATGGGGACTGATAAAGTCCATATAGTAAAGCTATAGAATATAAGGAGGGAGTTTGAGAACCTTCAGATGAAGGAAAATGAATCAGTTGTAGATTTTAGTTCAAGGACCTCCAATCTGATTAACCAACTGAAGTCAAATGGAGAAGACTATCAAGAGAAAAGGATAGTGGAAAAAATATTGAAGAGTTTACCTCATAAATAACACAATTTGTTCATGACCATAGAAGAGGCAAAAGACCTCACTATTTTGACAATGGATGAGTTGATGGGTATTCTTCAAACCCATGAGCATAGGATCAATCGATCTGCATCTTCTTCTTCCCAAGAGAAAGAATTCAAGGCCCAGTCAAATCAGAGAGGAAGGGGGAGAGGAAGAAATGGCTCAAGCAAAAACTCTAGAGGAAGAGGCTGAGGTAATGGAGGACAAAGAAATGTTGCAGTAGAAAGCTCAGGAAGAGCAGATGGAGCAAGTAGCTCACAAAATACTTCAAGAGGAGGTAAGAAAAACTGCAACTCAAATAGCAATAATGTAGAATTTTACTAATGTCATAAATATGGGCATTATGCAAGTGAATGCTGAAAGAAGCAAAATGATTAGTCAGGACAAGAAAATATGGCTGATGTGAACATGGGAACTGGAAACAATGCCACTGCCTTCATCATGTGTAATGTTGGTGAAAAAGGAAGCCTTGAGGTTTGGTACCTCAACAGTGGATGTAGCAACCATATGAGTTGTAATGAAATCTTGTTTTCATTCATTGGCAAGAGTTTCAAATTTGAGATTAAAATGGGTAACAATGGAACCCTACCGGTAGTGGGAAAAGGATCTATTATAGTATGCACAAAGCAAGGTGAGAAGAAGGAAATACAAAATGTGTATTTTTTCCATGGTATGAAGTGGAATTTGATGAGCATTGGTTAGCTCATTCAAAATGGACACAAAGTGCTGATGGAGAATGATAGGTGTGTCATTCATGAAAAGGATGGGAGTAAGAACTTACTTGCAACAGTATAAATGACAAAGAACGAGATGTTTCCCTTGAGGATAGAGACATGTTTCTCATCTCAAGTTGCTGTTGCACCTCACACACAATCAGCTCTAAAGAGTGTGATTGAAGACCCTTTATGGTTATGGCATGTTAGGTATGGTCATCTTAGCTATGCTAGTTTAAATTTGTTGTCAAATAAAAGAATGGTAGAAGGTTTGCCACGAACAGAAAATTCATGTGACAAGTGTGAGGCTTGTATTTTGGGTAAGCAACATACGCTTCCCTTTAATTCTATAAATCCTAGGAGAGTTAGATATCCATTAGAGTTAGTGCATACTAACCTAGTCGGTCCTATGCAAGTTACTTCCATTGGGGAATGTACTTATTTCATGATAATTATTGATGATTTCAGTTGTAGGATATGGGTTTATTTTTTGAAATCTAAATCTGAAGCATTTGATAAGTTTCTTGAGTTCAAAGCCTAGGCTGAAAGAGAATGTGGAAACTATATCAAGGTTCTAAGATCAGATAGAGGAGGGGAGTATACCTCCAATTATTTTATAAATTTTTGTAGGAACTATGGCATAAAGAAAGAGATCACAACCAGCTATACACCACAGCAGAATGGAGTGGCTAAAAGAAAGAACAGGACCATTGTTGAAATGGCAAGGAGCATAATGAAAGAGAAAGGTCTCCCAACTAAATTTTTGGGAGAGGCTATGGCAACAATAGTTTACTTAATTAATAGGTGTCCTACAAAGGTAGTCCATGATAGAATTCCAATAGAAGCATGGTCATGAGGAAGATGGATAGTTGAACACTTAAGCATGTTTGGGTGCTTTGCATATGCACATGTGCCTAAAGAGAAAAGGTAAAAATTGGATGACAAAGGTGTGAAGTGCATCTTCACAGGGTACAACTTAGAATCAAAGGCATACATATTATATTACCCATTGAATATCAAGATGATTTTCTCAAGAGATGTGGAATTTCTTGAAAATTAGTCATGGTATAGACTGACTGATGAATCACCGAGTACCTCAAGTAAAGTGTCAATTATGAGTGAAGAGGATGCTGATGAACATAAAGAAGAAGGAGCAGATAGAAGAAAAGGCAAGCAGCCTCAGTCATTGCTGAGCTCCTCTAGGCATGACTGAGTGTCAGTGCCAAGTAATAGTGAAGATAGAGCTGGTCAACAAAGTAGCAGCAGTGGAGGTTCTTATCCCACACTCTCCTCCCTATTACAAAGAAAGACCAAGAGTCTTAGGGAGATATACCAAGATTAAAGGTATGAATATTATGATGAGAGTGTTAATTTTGTATTATTTTCTCATAGTGATCCAATATATTTTGAAGAAGTTGTTAAGGAGAAAAAATGGTGTAAGGCCATGGATGAGGAGATAGATGCTATAGAAATGAATGAGACATGGGAGTTAACTAAATTGCCTTCCAAAAAGAAAGTGATTGGAGTGAAATGGGTCTACAAGACCAAATGCAATGTTGAAGGCAAGATTGATAGGCATAAGGCAAGGTTGGTAGTCAATGGCTACAAATAGTAGTATACCAAAGATTATGATGAGACATATGCCCTAGTTGTAAGAGTGAAAACCTTGTGTGCTATCATAGCTATTGCATCTCAACACAAATGGAAGGTATTTCAAATGGATGTGAAGTCTGCTTTCTTGAATGGTGTATTGAAGAAAGAAGTCTATGTTGAGCAGCCACCTAGTTATGAAGTTACAGGTGAAGAACACAAAGTATATAGATTGAAAAGAGCTTGTTATGGGCTCAAGCAAGCTCCAAGGGCATAGTACAGTAGGATTGACTCATATTTGATGACCAATGGGCTTTAGGAAAAGCAATTGTGAGCCTACTATTTAGTTCAAGGCAACAAATGGAAATGTGTTGATTGTTGTCTTCTATGTAGATGATTTGATTTTTAATAGTAATGACAAGGCCCTAATTGGTTAGTTTGAAGAGGCCATGAAAAATTAATTTTAAATGATAGACCTTGGTCTCTTGAAGTACTTTCTAGGCATAGAAGTAAAACAAATGCATGATGGCATCTTTATCTCTTAAGAAAAATATACATGGTAGATCTTGGAGAGATTCAAAATGTAGAATAGTAAGCCAACCCCTGAGCCAATTGCAATAGATCTAAAGTTGAGCAAGGAAGACTCTAGGAAGAGAGTGGATCCAACACTATACAAGAGTATGGTTCGAAGTTTAATGTATATGACTACAACTCGACCAGACTTGATGCATGTAGTAAGTTTGATTTTCAGATTTATGGAAACACCAAAGGATTCCCATTGGCAAGCAGGAAAGAGAATCCTAAGGTATGTGAAAGGTACCAAGGGATTTAGAATTTTGTATACTGCAAAAAATGAATTCAATTTGGTAGGTTATATAGATAGTGATTGGGCTAGAAGTATAGATGATAGGAAGAGCACTTCTGGATATGTATTCCACATGGGATCAGGTGCAATTTCATGAGCATCCAAGACACAACCAATTGTTGGTCAATCTACAGCAGAGGTTGAATACATAGCAGCAAATATAGTAGCATGCTAATCTATTTGGTTAAGGGGGATCTTGACAGATTTGAATAGGCAAGAGGATGGAATCACAATTTATTGTGACAACATCTTCTCAATTGCATTGTCCAAGAATCTAGTCTTCCATCAGAGAAGCAAGCATATAGAGATCAGATATCACTTCATCAGAGAGTTGGTGGAGAATGGGGATATCAAGATTATATTTTGCAAGTCTGAGCAACAACTAGTAGACATTTTCACAAAGCCATTAGGCATTGGAAGTTTTGTACACCTAAGAGAGTGTCTTGGTGTAATTGATTAGGATTAGCAGTGATCTTTGTTTGTTTGGCTCAGGATAGAGGGGGTGTGTTGAAATATTTAATGCATATTAACATTTGCCCCTAGAGCCAAATGCCCACCTACCATCCCTATAACAGTTAGAAACAATGAATGTGGTAGGTGAGTTTTTCAAATCTGAAAAGAGGGGGAAAGCATTTTGCCAAAGAGACAAAAATGAATGTTTGATTCATTCGTTCAATGAATTCAATAGATTAGAGAGAACAAAAAAGGAAGAAAAAGAAATCAATCAGCAAATTAGCTTGAAGTGTCCAGAAGGTAGAAGAGTTTTAGCACATGTTGGATCTCTTGTCGTTTTGTAAGTTGTTATTGTTATTTTGACTTGTTGAAGCAGTGATTACTCTAGGCACTATTGTATGCAGCCATTAGAGCTGTAAGTTTAAAGTTTTTATAAGTTTGAATTTTTTCTAGTTTAATGTCTTAGGGTTATTTTAGGGTTTTCTGGTTGAAACTGAATGCTCCCGAATTTTGTAATGGTTTAATCAAAGTTGAATAGAAAGAAAGCAGGAATACTTGATTCCATTATTCTTCTTCTATTCTATGCATTTGAGAAATTTATTTAGAAACTTCATACTTGGGCTGTCTAGTTTTAATGGTAAATATATTAAGTTTGTGATTCATCTCACTCAACTTTGCTTGTGTTGAGCTGCCCTTTGAGAGCCAAGCTCACTTGGCACATCCATGTGCTGAGAAAAACTAGCACTCAGCAACAATTGTTGCTAAGAAAAATTTAGGGTTGTGAAATTAAGTATTTAGGGTTGTGAATTTATTTCTTTCACAATTGGTAGGTACTCGAAAGATCCATTTTATCACATCTAGTCATCAATAGTGGGGCTTGAAAGTAAAATCAATATTACCATTGATGACAATCAAACATTTTCATTGGGGAAGGAGTTAGTGAATAAACCACTAGCTAACCTCTCAAGGACTGCCATTGCAATGAAAATAGTAGCCAATTTGACTATTTCAGACATATTTGAGGATTCATATGACCTGGGCATTTACTCTTTTGCACTTTAATTCTGCAACTCAACTAGACCAAGCTCAAATAGAGATGTGTTTCCTTCATTAAAAAATACCAAATATTAGATTTCATAGAGCTTAGGTTTTTGGAATACTACCAAGAAAATAAAGACTTACAACTTGACAATCCCGAGCCCATTCAAATAATTTTGTAACCCAGTTCTTTATCGAAGTTGGGACCCTCCATAAATGGAGCATAAATGTGTAGAATGCTTGAGATGCAAACACTTACATACATCAAAGATATTGAATTTCTTTATTCCATCCCTAAGTTCTCTAATGCTCTATTGTTTTCTATATATTATTAATTCTAGATATTATGTACGCTTAATGTCTTCTCCAATTGTGGGAGTTTAGTGGTTGCAATAAAAAAAATAGCAGATGCAATAAATGTTCTAGACGATTGGACTGGAGGAGATCCATGTTTGCCAACTGAATATTCATCAATAGGGATTACCTACAACCAAGATGATCCTCCATGAGTCATTATCATGTAAATTGCCTTGCATTTTAACTATTAATCGAAACATATATCTTATGCTATTAATGTGTATGATTTGACGTATTTGCTTTGCAGAGATCTAACAAGCATGAATCTGGAAGACACAATACCTTAAACTATAATGGACTTAACAACACTACAATAGCTGGTAAGAGTTTAGATACTCACATATGTAGTAAGGAAGCCAAAATAACTTGTTGAAATATTTAATGCATAGCCGGTTTTTCCCTGGAGCCAAATGCCCACCTACCACCTCTAACGACCTACACAACATTTAGAAAATTTAATATGGGTAGGTGAGTTTAAAATTTGCAAAAGAGGAGGAAAAAATTTTTCCAATGAGAAAAAAAAGGAATGTTTGATTCATTCATTCAGAGAGTTCAGCAGAGCAAAAAGAGCTAAGATTTTGCAGAGCAAAGAAGGAAGAAGGAAATAAAGGGATCAACATATCAAATCATTCAGAAGATAGAATGAATTTTGTTCACATTTCTCTAGTTGCACATGTTTCCTCTAGTCATTCAGTAAGTTTGTTATTTGTTGGATTTGTCCTGTGAAGTAGTGATTGCTCTAGGCACTATTGTATGCAGCCATTAGAGTTGCAAGTTTAAAGTTTTCTGAAGTTTGAAGTTTTTATAGTTTAAAGTCAGGGTTGCTCTCAGATTTTGTAACAGTTTAATCAAAGTTGAATAGAAAGCTAGTAGGCATATTTGAATCTATTATTCTTCTTCTATTCATTGTATTTGAGAAATTTATTTGGAAGCTTCATACTTGGGCTCTTTGGTTTTAATGGTAAAAATATTAAGTTTGTGATTCAGCACACTCGACATCCTCTTCTACCCAGCATCACATTGTAGTGACTGTTGAGCTCACTCAACATCCATTTGTGCTAAGTTGCTTTTCATATTCGGAGCTCACCCAAAATTCATTGGTGTCGAGTACTTTGTCATTTGACATCTATTGGTGCCAATCAAACTACCACTCGACACCTTCACCTGCCAAGCAAAATAGGCACTCGGCACCTTCATGTGTCGAGCAAATTTTTAAGGTTGTGAATTAATTTTTCACATGGTATCAAAGCTTTGAGGCCCCACATCTGTAATGAGTTAGAGCAATTTTTTTGAGGTATTTTAACATGGCAGGAGATATAAGAAAGATATGGTAGTAGCCACCACCCTTCAATGGACAAAATTATGATACATGGGCAAAGAAAATAAAAATCGTAATGGTTGCTAATGATTTGTGGGATTTTGTGATTAATGGATTCAATGATGTGACAGACCCAACTCAGTATGCTACTCTCAAAAATGCACAAAAGACTCAGCTGAAAGAGTTAAGGAGAAAGGATGTTAAGGCATTAAGTTTAATTGAGGCAGTAATGATAAAGACAGTTTTTTCCAAAATTGCAACAACAAATTATGCAAAAGAAGCATGGGATATCCTTAAGAAAAACTTCAAGGGGACTGATAAAGTCTATTTATTAAAGCTATAAAATATAAGGAGGGAGTTTGAGAACCTTCAAATGAAGGAAAATGAATCAATTGTAAATGTCAGTTCAAGGACCTCCAATGTGATTAACCAACTGAAGTCAAATGGAGAAGACTATCAAGAGAAGAGGATAGTGGAAAAGATATTGAGGAGTTTACCTCATAATTATGACAATTTGGTCATGACAATAGAAGAGGCAAAAGACCTCACTGTTTTGACAATGGATAAATTGATGGGTATTCTTCAAACCCATGAGCATTGGTACAATAGATCTGCATCTTCTTCTTCCCAAGAGGAAGCATTCAAGGCTCAATCAAATCCAAGAGGAAGGGGGAGAGGAAGAAATGAATTAGGTAGAAAATCCAAAGGCAGAGGCCGAGGTGATGGAGGACAAAAAAATGTTGTAGCGGAAAGCTCAGAAAGAGCATATGGAGCAAGGAGCTCACAAAATACTTCAAGAGTAGGTAAGAAAAACTACAACTCAAATAGGAGTAATGTAGGATTCTACTACTATCATAAATATGGGAATTATGCAAATGAATTTTGGAAGAAGCAAAATGATTAGTCAGGACAAGCAATTGTAGCTGATGTGAACATGGGAACTAGAAATAATGTCACTGCCTTCATCATGTGTAATGTTGGTGAAGAAGGAAGCTCTAAGGTTTGGTATGTTGATAGTGGATGTAGCAACCACATGAGTGGTAATGAAACCTTGTTTTCATTCATTGATAAGAGTTTCAAATCTGAGATTAAAATGGGTAACAATGGAACCCTACCAGTAGTGGGAAAAGGATCTATTATGGTCCACACCAAGCAAGGTGAGAAGAAGGAAATACAAAATGTGTATTTTGCCTCTGGTATGAAGCACAATCTGATGAGCATTTGTTAGCTCATTCAAAATGGATACAAAGTTTTGATGGAGAATGATAGGTGTGTCATTTATGAAAAGGATTGGAGCAAGAACTTACTTGCAACAATTCAAATGACAAAGAACAGAATGTTTCCCTTGAGGATAGAGACATATTTCTCATCTCAAGTTGGTGTTGTACCTCACCCACAATCAACTCTAAGGAGTTTGATTGAAGACCCTTCATGGTTATGGCACCTCAGGTATGGTCATCTTGGCTATGTTGGTTTACATTTGTTTTCAAATAGAAGAATGGTAGAAGGTTTGCCATGAATAGGAAATTCATGTGACAAGTGTGAGGCTTGTATTTTGGGTAAGCAACATAGGCTTCCCTTTAATTTTTGAAATTCAAGAAGGGCTAGATATCCATTAGAGTTAGTATATACTGACCTAGTCAGTCCTATGCAAGTTACTTCCATTGGGGGGAGTACTTATTTTATGACATTTATTGATGATTTCAATCATAGGACATGGGTTTATTTTTTGAAATCTAAATTTGAAGCATTTGATAAGTTTCTTGAGTTCAAAGCCCAAGCTGAAAATGAATTTGGGCACTATATTAAGGTTCCTAGATCAGATAGAGGAGGGGAGTATACCTCCAATTCTTTGTAAATTTTTGCATGAAACATGGCATAAAGAAAGAGCTCATAGCTAGCTATACACCACAGCAGAGTGGAGTGGTTGAAAGAAAGAATAGGACCATTGTTGAAATGACAAGGAGCATGATGAAAGAGAAAGGTCTCCCTACTGAATTTTGGGGAGAGGCTATGGCAACAATAGTTTACCTAATTAATAGGTGTCCTACAAAGGTAGTCTATGATAGAATTTCAATGGAAGCATGGTCACGAGGAAGATGGATAGTTGAACACTTAAGGGTGTTTGGATGTGTTGCATATGCAGATTGCCTAAAGAGAAAAGGAAAAAATTGGATGACAAAGGTGTGAAGTGCATCTTCATAGGGTATAGCTCAAAATCAAATGCATACAGATTGTATGACCCTTTGAACAACAAGATGATTCTCTCAAGAGATGTAGAATTTCTTGATAATCAGTTATGGTATGGACTGACTGATGAATCATCGAGCACCTCTAGTAAAGTACCAATTATGAGTGAAGAGGAAGTTGATGAACAACAAGAAGGAAAAAATAGAAGAAAAGGCAAGTAGCCTCAGTCATTGTCGATCTCCTCTAGGCATGATCGAGTGTCAGTACCAAGTAACAATGAAGACGAAGCTTGTCAGCAAAGCAGTAGCAATGAAGATTATGTTCGCACACTCTCCTCCTTGATACCAAGAAAGACCAAGAGTCATAGGGAGATATACCAAGAAGAAAGGTATAAAGATTATGATGAGAGTGTTAATTTTGCATTATTTTCTCATAGTGATCTAATATATTTTGAAGAAGCTATTAAGGAGAAGAAATGGTCTAAGGCTATGGATGAGGAGATAGATGCTATTAAGAAAGGAATGAGACATGGGAGCTAACTGAATTGCCTCCCAAAAAATAAGTGATTGGAGTGAAATGGTTCTACAAAATGAAATGCAATGCCGAAGGCAAGATTGAAAGACATAAGACAAGGATGGTAGTCAAGGGCTATAAACAACAGTATGGAAGAGATTATAATGAGACATATGCCCCAATTGCAAGAATGAAAACCATGCATGTTGTCATAGCAATTGTAGCTTAGCACAAATGGAAGGTATTTCAAATGGATGTGAAGTCTACTTTCTTGAACGGTGTATTGAAGGAAGAAGTCTATGTGGAGTAACCACCTGGTTATGAAGTTGTAGGTGAAGAACACAAAGTATATAGATTGAAGAGAGCTCTTTATGGGCTCAAGAAAGCTCCAAGGGCATGGTACAATAGGATTGACTCATATTTGATGAGCAATGGTGAGCCTACTCTCTACATTAAGGCAGCAAATGGAAATATTTTGATTGTTGTCTTGTATGTAGATGATTTGATTTTTACTGGTAATGACAAGGCTCTAATTGATGAGTTCAAAGAGATCATGAAAAATGAATTTGAGATGATAGACCTTGGTCTCTTGAAGTACTTTCTAGGCATAGAAGTAAAACAAATGCATGATGGCATCTTTATCTCAAGAAAAATATGCAGGGCAGATTTTGGAGAGATTCAAAATGCAAAACAATAAGCTAACCCCCACACTAACAACAATAGGTCTAAAGTTGGGCAAGGAAGACTCTAGCAAGAGAGTGGGTCCAACACTATATAAGAGTATGGTTGGAAGTTTAATGTATTTGACTGTAACTCGGCCAGACTTGATGTATGCAATAAGTTTGACTTCTAGATTTATGGAAACACCAAAGGATTCCCATTGGCAAGCAGGAAAGAGGATCCTAAGGTATGTGAAAGGTATCAAGGTATTTGAAATTTTTTTATACAGCAACAAATGATTTCAAGTTTATAGGATATACAGATAGTGATTGGGCTGGAAGTATAGATGATAGGAAGAGCACTTTCGGATATGTATTTCATATGGGTTCGAGGGCAATTTCACGAGCATCCAAGAAGCAACTTATTGTTGCCCAATCTACAACAGAGGTTGAATACATAGCAGCAAATGCAACAACATGTCAAGCTATTTGGTTAAGAAGGATCTCGAAAAATTTGAATGAAAGGCAAGAGGATGGAACCATAATTTATTATAAAAATATTTCCTCAATTGCATTGTCCAAGAATCCAGTCTTCCATGGGAGAAGCAAGCATATTGAGATTAGTTACCACTTCATCAAAGAGTTGGTGGAGAATGTGGATATCAAAATGGAATTTTGTAAGTCTGAGTAGTAGCTAGTAGACATCTTCACAAAGCCATTAGGCATTGGACCTTTTGTACACCTAAGAGAGTGTTGTGGTGTAGTTGTTTTGGATCAACAATGATCCTTGTTTGTTTGACTCGGGACAAAGGGGGCATGTTGAAATATTTAATGCATAGTTGGTTTGTCCCTGGAGCCAAATGCCCACCTATCACCTTTGACAACCTGCACAACATTTAGAAAATTTAATATGGGTAGGTGAGTTTCAAATTTGGAAAAGAGGGGGAAAACATTTTGCCAATGAGACCAAAAAGCAATTTTTGATTCATTCGGTCAGAGAGTTCAGCAAGATTTTGTAGAGCAAAGAAGGAAGAAGGAAAGAAAGGGATCAACAAATCAAATCATTCAAAAGATAGAAAAAAGTTTGTTCACATGTCTCCAATTGCATGTGTTTCCTCTGGTCATTCAGTAAGTTTGTTATTTGTTGGATTTATCCTGTGAAGTAGTGATTGCTCCAGGCACTATTGTATGTAGCCATTAGAGTTGTAGGTTTAAATTTTTTGAAGTTTAAAATTTTTCCAGTTTAAAGTCTTAGTGTTATTTTAGGGTTTTCTGGTTGAAGCCGAATGCTCCAAGATTTTGTAATGGTTTAATTAAAAGTTGAATAGAAAGCAAGCAGGCATATTTGAATCCATTATTCTTCTTCTATTCATTGTATTTGATAAATTTATTTGGAAGCTTCATACTTGGGCTCTTTGATTTTAATGGTAAAAATATTAAGTTTTTGATTCAGCACACTCGACATCCTCTTCTGCCGAGCATCACATTGTAGTGACTACCAAGCTCACTCGGCATCCATTTGTGCTGAGTTGCTTTTCACTTGCCGAGCTCACTTGGCATCCATTGGTGCTAAGCACTTTGTCACTCAGCATTTATTGGTGCCAACCAAACTGCTACTCGACACCTTCACCTATCGAGCAAAACTGGCACTCGACACCTTCATGTGCTGAGCAAATTTTTAGGGTTGTGAATTAATTTTTCACATAGATTTGGGTACAAATTATATTGCTAAATACAATGTTACTATGCTACACTAACACTGTGCCATTGTTTATAGTTGCTAGGAAATAAAAAAATTTCTGGTGATATTCTAGACCTTAGTTCACTAAAGAACCTTAGAATACTATAAGACCTCTGTTACTTGCACCCATTTGAAATACCTTGTTTCAAGGAGAAGGGTGATTTTTTCTATCTGTTTGCTAATCTTGACAAGTTTTGTTACCTTGACAATAGACAACTACAAAACAATCAACTTATTGGAGGAATCCCAACATTATTGGAGAACCTTCGAATGTTAAATCAACTGTATGTTTGCCAATTACACTATGTATGGTTATAACCATTATAACATGTTCTCTTTTGTTCTTGACATCACACCAGCACTTGTGCTTATCAAATTACTGCTCTTATTGGGCGTGTGTTTTTTTGGGTAAAAAGATGTTTACAGGACAATAAATTGGAGGAAACTATCTCAAAAGGATTGGTTAGATCATCCTTGGAACTTCAATATAGCGACTTTCTTTCATCTTTCTATAAGATTTTGGCTTTTACCTAGAAAATCCATCAATAAGATTAGATTTTTATACTACCAACTCACAGATATATCTATTGTGGGCTTTTACCATACAATGTTGATCCTCAAAATAATATTCCGGCAAGTTGCCACAAGATTAAAGTTTGGGTGGTCGGACTATTGATTGGGTGTTCGGTGGCGTTAGGTTTGGTCATCTTTTTCAAAATTTTGCTATGGAGGCGCAAACACGCATCGCAACCATTTTCAACCACACATAATCCAAATGTATCAAGCCAACATATATTTGGAGGTATTTATCCAATCTATATTCATTGGAAAAAATAGGTACAACTTTAGTGTTTCTAATTTAAATGGGAAAGTTTTATTCCTTTTTCTTCCTTCTTATGCCTTAAATAAGTTTTCTTCATTTTTTCAATCTCAGGTGAAAATAATCAAAACAATTATCGTAGGCTAGCAATTGAATACACAAAGAGAGATATTAGAACTTCTACCAATAACTATTCCACACTGATTCGTAAGGGAAGTTTTGGATCTTTATTTTATGGCAGACTTATAGGATTTGAGGTTGCCATCAAAATACTTAAGACTAATTCTAAGCAAGGCCACCAAGAATTCTAGACTGAGGTTTGTATTCTTAAACAGATTTAATAAATCATCAAAAACTCAATTTTTTTTAATTCTACAAATTATTATTCTCTCAGCCCCAAATTAAGGAATATTTTTGTGGTTACATGTAGCTATACTATCAAGAATATATCACAGGAATATTGTAAACAAACCATAATGGCATTGGTCTACGGATACATGCCGTCTGGAACATTAATCGATCAGCTATATGGTATTTTTTGAACCTTGTGTGAAGCGAATATGAATTAACCAACATATGAAAGAAAAAGGTTTACACTGGGATTTTTAACTTTTGTCATTTGCAGGTGTAGCCAAATTGAAAATGCCACTTGATTGGCATACATGATTAAATATTGCTCGGCAGGCAGCGGATGGTAAGCTATTTGTGGCAGCAGTTGATTGCTATTTTTTTGTTGGTTTTAGGAAAAAGTAAATCTGATCATATTTCAACCATTTTGCAGGTTTTCTCTACTTGCATCAGGGTTGCTATCCGCCAATCATACATAGAGATATGAAGTGTAATAATATATTGTTGGATAACAAGATGTTTGCCAAGCTAGCTAATTTTGGCATTTCAAAACTGGTAGAGACTTCCATTGGATATATATCAACAGAAGTGAAAGGGACCTTGGGCTATCCTGATCCTGAGTATTTCACTTAACATTGTAGCATTTCCTCTTTTTCTTAAATATTACCGTTTAAGTACTCTTCAATATATTTTTCATCTAGTTTTTGTAGATTAAAATGTTAAGCATTTATGCAGATACTTCGCCACATCATCATTAAATGAGAAGAGCGATGTCTACAATTTTGGAGTGGTTTTATTTAAGATTATTTTAGGAGTATCACCCAAGGAGGGAATAGTACAATCAGCAATCCATCTATTTGGTGCCCAATTCAATATTTTTAGTCATTTTAAAGGTATTTTCATTAAAAACATATTGGAAAAATCATTGCATTAGGCACACAAGCTGCTTTCATGTGGAAAACTAGCAGAGCTTATGGATTCATCGCTGGGTGGCCAATATGACATAGAATTAGCTTGGAAAGTAGCAGAGGTAGCATACATGTGTACAAAAAAGGAGTCAAGGAATAGACCCAAAATTATGCTTCGCTAGTATTAGGTAGTAAGATCTTATCATAGTATTCTGTTGGCTTACGCATCTTTAGGCATAGTTTGAGTAATCAAAAAATGTCCTATGTGAGGGATATATATATTATTTACTACTATTTGTGTTGAACTATCCATTGTATTTCTAATATTGTGCGAGCACCTTGCCCATCATAAGGGCCATCTATATAGTGGCATGTTTGTTAGACTTATCTTGTATTATGTGTTTGAAGTAGAATTTGCCACATCGTCAATTTATTTGATGTGTACAATTTAATCTATTCTACCTAGTAAACTAAACTAGAGGTAACAAATGAATATGCGGGAGATGAAAGACAAGATTGGATAAAAACAGTGTACAAGTAGCATCTATATTTCTTTCTTTTTATCAAGGTAAGTTTAATCACATCAATAGGCGTTAAGAACATTTCATGTTATATCTTCAAAGTAGGAATGAATTATACTTAATGTTATTAATTAAACTAGTAGCATTTCTTTTATTCCTTTTTTTGGTTGTAAGGGTTATATCAATAGTGTTATATAGAAATGTTTAACTACATTAATATGTGTTAAGAATAATTCACATTTATCTTCAAACTAGGACTGAATTATAGTTGAATGTTATTAATAAAACTATTAGATCATTTATTTCTTTGAAGGTTGTAAGGGTTATGTCAATAGTGTTACATATTTTAAATGAGGTCATTGTAGTACTGATGTAGAAAATTTGCTCATAATATTTTGTCTACCCAATTAAAAATAATAAGATAATTTTATCTTTATTGTTTTTTCTTCTTTGATAACCATGGAATACACCTTCATTTGTTTGCTCCTCCATTTCTTTCTCTCCTACAACTTGTCCTTTCATTTACTTATTAGGTTAAATCTCTATTGCTTCTTTTCCTTAAGCAATTTGGTTCCCTTGTTTACCACCATCCATGTCTTTCATTACTAGATAATAGGAAACACTTGCACCATTATTTTGAAACAGGGATTCCACTTATTCAACGTTCCTTTCACCTTCAACTTGATGTCCTACCACTTTCCTCACATCCAATCCTACCGTCATTCACACAAATGTATTGTCTTCCTATGAGCCCTCTATGTCCCTAGAAAACTAACCTTTGTCACAACTTCCAATCACAACAAAGGAATGGAAAAACCAATGTGTGTTTATGTGCCATAGATATCTCTTTATCACTCCTATATTCTATCTCTTAATGTAATCTATGTGCCCTAGCTCTTCCATGTACAAATTTTATATTTCTCTAGCTATCATTTTACAATTTCAAGTCTTCTCTGACATAAACCTTAGTTTTAAAATGAAATTGTCAAAATATCATTCATGGTAAATAGAAAAGTTGTCTTTGTCAAAAAAAAATTCTCAAATAAACCCTAAAATCCTTGTTTGTGCCATATATACTTCCACTAAATTATTTCTTAAAAAACAAAATAACACTACATATTAACATATCTTTCCTCGATCTAAATTTAAAGAAGGATATTTTCATCTTAGGTTGAGTTTTGGCTTTTTTGTGTGTTTAGGGACATAATTAGTTGTTTGATTTTTGACGCTTGTATAGGCTCTTCATTTTGGCTGATTGGCTAGGTTTTTTACCTTTGTACAAGTTGATTGGGGTGATGACTATTGTTCTAGTACTATTATTCTGATCAGCTTTAACTTTTGTGATTTTGGGTCCCCTAAAAAAACCCTATTTAACCCTTAATAAAAAAATAGAAGAATGTGACATATAAATGTTAAGAATTTGTGCATAAGCCTCATTCCCATGCACTTCAATTGACCTATTGATTTTAAGAATGCATGAAATGCATAAATAATCAATTTTCATTACATTTAATGTCAAATGATTCAGGTAAATGCATATTTACATCGATTGCAATAACCTAAATTAAGAAGATTTTCATGATAGAGTTCATTGACCACCATGCTCAATTTTGTTTTGACACTACTAATTTTATTTTGAGAATTTTAATTTATATTAAAAAAAATACATATTACAAAAAAAAAAAAAAAAAACAAAATAAAATAAAAGAAAAAAAACATAGGTGACTCTTTAAAGTGAACCAAACATATAAATCTGTACAAATAATCAATCAATTTCATTCTCTTTTTTATATATAATCAACCAATTTCTTAAATGTTGAAGTTAAAACATACATTTTTAAAACTTTATCTTAAAAAATCTAGACATTCAACCATGTTATCTTCATGAAAGAAGAAAAGTGATAATTCAAAAATAATATTACAAAAATATAAATTTAGAAAAACAATTAGGAATAGGTAAAAGTTAATCATTTCTCAAATTAAGCTAAACCTTAATTTTTTATTCTATTTTCCAAAATAAAAGGCAAGTAACTTGTATTATATGTACTAAACCTTAAATTATATTTGTCATTACTAATAAATGTAACTATGTCTTGATTATAATTCTAATTTAATCATAATTGAAAGAAAAATATTTTTTGTACCATCCTAAATTGAATGAACTTCAATTTAGTGATTTTTTAGATCCTCTTTATCTTCGTTGCATTGTACACTTGAATTTTTCCCACTCTCTTTCCTAGGAAAAATTTAGATAGGATCTATTATATACTCATAATTTCCATCTCTTTATTATGCAAAAATTGAAGTAGGACCTTACCTCTATGTGTCTTGGTTCCACTTTCTTATTTTGACCATATGATCTTACATAAATTATTTTTTCATACTTATATCTTTTGGAAATCTTGATCAAACTACAAATTTGAGATCTAGAGAAGCTTCCCATGATTATTGTCTCTAAACTTTGAGGTGAAGGTTGATCTTAGCTAGAGGTGTTAATTTCCCAAAATCTTGGGACAATTTTTAATTAAAATACTTTGCCACTCAGTCTAAATAACTGTTGCAAAATTTAATTTCTAAATTTTTATAAAACACCATAATTTTCTTCATTTGGAAAGCTAAGGCATGAATGAAATTATGCAAGGGTGAGAGGAAGCTTTGGTGTGAACCCCATTTTAACATAGAGAGATTACAAGGAAAGTTCAAAAATCTCTATGATTCATCTATTGAAGAAAAAGGAATCTACTAATCAAGTAGGCATTCAAAACAACATGGAGTTGTGAAGATGGCTAACACTTTTTAGCCATTTAGGTCTTGATATAATTTCTCTTTTGTCTCATATATATTGTCTATATTAATCTCTACATATTTTCAAACACTCAAGTACAAATTAATTTCATTTAGAAGATAGGGTTTTACTATAAGGTGCAAGCAGGAGATAGAAGGGAAACATATTTCTTTTTTGAAAATAAATGAGGAGTTAAATTTTGCATAGTATAGATTCACAAAATACTAACAAATATATGCTATAATGATGGGGTTGCACCATCTGGAGTAAAACCAAGTAGTGATGGGTGTTTGAGTTGTTGGAAATCTAATGGGAAAGTGAGATGCTAAGAAGGATGCCATAGGGTGAATAAGAATCTCTAGAATCTTTTAGTACTTCAATCATAAACCACATAAAACTTAATTCACCACACACTTCATTAAACTTTTAACCTTATGCATAATTATTCATGTAATCATGTATAATAGCATGTAATAAAATATCTATTATCTATTAGCATGAATGAAACACATTAGCATGTAAATAACACTTGACACAAGATTTGGTATCTTGGAAACCCTCCAAGTCAAGGTAATTTACAAAAATGGTGATGAAACCCACAACATCTTCACTTCTATAATAAAAAAGTGCCTAGTATAGCTACAATTTGATCATTTTTTATGATCTACCTTGTAAGGGGTCTTCTCTACTAAAACCATACAAGACTGTTAAGTCTACCTTTACAAAAAGATTTAGCATCACAATTAAGTGAGCACTCTATTTAGAGATTTGCAATAGGATGTTTAGGACCACTTTGTTAATAGATTCAACATATATAGTAATTAGAATGTAATAGTACCCTGATCCTTCGATGTGCACTAAAATGTGTATAGCAAATATTCTCTTTCCAATACTTAATCACCTCATTTTGATAGATCTACAATATCTCCTTATTACATGACTCATTAACGTTACTCCATCATTTATTGATTCCTCTAGAATTTTGCATACACACATATCTTCAATTTAAAACTCTATCGAATTAGATCTTAAACCCATATTATAGAGCTATTTGAAAAAGTTTCTAGATCACAATCAATGATCCTCATTCATCCTTTTTTCCACATAAGATTTCCAATTTTTTGAATGGTCCTTCATACTGTATAGGGATTAATGATGCATAATTACAGTTGTAATTACCTCCTTTTTCTTCACCTTCAATCAAAGAAACATGTTTCATGCTCATGAATACATTTTACATAGGATTTTGTACCATTTTGCTATCAAACAATGTTGGTCAGATCTCCTAAGACTATAAAATGTATATGTGTGTGTATGTTTACATACACTCACATACATATACATATTATAATTAAACTGATGATATGTTTTAATACTAACCAAGCATATTCATATCAAACTGAGATGAAATATAGGAGTTCAAATTAGTTAGTTAATATACTAACTAAATACGTAAGAAAATTATGAGTATGAGTGTAGAAAGATCACGACTTATCTTGAGAAGCAGCTATTCAATACAATACATATGTGCATAAATGATTATAGTATTGAGATTGAAATTAATAAATGATCAATACCTATGAAAGATCAATATCCTTCCATATTACTCTACCTTTCTTCCTTGCATTCTAATTTGTAATGCACTTGCAGATCAACGTACCTATGTAGTCTACTAGATCGACACTCATACTTTGATATTGATATTACTTGCCAATCATATTCACTAACATAATGTGACTCATATATTGTAGAATAAAGAATATTTTTCAATATTAATAAGGGTGAATCTACACAAACAAGATTAAAATTGTCATCAATAACTAGTGGTAAAATTTAAAAACCTACAATTTGATATAAGTTTCATCATTTACATGGTATTAGAGCCATGGTTATAAGAGACCTAAAATTAAACTTGAGAATTCAAATTGCATACCTTTAACTTATCAAAATTTATCTTTCAAAATGACAAGTGCAATTAGACTTGAGGACCATCTTGAGGGAGCCAATAACTTCACAACATGGAAACTATGAATCCTAATGGTATTAGATGAAAACAAAATAGATTCATTTGTTAAAAATAAAATTACAGGGCTTGAAAATGAGCCAGAAAAATTACAATGGATTTAAAATAATAAGAAAGCTATGAAATTAATAGTGGATTCTATAAGGAATCACATTGTGCCTATTCTAGAAAAACAAACAACTACACACCTCATACTCAAGTCCTTAGAAAACACATTTGAGATAAATAATAATGGAAGAAATATTGCCCTAAAAATACTATTAAACCACATAAGGATGAACAAAGGTTAATCTATAAATGCTTAATTTATAAGAATTTTAGAATTAAGAGGTCAATTGTGTAATGTTGGGTATGAAATAGATCCAATCCCAACACTAGCTAGTCCAAATCCACACTCTTGTACAAACTTCAAAGGAAGATCTCAACTTGTGCTTGCAAGCCCACTAAGAAATCTCCTTGTTTCCCAAGCCTCAACTACTAGCCCTTCTCAAATTTCACTCTTCTACTGCATCTTCTTCTCTAATCTGGATGATAATGACTTAAGACTCCACAAAACACCCTTACTTATACCAAACTAAGCCACACCTTGGCCTAGCACATTAAAAATTAAAATAAACCCTTATATTAAATATTAACATAAGCCACAAGTCAGCTATAACACTCATTAACTACACACAACCCAAATTAAATTCTAAAAGTTGGGTCATAGACAACTTTGGCAACATAGACACCAAGTCCAAACTAGGCATTAGTAAACTACTTCCAAACATCAACAAATCAACAAGCATAATTGAGCTCCCTTCATTGACTGAGCCAACTCAGACAATACTAGAGGTGATTTCCCAATGTAAATTGAGCCACATATACATCAAGTTCCCCCTTTGGTGACTAAGTCCCTCCAATGAATGAGCTAACTTGGTTAACACTGTAACCATGAACAACTCAATTTTGATTCAGATCCTAGTGCACACTGAGTGCCTTCGATAATCGAGCACTTCCTCCTTCTTTGACCAAGTCCTCCAACTCTAAGGTCAAACCACACCATCTTGCAAGATTGCTAGCCAACAAAGGATGTTATGGCATGGGACACCCTAGGTTCAAAAAGATGTTCTCAATAGCTAGAAGAACATCTTTTGGAATTCAACACATAAATCCAAAATTGGTTCTACACATACATATCCTCCAAGTCCTCAACTTGTATACTCTTTCCCTTGGTTTTCTACTTCTTCGCATCCATCTTTGGTGTTTTGCAGGTCTTCATTCCACACTAATCTCTAACCTTCTCAAAAACCTTTAACTGAACTTAGCTACCAATACTAAGGTTCCTCCCACTGAGATCTTCATTCTGTCAAGGAATCAAGGAATGCTTCCTACCACCTTTCACAATTGAAATCATATTCTTGACATAATCATACACAACCTGCAACCATACTACTAAGGTCCACCAAGTGTAGACACCTAAATTTGATTACACCGCTTTGCTAATCCTATTTAGCTACCTCTAAAGGCATCATTAATTAAATTCCTATTTAATTAAATCCTTTGCCATCCCCTAGCTAATTAATTTAATTAATCATCTATAGTCCTAATTAATAAATCAAATAACCCATTATTTATCAATTAATCCTATTCTCCTATCTAATTCCAAAACCCTCATTTATTGAATAAATCTATTTGATAAATAAAGCCCTCAAATCTAGTAGCCCCTAAACTATCTTAAATCCTCCATTTAGCCTAATCCACCCCATCCACCCATACTAACTAAGCTTAGCTACTAACTCACCCACCCTCATCAATACCATCCACTTGCACATCTCTAACATCCCTAATCTAATCCTAACCCAAGCCTAACCCATCCCCTAATCATTTGCACATTCCTAATCAAGCTTAAGACTTTCCTAAACCAAACCAAAGTCTCCCCTCAAAATATCCCAACCACCAAGCCATGAATGCTCTTACAAAGCCATAAATGGCTCTTACATCCTCACTCATGACTCTTACATACTCAACCACCCTCATCAAGCCCTTGATTAACCCATTTCCTATCCTCTCACACTCATCCTCCTTGTGACAAGTGTCACTTCCCTATTGGTGCTAAACAAGCACAATCCATGTGCTCCCCTTTGAGTGCATCCTAGCCCTCCCTCACCATCTTGGCATCCTTGCATCTTACCCCTCCATCCCTCAAGCCCTTAGCCTATAAATTGGATCCCCTCTCAAGCCATTTTATCACAATCCTTAAGCTAAAGTTACCATGTCAGTTTGAGAAGCCAAGTTCATACCATTTTCACATATCCACACCAAAAATCCCAAATCCATCTGTATTGAAGCATTTTGAAGCTTGAGCATACATCCCAAATCCATAACAAAGGAAAAATCTACTAATCAAGTGATCATCCTCATTGAGAGAGCCTATCCATGGCTCATATTCTCATTTTGAGGACCTCACTTTGTCTCATCTAAATTTTATACTAGTTTTGTTAGTTAATGCTTTTGTTTTTAAATAGATTAGCGTTTCTTGCTAACATATTAGTGTACACATTCTGGCACGCTCGGTGGGACCCTGCATGGGTCATGCTTGTTATCATTTGTAGTCAAAATTGCATGTTTTGTACTAACTTTGGCTAATTTTCATGTTTTGGTAATTGGTAGGGGCATTTAATCAGGTTTTGCAGGCCCAAGGAAGCAAGAAGAAGATGAAGCAAGAGTTCTTTGCAAACATTCTGATGGGATTTAGAGTGTTTTCAGATTTTTCAAGCTTATAGGTGAACGGAGCACTTGGAATTCTTCTTCCTCTTCTTGTCTATATTCTTCTTCTATTCCATCTACTTCTTCTTCTTCTTCTTGTGGGATCTTGGCCAATCTTTTTTTAAGGGAGAAAAATCATACACACCTTGTTTTAGTGCTTAAAATGAACCCCCAAATCATACTTAAATCTATTAAAAAATTAAAAATTTGCAAAAAAATCTTTTAACAAATGAAACTAAATCAATCCAATCATTTGCATCCTTGCAACATCAAGGTTTTAGATGCATTCATGCAAAGTTAGGAACACTTCATTTTTGGACACTTAAAAAGAGCTTCAAGTTTCCATTTCAAAAGGTTCAAAGTCAACACTAAGTGCACACAAGATTCTAAATCAAACTCAAAGCATCAATCAGGGATAAGATGAACTTCATTTGCAAATATTTTAAAGTTCTTTTAAAATCTCATGAAAACTAAGAGTCCTAAATGGTTGCCAAAATTGTCGTAAAAGCTTTGTCATTTGTTCCAAAAAAATGTCTTTTTGCAAAATCTTGAATGTTTCCTAGGTTTTTCATGCGTCAAAACAATCTAGAAATATCATTTTTGGGCTTAAAACATGCAAACTAGAACACAAAATCTTGAATGAAAACCAAAGTCCAAAGATTTTTTTTTTTGAGTCAAAAATAATCTTGAATGATCTAAATTGGAAAGAAAAGCATCCCTATTCCTTCCTCTTTGAATTTCAATTCAAACAAAATCAATCTTGAATGATCTAAGGTTAAAACAAAGCACTTCAAAGTTCTTAAAATAGCATGCAAAATCTCAATCTTGAATGCTCGAAGGAAAGAACTTGAATGTTTAAACACTCGTCTTTGAATGCATGTTGCTGAAATCACTCTTGAGTGCCATGGATTAAAATCAAGTTTGCTTTTTTTCATTGGAATGCATAAAAAATCCAATCTTGAATGCCATAGATCAAATAATCATTATCATACATCACACTTCATCTTTTGAGGCATAAAAAGAATCCACATTTTAGAAACTTTCTAAGTTATAAAAACAAATAAAGACACTTTGAGTGAGTTTGTTGTTGGACTCACCCTCTTTAATCACCCATCATTCTAACCATTGGTTGCAATATCAATGCCATATATGGGGATGGGTCTACCTAAGAAGGTGTTAAATGCTCCACTAAAATCAAACTCCACTCACTTGAGTTTTTATTGGTTTTTCTAAAATAGAAAATTTCTTGAACGCACATTAGTCTCGCTAACACTTCATTTGGGCATAAAAATTGAACAAATCTTGACGTGGAGGGCCTTCGAGCATGCGCTTGAAGTCAAGCTTTACACAAATCTTTGTTTTGGCCTTAAAACGAACAAACATCGACTCTTGAATGCCTTAAAGGAAATTAATCAATACTTGGCATGGAGGGCCTCCAGGCACGCGGGTTTACTTTCTCATTCAGAAAACTTAAGCATCAGTTGGAAAAGAACTCTGTCTTTTAGCCTAAGATCATCCAAGCCTTCTCTCCCCTTGTCATCCATCAAGGCCATCTTGGGTGCATAATATTAGGATCCAAAATCTTGTTTAAGTTTTATAAGGCCTGCTCGGGGATTTCATCACCCCTTGGGATGACCTCAACTCCAGTGTTCTAGCGGAGTATAAAGATCAGAAGGTGAATCCAAAGACACCTCTCTTGGGATCAAAATTCCGTCACTCGGGCTAAGCCTCAAGGAAATTTATACCCTTGAGAAGTGAAAGAGAAGAAGTGGGTTACCGCTCCTCTTGACTGTGTGACATCTTTTTGGTTTCATCTACGAATTTGGGCCTCACGTACCTTGCGTATATCGAGGACTCCCTAGCTAAACCAAATTTCATCCTTGTAGAAAGCTTCCTAGGATGTTGGTGTGTTTGACATGCTTGCTCCAAACTTTTGTCTACTTGTTTTTTCATAGCTTTTGAATGAATGTTTGCCAAATTTAGTCAAAATCCCAAAAAAGAAAAAATCTCCCAGCTCAAGACATACTTAGTGTAGTCACTACCTCATCAGAAAATCATCCAAGCTCCCCTGCTGCAATCAAATCTATCTAGTTCTTTTTTTTAGAACAATCCCAAATCCAAAGTCCATCCAAATCATCCCCCCAGCCAGCTAGCAACCCAATCCAAAATCACCCAAGCCTTTAAGGAATTGTTGTTACTCTGCCAGAGTTTGCTATCCAATCAATCTATCCAAATCCCTCAATCTTCCCAAGGTTATCCCTTTGACAGAGCTTGGTCTAGGGTAATATAGACTTGTCACTTATCATCCCTCATCACCTTAAGCTAAAGGTTGGGATCCACAAGTGGCCAATCTCATGTCATGTCCATAGGATCATTTGTCTATCCTCAAGTTGATACCAAAAGCCACCAATCCTACACATAGAAAAGAAAAACTCTCACTTTTTGATAGCATACCCTTGAAGTCTTCCATCCACAGGAAAGCCGAAAAATCTCCAACCAATCCTCCTTAGGTCTATCATGTAGCTTTGACTCTCCCTAGGAAATCTTTCATCAACCAATCCAAAATCTATGCTTAATCCAAATCGAACCATGAGCTTTCGTGTTCATCCATATGCAAGACCCCATCCCCATCCAACTCATCATCAAAACATGAAATCCCAACCCTATCATGATGAGTTTGGTTGCATTGTCCTTTCTCCTGCTACATCCTATTCCAATGATGATGAAAATCTTGTTGACTATGATGGGTATCTTGAGAGCCTTAGATGCCTTCCGCCAACCATCCCCCAAAATCCAAGCATTCCTCCAAACTATCTAGTCATGCCATCTCATATCCCACCTTCTCCTCCATCACCCAATCAACCAAGCTTCCAATCTTCCACCCCCATCACACCAGCTATTCCTGTCAATCCACCACCTCCACCTTTGACACACGAGTCTCCCAAGAATCTCCTAGAGGAAATACAAGAAAAGCTGCCTCCAACAGTCAATAAGCCATGTCATCTAATCCAACCATGTGAAGTAGTCAATGCTAAAGCTTCCCCATCTATACTATCACCTCCATCTCCCATAGCTATCATCCCCATACCATCCATCAAATTGCTTAAAATCCTTCCACTTCCCGCAAGCATCAAAATCCCACCACCTGTCAAATCCCTCCAAATCCTATCCTTATCACCTCCAAGCATTTCCCAAATCTTCGATAATGACACTTATGCATCCATCTTCTACTCACCCATCTCCACTACCGAATCTCCCATCTATCCATTTGCGCCTTTGAATAATCCATCCCTTCACCTCCTATCGCACCATCTACTCCAATCCAATCCTATCAAGATCCTACCCAAACGCATGTTGACATCCCCCAAAGCATAAATAAAGATATCATCATACCATGTCTTCCATCCATAGTGCAGTCACCATCCCCTCCATCTCCAAAACCTCAAGCCATACCTCCTCTACTGCAAGACACCTTTTCATCCCATCAGCTAAATCAAGATCCTATCCTACCATCTCCTCCACTCCATGCTTCCATCTTACCACCTATCCAAGCTATTCCACCATCTATAATCTACCCTCTTGGTTCACTTACATTCATCCATGGTGGCCCCCTCTTAGTAGAAGAATTAAGAACAGTATCTCCCTGTTGCAGTACATCTAATAAAGCACTTCTACCATTTTCTACAAGCAAAAAGTTTCCTCAGCTCATTCAAGTGCTCAATTGATGGCATTATCAAGGTCAAGGTTTAGGACCACAAGGGTAAGGAATCAAAAAGCCTATTATTGCACAAAAGAATCCAGGATTTCATGGTCTTGGATATGTATCCAAAGACTCACCATCTAAAAGTGTTGATACATGCCATCCCCAAACCAAGCCTATCTCCAAGCCCACCATGCCAGCCTCCCATCACTCCTTCAAGAAATCTTATGTCATCCCATCTCCACCATCTTTGCAACTCAAAACAACCTACCATATCCCCCCTTCATCCACTAAATCCATTTTGGTCCCTATGTCCCAAAATCTACCATCCTCCGTCCTCCTATCAGCCATCCTAAAAATCATATTCTCTCCACTCCTACACAAGATCAACAAAGGCACATATCAGGGCACATCATCCATCATCATCCCCCTACATGCTCTTCCATATCCTCTCCATCTCACAAAGCTTCTCCAAACCATCTTCCCAAAGCTTAACACAGCAATGTGAATGCCAACTTCAAAATGCATAAAGCTAAAAATCCACATCCTAGGCAATCATATGTCTATTCTAAAAGACATACTCCAAAAAGCAAAAATCCAATCAAAGAATGCAAAAAAATGCAAAAGCCTGTGAAAAGAAAATCCAAAACCATGTGGATCCCAAAGAAAAAGGTTGAAACCCAATGCATAGTGGCATCCACCATTGCTAATCCCCCATCCAGTGATTTTTGTCCCCCATCTCCTAACTCCATCTTGGGTGCCTATATCCCCAAGTGCGCTTCCACAAATCCTCCATCAAGCCTGCATCTACCATCTATCCCCCATATGCTCTTTTCACACCCATCCCAACATGTGCCAATGTTGATCCTGCAAGCATCCCCATCTCATGCTCCTTTCCATCCTTTTCATCCCTCCATCTCCTACCATCAATCCCATCTAATTTGATCTAATGCATAAATCACACATTCGGTGTACCAACTGCTAGTGAAAAATCCCAAAAAAGCCAAAAATAGCTGAAGAAAGCTAAAATCATTCTAGCTAATTCCAAAGTCAAAAAGTCAAAAAAATAAAGAAAAATAAAGCGTCCACTGGTGAAAACTTGGCAATTCAAGTGCCTTGGACAAGTACCATGATGAAAACTTGGCAAACAAGCATCATGCGTAATCCAGCCATCCCCAGCTTAGCCTATCATCCTCATGCTTTTGGTAACATCTTTCCATCCAGCTCCATCTTCCAATTTATCCACCTATCTTTCATCCTCCAGCTTTTATCTATCACTATCCACTTATCTTCTGCAACCTCACCCCATCATCCTAGCTATCATCCATCTCCCTAGCACCTTCAGCTTTTCCATACTAGCTTCAATCCTATCACATCCATCGTAAAACCTCCTTCTGCATGTCATCTTCTAACTAGGGGAACTATATTCCTTGGAGATCTTGTCTTGTCCATCCTCCCTTGTCATTGGTATCTCGCTCTAGGCTATCCTCATGCAAATCAAATGTCATCCTCTCATTAGCCCTTCACTCTAGCGCCATCTGTCAGCTCAGCTACCACCAACCTTAGCATTGTCCCCATCCTTGGTCGCACATCTATCATCATCATTGGATGCATCTTGACAAATCGATATCTTCTTCTATCACCTCATCCTTAGCTTCTGCATCTTGCACCAACTTGAGCCATCCCACTATCTTATCATCCGGAGCTCCTGTACAACTTGTAAATAATCTTGTATCCAACTCCTGTATCATACCTTGTATCATAGCTTGTATATCCAATCTTGTCCAAAACAACTTGTACATTTTTACCATATCTTGGTCCATTAGCTTGTACATCCTCTTTAGCTTAGTACTATTGTATCTATCCAACTTTCATGTCAGTTCATCCTTGATCAACATCTTGCACACATTGCACAAATCTTGGTTAGCTATTCCAATGCATCCTTTAGCTAGATCTCCTATCATCAAAGTGTTATCCTTCTCAGTTCAGCTTTCCAAGTGCATCACTCATCCAAATCCACCAGCTTAGGTGCTCTCTGATAGATCTTTATAGGATATAGCTTTCCTCATGTCTGATCTTGGTTCGTTAGTACCTTGTCCTACCCATCTCATTGGCAAATGGTTCTCTTTTGGATTTTCACTTTCTTTTGACTTTGAATCTTCCCTTTTGGGTCTTGAAGTATCTTTTCCAAGAAATCTTTTTGTTCCCTCCTCAGGGTTGCCACAATCTTCCATATCATGGTATGCTGTGAATGGGGCATTCTAAGTGTACGATTTTGATCAAGTCTTTCATTTGTTTCTTTTTTGCTTGTGGGTTACCCAATGTCAGTTCTACACTATTTCCTCTGGGTTTCATGTGTGATGCTGGGGCAATCCTTGTGTGTTTGTTTCGAGTCATTCTATCAGTCCTCTGGACAGTTGGTGACATGGCCTTGATGTTCTTGGTAACTTTGGCAATCAACCAACAGTCCTATAGCAAATTTAGTGCTCAACTACATGGTGATACTTCTCTTTGAAGTATCCCCCTGCTCAAAAAGCTTCAATGGATTCCCTTCATCTCCATTATCCCCCATCCATATCCAGCATCTACCTCTCCTACCCCATCTTATGCATTAGTATCTCTTTGAATCAATCTTCACTTTTAGCTTTAGGGATCCACAATCCTAGTCTTAGGGATCCACCAATCCAATCAATCCACCAAGCCTCATCTTTCAAGATCCACAATCATAGTCCTAGGGATCTCCAAAACCCATCTTTCGCCAATTTGACTCTTTGAAATCCTATTGCATCGGCTTTATAATCCTCTCATCCATCTCCCTATCCTGGATTTCTTTTTATGGCACTCTGCTCCTTCATCCTCCATCTCCCCTAAAATCTTAAGCTTATTCACTCTTGTGCCTCTGATTCTCCCTTTATCATTCTCTCGTAGTGAGAGTTTGAGCTAATTTCGCCCCTTCTCTTTGCCAATCTACATCTCTGCTCGTCTCACTTTATTTTGCTTTTCAAGAAATCGTCGACCCTTGTTTAGTCTCTCCTCTTCTTATACAAGACTAGGGCAACCTTGTTGCTAAAACATCTTCCTCGTGTTGTCTCCATTCGAACTTCTTTGAAATAGTGTTGTCTCAACACTATGTCAAAGAGGGGCAAAATGTACACACCTAAATTTGATTACACCGCTTTGGTAATCCTATTTAGCTATCTCTAAAGGCATCATTAATTAAATTCCTATTTAATTAAATCCTTTGCCATCCCCTATCTGATTAATTTAATTAATCATCTATAGTCCTAATTGATAAATAAGATAACCCATTATTTATCAATTAATCATATTCTCCTATCTAATTCCAAAACCCTCATTTATTAAATAAATCTATTTGATAAATAAAGCCCTCAAATCTAGTAGCCCCTAAACTATCCTAAATCCTCCATTTAGTCTAATCCACCCCATCCACCCATACTAACTAAGCTTAGCTACTAACTCACCCACCCTCATCAATACCATCCACTTGCACATCTCTAACATCACTAATCTAATCCTAACCCAAGCCTAACCCATCCCCTAATCATTTGCACATTCCTAAGCAAGCTTAAGACTTTCCTAAGCCAAACCAAAGTCTCCCCTCAAAATATCCCAACCACCAAGCCTTGAATGCTCTTACAAAGCCATAAATGTCTCTTACATCCTCACTCATGACTCTTACATACTCAACCACCCTCATCAAGCCCTTGACCAACACATTTCCTATCCTCTCACACCCATCCTCCTTGTGACAAGTGTCACTTCCCTATTGGTGCTAAACAAGCAAAATCCATGTGCTCCCCTTTGAATGCATCCTAGCCCTCCCTCACCATCTTGGCATCCTTGCATCTTACCCCTCCATCCCTCAAGCCCTTAGCCTATAAATTGGATCCCCTCCCAAGCCATTTTATCATAATCCTTAAGATAAAGTTACCATGTCAATTTGAAAAGCCAAGTTCATACCATTTTCACATATCCACACCAAAAATTCTAAATCCATCTCCATTGAAGAATTTTGAAGCTTGAGCATACATCCCAAATCCATATCAAAGGACACATCTACTAATCAGATGATCATCCTCATTGAGAGAGCCTATCCATGGCTCATATTCTCATTTGAGGACCTCACTTTTTCTCATCTAAAGTTTATACTAGTTTTGTTAGTTAATGCTTTTGTTTTTAAATAGATTAGTGTCTCTTGCTAACATTTTAGTGTATACACCAAGTAGCAAATGACAAGTGTTCATGTCCACAATAACACACAAGACTTAATCCTTATACTACCCAATCTTGAAATCAACAAGGCACTACTCTTACTTCCAAAGGATTCTCACCTTGCAACCAACCAATCTTATAAGGATAAGAATGTCTCAGTCTCTTGAAATCAATTTTTTTAACCATCTCCTTCGTAACAAGGTTATCTATACTGCCACCATCCACAATCACCTTACAAATTTTACTACTAGACTTACAACAAGTCCTGAAAAAATAATTCCTCTAACAAGATTCCAACATCATCTGACCAATCAATACTACTAGAGGTCATCTATATCCCTACAAATAACCACTTAATGGAAACACAAATATAATGCAAGATATGACAACAAATGTATCTCTTTATCCATATATAAAAATTATTTACATATGATATGCCTAGCTGTAAGGTCTTCCAAGTTAGGGCCAATATAATAATAATTTCAAAAACAATAGATCTACAAGATCCCTCAAGATCCAATCCCAACACTAGCTAGTCTAGATCCACACTGATGAGGTCAATTATTGCCTCTATTTTATGTTAATTTTAATACTACCAAGATATTTGTGAACTCATAACCAATTGAACTTATGATATAGTCCAGATTGAAAGTTGTTAAACCATGGGTAGATAGTTATGTCATATTTTTCCAATATTATACATATAATGTAGTATTTCATATAACCATCAAAAAGTGTGTTCTAATATTTGAATTTAATTTTATTATGTCTATTTGCATAAATATTTCTACATTGCAACTAACTTGCTAGGAAAGGAAGAAGCTAGAGAGTGGTCAACAACATTCAAGAAGGAGCGTCAAGGCCCAACTATGACAGAAGAATCATTCACCAGAAGACACAACTACGACAAAGGAGGAGCTATTATTCCAGGAATGCAGGGATGAAGTGTTGTTATATTCCCTCTACATTTACAAAAGTGTTGAATTGGTTGCCCAAACTTTATTACTTATTCCATGGGCTATTATATTTCCCTCTTCTTCTTTGGCAGATCTTTAGTTAGTTTTTTTGCTTTCATGTTTAGAATAAGTGTCAATCTTCTATTTATAGGGATGGGATTGATAGTTTTGGAAGGTTGGAAAAAGTTTATGCAAAAATGCTGTTGAGTCTTGTAGCGAGTTATCTACAGTTTTATTTATTGTTCTTATGTAAAGAGTTTTTGAAATATAATGAAGTAATTCTTGGTTACATTCTGTGTTATAAGATTAGAAGAAGCTAGCCAAGGGGGCCCACTTGGGAGGTGGATCAGATTAGAGTAGTGTAGATATCCTTCCAGCATTTCTAGTATTTTAGATAGAAGTTACAATTTCTTCCTGTAACATCATAATTTGTGAATGTTCCTGTAGCATCTACAAGAGCAATTATAGTGGATGATCTAGGTTGAAATATATGTTAGCATAGAGTTGTATTTCCAGTGTCCATTTTATTAAGGAGTTAAGTGTGTCACTTTCCTGTAGCACTAGTGTAGGTACTTTATATGCATTTTACTTTCCTGCAGCATAAGCATAATGAATTTTCAAGGAACCTAGTGCACATATCATGCTAACCATTTCAAGTATATGTCCTTGGGTTGAAAAATTAAACGCACCTCATGGTGGGAGAGGTAATCATTAGATTGAGTAAACTATTCCTAAGTAAGGCTTTGGGCATAATTATCACACACCTATTGTGAGGTAGATCATTTTTGGTACTATTGTCGAGGATGGTGTTAAGCTAGGAACATCTTTTTGAGTCATAGTTTTTTCATATATCTAGTTTTTTTTTAGATATTTGTAGTCCTAAAAATTTCTTCATAAGTGTGAAGAATTCAATTGCATGTATCGAAGAGGAAGACAACAAGATGATATATGGTAGACTTCTTCCATGAAGGTCTGTTAATTTGAATGACAAAATTGAAGAAGTTGAGTTGCCTTTTGAGGATGCAAGCCTTAATTTTCTTACAACATCTTCCTCTAGAGTAGAATCCTTGGATATAAGTGGTCTTCTGCCTTTTGCTAGAATCTTGGCCAACTTTCTTGATAGTTTTAGTTCAAATCCACCTATTATTAACAATCTCGTAGCTCATGCTCCTTTCTAGCAGTAACCCCATACTCAAATACCTCTAGTAATGGCACACCCTACTTTTCCATTTCCTCTTTTGAACCTCATAAACATTGGTAATCTCAAAAATATACCCACAACTACTCTTCCAAAGTTTTGTGGCCTTGTAACTGAGGATCCTGATACTTTCTTGTTTGAGTTTGACATACTTTATCATAGCTTTGACTATAACACTGATGTCCACAAGCTCAAGTTGTTTCCAACAACACTAAAAGAATCAACCTTATGATGGTTCATGGGCTTAGGAGCCAATGTAGTAGGTACTTGGGATGAGATGTAGTGCCTCTCATGTTTGCAGTCTATACCTTGTCTATTTTGATTTGAGATACACTTGGTACTCTTATTTTTATTTGTATTTGGAGATGACTTGAGGCTCAGATGTTATATTTTGATTCAGTATCATAGATGCTTTACTGCTATGCTATTCAATTTATGATATTTGCATTTTGATGCCATTTTGAGATGACAGTATATCTATGATGATATCTAATTATCTGGTATTTGGGCATATTCTTGATTATGTTATGTGATGGATTTCATGCTATGGTTATTTACTTCATTCTTGTATCTTTATTCTTTATGCAAACGTGAGTGACATAAATAGATTAATTAGTTATTTAATGCATTTTTCTTTGACTATGATATTATTATGCAATTGCACTTGATCATTTGTTTTAGTGTGCATGAATCATATCCCTGGTATTGGCACATGGAGTTAGTGATTCAACTATTCATATTTTACCATGTCATCCCTTTATGGTCAACATATCCTTATTTTAAGTGTTTAAATTAAAACCTTTTTGTGATTATTAAATCCGAACTCATCTATATTATGTGATTACACCAGTAAACATGTTTGTGCATTTAGAGGTTTGCATTGTCGTGAAGTTTGTTTAGTGATTTCTGTGATTTTTGGTTTTTAGGCTTTAAATATTTTTTGGATTTAATTTCTTATAGCTTTTCCTTAGGTGAATTTTTGTTACGAAGAATAACCTATTTTTGTTTGGGTCAATTCAGAGTCTAGCTAGTCTAACTAGCTATGTGCTCTAATCGATTATTCAGTGGAAAATTGAATAAGTATTGAAAAAGATTTTTTATTATTCACTTCTTACTTTTTCAAAATAGAAATTTGAGAGCTATTTGAGAATCCTCTTCTGAAGGATTTGATTTCTATTCATTCTCAGAACTGTAAGAGTGGGTTTTTTGCAAGATTGTTCTTGTTGGATCCAGCATAGGGAGTTGTTACCTTGCCATCACTTTTAATAGTTTCGGTGGGATATTTATTTTATCAAGCTATTTTTGTTTTCTACCCCTTTTTCTGTTAGGTAGGGCCTTCCTATTTTATTTTTTCTACTCTATTTTAGCTTGTATTTCTTGTAGCAGTATGTTAGGAGGCTAAGAACTAGTGTTTCGCTTCGTTTCTGTTTACTGGTTCTACCCGGTTGGTCAGGTATGAACATTTTCCCTATTTTTAGGATGAGGGTTTGAATTTTTGAGCCATTATGTTGGCCATTTTTGCATACAGTGTCTAAACTCAGTTATTTTAGGTTTTTTTGGGTTTTTACACCCAAAGGCCAAATGGGTTTTACTTTTTAAGTTTTCCAAATTTTGGGTTTTTACCTTATTTTATGTGCCACCCTATTTCTCAAGTTTTCTTGGCACAATGTGGGTCATGGACCTAGATGATCTGTTTGGATGTTAGTCAAACCACTATTGGACTTTTATGTTGCATTGGGGTGCGTACTACATCTGTCATCTCGATTCTATTTTTAGTTGAGTGATTTTTTACTTTGTGTTCTCATCCAGTCCTTGTGTTGTAATTTTCATGATGGTGGTGTGCCACATGAGTACATGTGTGTACATCTATCATGTGACTTGTGAGGCCTGATCATCTATGGTACTTTTGGAAGTTATGATCATTAGGGTTGGGTTAAGGATTTGCATGCCTACGGGCACTCATCATTAGATAAGCATGGGTAGGGTAGGGTAGCATATGGAGGGGGCTTCTACCTCATAGCCTAGTGATCATTGTGCCCATAAGGTTGGCGAAGGAAATTTTAATTAAGTTATAACTAAATGAAAATATTGGGTGGTAATAAATAATTTAAGATAATTAAAATTAGACTGTGTGCCTGTCATTGGGGAGAGCAATTTCCACTACTAGCTTTGGCTTGTCGATGCCAAATGAATCTCCATGATGTCAGCCCCTACTTAGTAGCCCATTGAGTTTCTAACCAGGACTTGTAGTTTATGCATTTTTTATGTCTTGGTTTCAGTCATCTTACTACCTAGCATTTGTGTTAGCCATGGATGTTTATTTTGTGTTTTTTTGTGGCTGGATCATTATCTCCATCAACATAGCGGGTGTGGACCTACAAGTGCCACATGGTTGGGAGGTATAGCTACCTACACCACTACTAGGGATCAGTGTACAAAGATGGTTTTTTGTCCTCGCATGACCATTGATGGATGTTTTCACTCGATGCTTCGAGTTCTAGAGTATGCCTTCTTGTGATTTATGCTTTCATTGGGATGCTTGTATATAATGTTTAGGTGATATTAATTATTGTCACATTCTCTTATTATGATGATTAGCATGTGATAGGTGATATTATCTACTTTGTAGGATTATCTTATGCTTTACTTCTAGCATGCTTGATTTTCTTATGCTTATGATTGTAGCATGTTTTAGTAGTGACATTCCTTTTAAGATAGTACCAATGATCTGATTAGTGGCTTGGGATGTTATGTGTGGGTAATGGCTAGGGCCCACAATGGTCTTATGATGCTATTGATGGTTGGGAGGAACCACATATTTAATTTGTTTGTATTGCTCATTTTGATGTTATTTCTATTTACTGTGATATTGCTTTTGTACTCTATGATGTTTCCCTTCTCTGCTAGTTAGATGGTTAGATGTAGTTTTCATCTTTCAATAGTGTGTTCAAGTGTTCATGCCTTGAATTGTGGATTCAGTACTCCCCAATGTGGAGGTTTTGAATCCTGTTTAACCTTTTGTTTGTTGTCCTTATGTGTTTTCTTTCTTTTCTTGGGTGACCATGTATCAATATGGGGTGACACAATTTTATGTCGCATGCCCATTAGTATTTTGTTGTGTGATACTAGAAAGTATCACACTCCTTAGGAAGAAATATCATGTGATACTAGAAAATATCACACCCTCTTTCATGAAGTGTCATATGATACTAGTAAAGTATTGCATGCCCTTAAGAGTAGTGTTGCCCTATCCTTGAAAGAGTCACCCTGTTTCATTAGAAATGTTGCACGATATTGGAAAGCATTGTTGAGTGTTGTTTTAAAGTGTCACTTGGAATTTGCAAGAAAAAATACCTGTATAGGTAGACAACAAGGACTTTTTGGGAAATTTTTAGGGTACCCTCTTAAGTGCTCTTTAATCCTTTGGTGTCACATTATGGATTTTGTATGTTCTAATTCAAATTCAGTTTTGTATATTCTATTGCCAACTACTTTGGTCTGTAGTGGCATTTGGAGATTCACTGCTGTCAGGATGTTTGGATAGTCTTTTGTTGTGATCTGTATGACCCATGTGTGATACAATCTTGTGCACTCATACTTATAAAAAAATAAAATTTTGGCTTGTATGTCATCCTTTTTTCAAGGATCTTTGGGTGGGGCATTACATGAGATGTAGATTTTTTTTTTGGAGATATACAAATATTACTACAAGGAAAGTGATCCAAGGGGAGATGACATTTTTAGAATATCATAAAAGGAGGATGAAACATTGTAAGACTACATTTCACATTTTTTGTACACAATGTAGAAGAACCCCCAACATGTACTGGCAGAGAATTCATAGAAACTAGTCTTCCTGAGAGGGGTAAACAATAATTGTCTAGAAGGATTAGACTTTATGGCTTGTGGAAATATATAATTATCTTCTTGGGATGACCTCAAGAAAATTTTTCTTAACTACTCAAGGTCAACTATGAAGAAAGGCAGAGGGTATAGGTCCACAACTGCTAAAGGGGTTAGTTAAGGCATTTCAAAGCTCGAGATATCTAATTTACTTTAAGATTTCAAGAAGGAAATCATAAATGATGTCGCTAGAAATATCGACACCATGACTACAAATAAGAAGCATGCAAAGGCTAAATCACAATTGGAAAAGTAGTGTCCTCACTGTCACAAACAAAAGGAAGACTACACATGTAAGTTGGTAGCCAACCTAGAGAATCAACATTTACTAATTGAGTACATGAAGATAGATAGGGACAAGGATCAAGTGTTCTTTGTTTCTCATGTCGACCATGGGCTTCAAGACAAGGTATACCTCAAGATCCTCTACAATTTTTAAATCCTTACAATAATCAGTGGCACAACCAAAGTTATCAAAATCCTTCTTAGTACTCCCAACCTCCCTGGAAAAACCAAAAACACAACTACTGGCCTAATCAAAAAAATAATCAATGGCAAAACCAGCAAAAAAATTGGTGGCCTAATCAACAAAATAATTAGTGGAAAAATTCAACAGAATCAATGGCAACCACCACAAGAAAATTGGTAGAAAAATAACAAATGGAGGGAGCCTCCATAGTGGCCTAAAAAAAATTAAGGTAACCTAGAACTACCACCTCCAGTGCAACCATATGCAATAATGCCACTTCCTATAGCAAATAATGCTAATCCTAAGCCAACCCAACTTCCTGCTCAATCTTAGCCAAATCTAAACAACAAGCAATAGAAGGAGAAAATGTACACCACTAATGGTCAACAATGCCCTACTTATTTACTAGAGATATCTAATATCCATTTGAGATTTGGTACAACTTTTCCTACACCAAAATTATCCTTTTATTATAGAAGTTGCAGATACTCTTGCAGTACCACTTCTAGAAGCTACACTGCCAAATACCAATTTGCTAATTGATGTCTCTAGTAGGACTATAGACCACACCTTAGTGAATCCTCCCTTTCCACATAGGCTAAATAAAGAGAAATCTATATCTCAAGAGGAAGAGACATTTGATATTGTTGAGTAGCTAAAAAACATGCACATCCAAATCCCTCTATTCCAAGATATCAAGGATGTCCCTCTTTATGGAAAGGCTATTAAGGAAGCAGGCCTTAAGAAGCCAGGGAAAAAGAAGAAAGATCCTCAAACAATCCATGTTGTTAGAAAATTAGTAGATATCATGATAGGGAAGGTAGTGATACCAAAGTATTCAGATCTTGGTAGTCCAATAGTTAATCTAATCATAATTGGACAAGCTATGAAAAATGCTTTAGTTGATTTAGGAGTAGTAATAGATGTGATGAGTAAAGATACAACACATAGGTTACACATAGAAGGCTTAAGGAAAACTCCCATAGTGTTACAACTTGCTAATAGTTCAACTATTACTCTATATGGTCTCATAGAAGATGTGATAGTGACTTTAGATTCATGGTAATACCCTAATTATTTTCTTATCCTATCTCCTAAAGTAAAACTTGTTGGCTATCTTGTCATATTAGGGAGACCCTGGTTAGCCACCACTAATGCTAAAATTAGGTTCAAATTAGGCATTATGAAAATTTCAAATGGTCAAACCGTAAGGAAGCTAGTGCTATATCCACTTGCCCAACCCCAACTAGACTTGGGAGAACCTATTTGACTAGATCTAGGGGATGAAGAGGAAGAGCTGAATTTTGAAGCCTAGCTCATGATGTTGCATAGGAACTCTTTTTTGAAAATGCAGGAGGAAGATGATGCAATATAGAGTATTCTTACCAATGAATGTATAGTGGCCAAAGATATTGCTAAGAGTTCTATCTTAAAGCTATGTACCTATGAAGACTATGTCTACCCAACAAGCCTTGAGATAATTGATCAATTACTGCCAAGTGAAGTAGCTACAAATCTAGTACCAGAAGTGTCAATGGTAGAGTTAACATCTACTATGGAACTTTCTCCTAGTCATAATCTCTATGTAAATAGCAATTTGTCCCAATCACAATTGGGATTGTTAACCAAGGTCCTCAATCAACATGAAAAATTCTTTGCTTGGGATTATAAGGATATTGTAGGAATGAGCCCTAAACTCTGCATCCATAGGATCTACATCGATGATGGAAGCTTACCACTCCATCAACCTCAAATGAGAATAAATCTAGCATTGCACAAGATAATTAAGACTGAGTTACAAAAGTTGTTCGATGTTGGATTTATCTATCTAATCTTTGATAGCAAATGGGTATAACCATTAGTTATTGTACCTAAGAAAGGAGGTAAGTGGTAGATATTTGTAAATTATAGAGAGTTAAATAATTCCACAAAGAAGGATCACTTTCCTTTGCCCTTTATTGATCAAGTTTTGGATAATTTGGCTAGAGAGAAATACTTCTCATTTTTAGAGGGATACAGTGGTTACAACTAGATAAGTATTGCTCTAGAAGATCAAGAGGAGACCACATTTACATGTCCTTCGGGTACCTATGCCTATTCTATATTACCATTTGGCTTATGGAATGCACCTCTTACTTTTCAAAGAGTTGTAATCAGTATATTTGCTGACATATCACATGATTGCATGGAGATATACATGGATGACTTCACTACATTTAGTATCACATTTGAGGAAGCCCTGAAGAACTTGAAGAAAGTACTAATCTGATGTGAAGAATACAACCTATCTCTCAATAATGAGAAATTCTTTTTGATGATGGCAGAAGGCATGGTCTTGAGACATTCTATCTCTGAAGCTCGAATCCAGGTAGACCCTACAAAAATAGAGATAATTCTCACACTTCGTATTCCTAGAAAGAAAAAACAAGTCAAATATTTCCTAGGACAAGTTGGCTATTATATAAGGTTTATCAAAATATTTAGTCAGATAGCTAGTCCTCTATATACTTTTCTTACCAAAGAGGTTTAATTTTCCTAGACAAAGGAATGTGATGACTCCTTCTGGTAGCTTAAGTCATTGTTGACAAATGCACCAATACTTAGAGGTCCTAATTGGACTTTTCCTTTTCAAATACATATAGATGCTTCTAATTATGCCATGGGTGTAGTCTTAGGAAAAAAATCCCAAAACCTTGAAAATGCAATCTACTATATTTGTAAGAGACTTCATGGACCAAAGTTAGACTATATAGTGATTGAAAAGGAACTATTAGCAATAGTTTATGCTGTAAACAAATTTTGGCATTATATAATTGGTTATCCCATATTTGTTCATAGTAACCATGTGGCAATTAAGTATCTCATGAACAAACTTTCCATCATGGGTAGGTTAGCAAGATTTCTATTTTTTTTGTTGGAATTTGATAGCTCAATCATTAACAAACCTAGGAAAGCGAATGTGATAGCTAATTATTTATCTAGAACCAACCACGATGAAAAGATACTACTTGATAGATTATACATTTCTAGGTGAGCATTTATTTGATATTTCTATCCAAATCCAATGGTATGTAGACATAGCTAATTACATTGTAGCTAATGAAATGCCTACACATTTCTCTTATAAGGATATGAGGTTGCTTCTAGAGAAAAACTTCCATTTCTCATGGATTGATAACATGCTATTTTACACTGGATCTAATCAAGTTATGAGGAGATGTGTATGAGAAGATGAGACATATGACATTATACATGCATGTCATAATGAACCATGTAGGTGGCACTTTGCAGTAAAAAGAACAATGTTGAAGATTTTAACAACTGGTAACTATTGGCCTACACTTCATAAAGATGCAACCAATCATACATGAAATTTTGATAAATGTTAGAGGATGGGTTGACCAACAAGAACTAATAAAATGACTCTCAATCCATAGGCGGTGCTAACAACATTCAAAAAATGGGGCATGGAATTCATTGGTCCAATAGATCCTACATCTAATGGGAAATCCTACATCCTCATATCCACTGACTACTTGACAAAATGGGTCAAAGTCAAAGCCATGAAGCATGCCCATGACCATAAAGTTTTCAAATTTCTATATGAAATAATCTTTACTTGATATGACATACCTAGGGAACTTGTTATTGACCAGGGTGCTCAACTCATTTCCAATTTGATCACAAAACTCATGAAGGAATATAATATCATACATCAAAAACCAAGCCCCTATCATCTTCAAACTAATGGATAAGCATTAGCTACAAATCAGGAGATAGAAGCCATCTTGACAAAAATAGTTCATTTGCACCATAGAGATTGGAGTAGCAAACTACCAAAAGTTGTCTGGATATATCAAACAACATGGAAGACCACTGCAAGGTTTACACCATTCAAACTATTGTATGGAAAAGCAACAATAATACCCATTGAATTTGAACACAAAACTTTAAGAACAACACTAGAGTTAAACATTGATCTTCCTATAGCATAGTGAGAGTGCTTACTACATCTTAATTCTTTGGATGAGATGCACAAGTCTATCCTAGAATGCACATAAATCATATAGAAGCAAAGGAAACAATGGCATGACTCCCACATTAAGAGTAAGAAATTTAAAATTGGATATTGGGCATTACTTTATGATTCTAGATTCAAAGAAATACTAGGCAAGCTGCAAAAATTATGGCTAAGTCCCTATGAAATAAGCCATGTAGTTGAAAATGGAGCAATCCAATTAACAACAATTGATTTAGTACACTTCAAGTTATTAGTTAATGGACATTAGCTAAAGTTGTATCACTAGCCCCAAATGAAAGAAAATTTCTTGTAGCAATTTCAATAGCCAGTTTCAAACAAAACAATAGGTAACACTTCCTACAGCAGAAGGTGCCAACTTTCTTCCTATAGTTCTTAATTAAGAAGTCCTTCGAGCATGCCCATAATAAAAACTTAATGTTTACATAAAGTTCAATTCTCCATTAACTTTATAAATTCTTCTTTTTCAACTCATCTCCTTTCTTTCTCTACCACCCATCCACCTTCCATGTTATCATTTTTCAATGCTTTCAATAATATGGCGAGTTCACTAACGTATGTTGTCACTGCCATTCTTCCACTCTTGCCACTTTATCTAGCACATAAAAAGATCAAATTGATAGTTATAAGCTTTTAAAATTTTATTCATTTTTAGTGCACAGATTTCATTGGTTATATCTACTATTGCATTGAATATATCATCGTTGCATTATGTCAACTCTGTACCTTATGCAAGGTATGAAAAGTGAGGACACTTGTCCATGTTTTGTAGTGGGCAGAGAAGGTTAGTAATTCCCAATGACATTTTTATTTACTCATTAAAGATCCTCAAATCTATACTCTCTCATGTTTTGATTAAAATCTAGTTGCTATAGTATGGAACTATCAAGTGTTGTACCTTTATTCTTGAATAATTGCTCATTGTTAGACTAAGATGTGACCTGAATTAAATTAGAATGTGACCCAAATTAAATTTTGAAGTGATTCTCGCATATCTATGATTTATTTTGTTAAAACCACATTATTATTGTTCATGATGGAAATTCATAGAAAAGAATGTGAAAAGGGTTCATGGTTTTATAAAGAAGAAGTCTAAAATTCATAGAAGGGAAGAAGGTAATTGTTGAAAATAGAGCATAGGTTGAGATTAGTATGCACAAATGGGAGGTCAACTGCAACAAAATGAACTAGTAGATCATAATGTTTTACTTTCTAATGTAGAAGCAGTAAGAAGATTCAATGCATGTGGTTGGCTAGGATATTTCTTGAAATTAACAAAGTTTGATGAAGAAGTAGCTACTAAATTTACAAATAAATTTGAGGAAGGTGACGCAACAATATGGAGATTTACATTCATTTCCATAGAGGAATGAATAGTGGAAGTAACTAGGCTACCAAAAATAGGGGAACATTACCCCAATGAGCATGATGCGAAATTAGCTAGGGCCCAGTTTTCCCTACCAGGTGATCCTCTATTAGAGATTATGAAATAGGGGTGCAAAAGAATGTCTCTTCCTTTTCCATACAATGAGTTGGCCATGTGTATTATCAAGTATTTTACCTATGAAGGAATATTTTCTAATTTTCATAGACATCATTTTAAGTTATTTAATTATGTAAGGAATAATTTTCTAGTAAATATCCCCAATTTCTTGTTTAATATGTTATGCATTAGTGCTAAGGAAACCCAAAAAGTAAAGGACAATTGTGTTACTCACCATGCCCTAATTAAATTTCTCATAGAAATATTTCTTAGGGACATCTCTCCTATATTATGGGCAGAAGTTTTCTAGCATAAAACCCTACAGCCTTAGATTGTCCCCAATATGTAGCCTAGCCAAGATAATATAGTCTCCACTAACACAAGTACTGAGCAAGGCATCCAAGGTATGGAAATTAAAAATTTGAAAGAAAATTTTCCTTTACCTTATCAAATGAGAAATGTACCTACTTCTACCTGAGAAAAGAGAAAACATAAGTTACAAGAGGAAACTTCAGTTCCAGCAGTAGAAAATGAAACCCTACAGTCTCAAAACAAAAGAAAATGTTGGGTGATGCGACACGCTCCCCTGCCCACAGGTGGTTAATTATGTGGTGTTCCATGTTCACTAATAGTCATGGCTTTTGGTGCAACGAAAAATGGGCCCTACAATTGGTATCAGAGCCTGGTTTTGGCTTGGTCATGGGTTCAAATCTCCCCGGTGCCTTCTCGACCCGCGTAAGCACCTGGTATGCGCGTCGAGGGGGAGATTGTTGGGTGATGCGACACGCTCCCCTGCCCATAGGTGGTTAATTATGTGGTGTCCCATGTTCACTAATAGTCATGGCTTTTGGTGCAACGGAAAATGGGCCCTACAGAAAATAAAGTTAGTTCCTATAGTATCTACTCCTATAGTAGAGACACTGAAGATGGTTAGAAAGAAAAAGGTTGTGGTGCTTGAAGAAACCCCTATGCAAAGAAGTCCTAAAATGAGAGGAAAAATTCCTAAAGTGCCCTCAAAAACCTAGTCTACTTTACCTAAACAATCTGATGAAGAACCTCTAGTACAAATTACTCTAGATGATTTCGTCAATCAACCTAAAATTCTAGACATTCCTTATAATCCTAATGAGAAATTTAAAGCTAAGATGAATGAATACCAAAATGATTCACAAATAAGCCAACAAGATACCCCGAGCTGTGAAGAAGAAGAAGACCCAATAACGCACTAGCTAGCTTGTTCAAAAACTACCTAGTTTCCTATAAGAAAACATGGTTTACAAGCTTCTTGGAATGGTCATGGAGGGAACAAAGGAAGAAAAATAATCAATATGAAGAAAGTGGCCCAATTACCTATTTTTTAGCTATATAATAAACATGTGTTAACAACAACCCTATAAGAAGATAAGAAAAAGAAAATGAAGAAGGTAATAATAGACCAAGGTGAAGAAATTGCAGCATTAAAAGAGCAATTGGTGAGACAGGAGAAAAAGATGGATCATGCCCTTGAGTTGGCTAACCCAATAATTACTTGTAGGCTACCACCTAGGATCTATGCCATATGTTTAAAAGAAAAATTCCTCTTATTCCAATTGATGATGATCATCAAAGATATAGATACAAAATTTAGGTCAGCTCAAGAATTCTATGGTTTGTACTAGACCATTCCATCATGGAAGAAAAGTTTACTTTGTGAATTATATGTGCATAATTTCATTATCCCTACATAAACTCAATGAAACACTCTACTTTATATAGAGGATATACACCTTAGGGCCCTAATGCCTTGGATACACAATGAGGCCAACTATGATAGAGAACTAAACAATTATAGAGAATAGGAGAGAACATAACCTCTACCATTAAGAGAAGAGAAGAAATCCTTAGGGATTATTTTAGGCTGACCTATGGGTGTTGACATTATAGTCTATTTGTTATTACTAACACACACTTATTCAGATTATGATCACCTAGTGAGCTTATTATATAGTTAGTAGTATTAACTAAACATTTCAGTTGATACAGAGTCCTTTAGATAGTTTTTAGTTTGCACCAAGCAATTACTACAAAGTTGTTGAATAGTATTGTAAAATGAGCATCTTAGTGTATGTTGAGTTTACTAGTGCAAACCAAGTCTTGCAGGGCTTATTGAGTTCATAGTTGATGTGATGTGAGTCTAGTGTTAACCAAGTGACTCAATTTATACCAAGCTCATAGTGATAGTATTGACTAAGCTATGTATTGTGAATCGAGTGATTTAGTGTATATGCTGAGTTTCACAATATTCGTCAAGTTACCAATGTAGAATGAGTTCAAGACTACTTGGAAGTGATCAGTATGGACATGGATTCTCCATATATCTGGTGCATGACAATGTCGAGCATTGATAATGGATGCTGAGTATCAAAACCTCATCAAGTCAGTCTTCAAAACTGAATTTTCTATACTTTGGCCAACTTTGTGATTTTGTGTAAACTTGTATTGCGGACAACTTTGTAATTGTGTAATTGGATTGATATATATGTAATGTATTGTATCACATCCAAAGGAATTGATATGGAAGTATGAAATAAGTAGAGAAGAGTGAATTACAAAGGCTACAATCGTATAAGGAACAACAAAGATTTATCTATCATAGCAAGGTGATTTCTACACTTAGAGGAATCTCATTCAACAAACTAAGTTCCAAATAAGAGACCAGTTGTTGTTTCATCCTAATGGGTATATTAGTCAAATCCATTAACAAGGTAGATCTAATAGTCTTGTATAAATCTCTTTACTGAGTACACACTTCATTGTATGTTTGTAAATCCTTTTGCAAGGTGGACCTAGCAGTCCTTATTGCTCCTAACTAGGCAGATCATTAGAAGTGATCATTGTAAGCCTTAACAATCCAACTTTATACTATAGTGCTAAAGCTTGTGGGTATCATCCCCACCCTAGTTTTACTTTCTATTTGGAAGGTTTATGGGTCACCAAATTATGTATCAAAAGTGTTATGAATTCTTTAATGTTTTTGTTTTCTCATGCATGCAATTAGATCAAAATACTCATGAAGGATTAATTTCTAATTAAGGATTAAGTTTTATTAGTTACTAATTCAGCCCTCCCCTCTTAGTAACTTAGACTATCATAATATTTCCAACAATTGGTATTAGAGCTTTGTGGCTCTCAGAGATAAGTTTAATAGCTTGAGCAAAGATCAAAGGCTATAGAGGTATTTAGACTTGACAAGGCTATTGATAATGAGAAGCTCGATTTGGAATTGGCTATTGGACAACTCAGGAAAGCAAAATAGAAACTTTCTCAATCCATGAAAAGAAGAAAAGATCTTGTAGTCTAGATGAAGGATCACATCTATATTGAAGAAAGAATTGAAGATATCCACTCAAGTAATTCAAATGAAGTTGATGAAGTAATCAAAGAACTAGTTGAAAATAATAATACTCTTCAAGAAGAAGTAAGAAAATTGAAAAGAGAGCAAGAAATTTAGTCAGTAAGATTGTGTGAAGTCATGGAAGAGAGAAACAAGATAAGAGAAGAGATAGAAGGTAAGAATAATGAAATTAAACACCTATCCCTTCAATAGACAGACTTCATTGATCAACTCACCAATGTAAATGAAGAAATCATGAATCTAAGATTAGAGAATGAAAGATTGTAGAATGATCTAAACATTGAAAGGCAAACCAATGAGAGGATGATGAATCTCAAGTAGACATGAATCAATTAAATTATCAAAGCCATTATAGAAAAAAAGGATAAGTAGGAATTATATATATAGAAGAAGGTGAATCATCTAAGCAAGGAGCTCAAAAGAATCAAAGACCTACTTGCAATCGCTGTGGTAAGATAGGTCATACATTAAACATATGTTGGAGCAATGGAAAAGAAAAATTCAATGGGCAGTGCTACAATTGCAATCAGTATGGACATAGAGCTAATGAATGCAAAAATAACCTAAGTTTGAAGAAAAATGTCACAAATGTAAGAAGCATGTGCACAAGTCATCAAAATGCAAAACTAAGATATTGAATCCAACAAAGAAAATTGTAAAAGCTATATTTGGTTGGGACTATAACACTTGGTGAAAATATCATTACTATGGAGAATTTAGACACATTGGAATGAATTGTGAGAAACATGACATAATGAAAATAGATACTACCAAAAGATGTTTCATTTGTACAAAACTTAGTGATTTTTCCAAGAACTATATGAATACTAGAAGAATTGAAGATGAAAAGAAGGCAAAAGTTGATAACATTAGAAAATAGATGAGACAACAATGGGTTCCAAAGTCTATTGAGAATGCAAGTCCAAGCAATGATGATCAAGTCACTCAAGAATTAGGTGACTCTAGCATTTCCACTTGATTTCTCAAAGGAGAACTAGAACTAGGATACTGGAGAAGACATCTAACACCAATTCTGGTTGAAAAAATGAAAGATCCATGTTAGCATCAAAGATGCAAAGGGATCACTAAGTAAAAGATGGTAGTCACTACCAAGATACTATCTTACCAAACGAGGTCAGATTGAAGATTGTATCAAGAAAGGTCAGGTGTAACTAAGTTTTATGTGGTTACCAAGTCATGGAAGACTCTATCAAGAATTCAATGCAAGTGAAGTAGATGACAATATGTCATTTGAGAAAATAATCATACCAGGAATTTATGGTGAAATTTGATAAAAATGGGTGAAATCAAAGTCATTTCTCATCATGAATTTTCAAGAGTTATTTGTGCAGAGCGATCTTTTAAGTATTCAAGTGATTTGAGAAAATTGTTACTGAAAGTTTTTGTATTCTCTCAAACCCTACTGTGCAAAGATGGAATCCACCAATAGTAAGTCAAAGAAAGGTTCATATATGATGGTTCAAGGCATGGAATGGAAAGCATTGGATTTCAAGCTAGGTGCTACAATTGTGAAAACCCTAGATCTGAGTGGAGCACAACCACAAATTCCACCTAAGGTACTATTAATAAATTATATTAATTTGCATTTCAAATGTGCTATTCAAGATATCAAAACATTAGAGATGGATGAATCATTGAAGGGGTTATGCATTGATGGTGTGTTGAAACCTAAGCATCAACATCTCGAGACACAAGGTTTAACTCACATTCCTCATATGACATGGGATTTCCAAATAGAATGGATAAGATTTATCCTTAGTCATGTGCACAATGGTTCGCTATAGTTGGATCGACTAGTTTTGATAATGAAGAAGATGATCCACAAGATCATTGGTCTTCCAATTTTGGCAAAAGAAAAAACAACTAGATCACTAGGTCGAGTTGAATTGGAAAAGAAAACCCTTGCAAAGTGGGATGGAAGGGGAATGAAGATGATCTTTGTCACTAACATGGAATTGAAGTATGATATACATGTCATCGCCCACAAATTCAATACCTCGAGTAGATTGAATAGTGTATCATGTGAAGCAATTAATTTAGCATACAAGGTGGTCAAAAAATAACCTATCACTTGACCTTGTTGAGTTACTACTGAATCAGTTCAACAAGAACAAGGAAAGCATCAGAACTTCCAAGAACAATCCATGTAAGTTTAGTTCACTCTTGACTTGTTTGTTTTTCTATGTTCAGAAGTTCTTCCCATCAAAAGGTATAGTAGTTTGGAGGAAGAAAGTACCTGTTCTATATTAGATCAATAAGTATATTGCTGAAATGGGAGAGAACTATGCAAGTATTATGGATAACTACTTTGATGCATCCAAAGAGAAGATGAATAATAGATTTAGGATTCTAAAGGAGTTAGTTGCTGATTACAAAGATGATGTTTGTTTCATGGTTGATAGTGACAAAGTATACATTTAGGAAGTTAAGCCAAGAATAGTATGGGTAAAACTTCTTAGATATGAGGTAAACATTGATGAAACCAAATAAATAATTGAGCCATTGATTAATGAGCCTATTGACCCTAAAGCTTCTTATTTTGGCACTTAAGATGAGGCAAAGGCTATGATAGAACTAGAAATCCAACTCCCTTAGGTAGTTAACAAAGGAAAGAAGTGGATTACCAAACTAAAAACTAGTTCCACTCTTCTGTTGACTAAAGGAAAAAGAGAAGATGACGAAGTAGAAGATGAAGGAAAATTAGAGGATGAAGAGACACTAAAGAAGAAAGGTAAGATAATCATTACCAATCCTACCAAGACATCTACTATTGTGTTCACTAGAAGATCATCCAGGAAAAAAGTAGATAAAGAAGGAGGAGACATAACCTTCAAGAGGTCTCCAACCACATTTGAGGAAATAATAAAAGAATTAGAATCTAGATCTGGCATTAAAAATTTCAAGGCACTAAAGTATGAGTCCAAGAATAGAGAGGAGAAGAAGTAAATAGAAGATATATTAATATCCAAGATGGGTGCATGGAAGTACTCACCTGACTAGCTAGCTCAACAAATTCCAAATGCTCTAATGTAGAAGATTAAGTGAAGATGGGAGAATGCCATAAAACTTGCAAAAGATATATATGAGAAAACCCTAATTCAACTCATTTCGAGTTCAGATGATAAGGAGGTAAAGGAATATTTGAAGAAAAATGAAGAAAAGTTAACTTTGAGATTCAACACTTGTCTTATAGTGTTGAAAGACATTGAGCATGTTGTGAAGAAGGCTATAAACACATGTCAGAATGTCTATCTTCTTCACAAGCCAAGTGATTTTGTAATCAACTTAAGTGACAAGGATGATGATGATCAAGAAAAACATGAAGAGATTGATAATGAAGAGATGACACATTTTGACAACTTAGGTGATGAAGAGGAACAAGAGCATGAAGCTACCAAGGAAGAATTACCAAATGTACAAGATACTGAGGAGACTGACCTGGTAAATATTAGTTCAGTGGTCATAGCCTCATTTCCTCATTTTCCAAGCAAAAATTTTAAAACACTAAGCCTAGAGAAAGCTTTAGCATGATTGATTGTGACCAGCACTAAAAGCTAAAGCACTCAATCAATCTTTGCACCTATCCAACTTAGTAATTCATTGATAGAGCAAGCACTTCATCTACTAAGTAATAAGCACTTCCCTCTACATCAATTTTAGCTACATCAAGTATTTCTACTATAGGTATTTCAACAATGAGTGTAGTATCTACATTTTTAGTGAGTTCTACCATTTCCACAATTGTTTCCATTCCTAGTATGAAATTAATAAGTGCAAGGATAGTTGAGACCAAGCCTCAACTGAGCACAATTTTTTTGGGAAAAGGAAAAGAGAAGGAAGATGACATAGATATTGATGAGGAGATTGTTATTCTAAATTGGGACATTTCCAATCTAAATCCTAATTAAATGCATTGTTTTTGGTGAAATTATTCAAAAGAAAGCTAAGCAACAAAGGCTTAGAGAGGAAAGGAACAAGAAAATCAAAATAATTGAGGATTATAAGAATATCCTTATAGAGGCTTTAAACATAGAGGTGCTTCTCAACCAATTTTGAACTAGTTAGCATAGTTAGTCTAGAAATTTAATGAAGATTTGGATGGACATGAAAAATTATTGCAAAGAGATGAGAATAATTTTGAGAATAAAGTTTTGGAACTTATTGCTCAACAAATTTCTATTCATCAAGTAGACTTATCTACTATTCTAGTCTCACTAGAGACCTCCTACAACAATGTATCTTTACTTTTTGGTAAACTATGTGATACATAAATTTTTAGAAAAGAAATAAGAGATAAATTATAAAATATTGATGAGGATATAAAGGAAAGTGCACAAAAATTTCAACTTGACCTAGGTTCAAGCTCGGCCCACATCAACAAGATCACATTTCTAACTGAAAAGTAGGTGAAATTGCTAAGAGAAGAGGCAAGAATAAGAGCTACATTGATGGATATTTAGAATATGATTCTCCCTAACATTGATGTGTTGTAGAAACACATTGCACATGCAAAAATGGTCATCCATGAGAATAAATTCTTTATTGCAGATCATATGATTGAATTATCACCAGAAGTGCAGATTGCATTACACACATGCAAGGTATTGCAAGAGAATTAGGACAAGACTTTGGCACTTACATTGAAGGTGCATTCAAATTTCTTGTCACATTTTGGCATATTTTTATAGAATATATAGCATAAATATTTGGCATTAATATCAAAAAGGGGGAGAAGATTTGAGAAGATGCAAGGAAAAAGCGGGAGAAGATTGTAGATTGTATAAAGGAGAAGACTATCGATTGTATATAGATGTGTTCGTATTGTGTAAAGGAGAAGATGCAAAAAGATGTGAAGTATACTACATATTATGAATGGGGGAGAATTACCATATTGATTATGTATAGAAATACATCTCTTACAAAACCAGTTTTGAAAAATCTCAAAAATAGTATACTCTACAGAGTTGGAGATATAAGGTGATGGATAAAGATTTTCTTGAACATTTTGAATTCAATTTTGACTAATAAGTATTTTTGTCACTAATGCCAAAGGGGGAGATTGTTGACATTAAAGCCATATTTTTTATTAGTGACATACACTTATATATATTGTGAGCATCTACAAAGCTTATTTTATAGTTAATAGTGTTAACCAAGCATTTTTCTTGCTACCAAGTCCTTTGGATAGTTTTTAGTTTGCACCAAGTTGTTACTATAAAATTGTTGATCAATAGTGTAAATCGAGCATCTCAATGCATGCCAAGTTTACCTATGCAAACCAAGTCTTCCAGTGCTTACCAACTTCATAGTTGATGTGATATGAGTCTAGTGTTAACCATGCTACTTAGTGTTAACCAAGTGACTTAGCTTATATTAAGCTAACAGTGATAATATCGATCGAGGTATGCAATGTGAATCAAGTGATTCAGTTAATATGTGAAGTTTCATAATATTCATTGAGTCACTAGTGAAAAATGAGTTCAAGACTACTTGGAAGTGATTAGTATGAACCAAGCTTCTACATCTATCAAGTGCATGATGATGCCCAGAACTGATAGTGGATGTCGAGTATCAAAATCTCATCAAGTTAGTCTTCAGAACCCAAGTTTCTACACTTTGGCCAACTTCGTGATTTTGTGTAAACATGTACAATGGTTAAATTTGTAATTTTGTAATTGGATTGGTATATATGTAATGTATTGTATCACATCCAAAGGAATTGATATGGAATTATGAAATAAGTAGAGAAGAGAAAATTACAAAGGCTACAACAATATAAGGGGTAGCAAAGATTTATCTATCATAGGAAGGTGATTTCTACACTTAGAGGAATCTCATTCAACAAATGAAGTTGCAAATCAAAGATTGGCTACTGTATCATCCTAATAGGTGGATCAATCAAATCCATTAACAAGGTAGACCTAACAGTCTTGTATAAATCTCTTTGTTGAGTACATACTGCATTGTCTATTTGTAAATCCTTTTGCAAGGTGGACTTACTAGTCCTTATTGCTCCTAATAGGGAAGATCATCAAAAGTAATCATTGTAAGCCTTAATAGGCAAACTTTATACTATAGTACTAAAGCTTGTGGGTATCATCCCCACCCTAGTTTTACTTTCTATTTGGAAGGTTTCTAGGTTACCAAATTGTGTGTTGAAAGCGTTATGAATGCTTTAATGTTTTTAGTTTCACATGCATGCAATTAGATTAGAATTCTCATGAAGGATTAATTGCTAATTAAGGATTAAGTTTTTTTTGTTATTGAGTCACCCCTCCCCTCTCATTAACTTAGCCTATTAAATATTTCCAACAATGGGGACATTCACATGGAAATAAGAAAACAAATCTTCGAGGCTAGAAAAAAAGTGTATGTAGAGTATGACAACATGCCTTACATTTTCTTTCAAAGAGCCTTGGCTGGTGTCAAAAGAAGATGGAGTAGACTTTTTTAGGGATTGTGAAGGTTAGAACCATACAACACTATCAAACTAGAGGTATCCTATTTTGTTGGAGAATGGTAAAACCCTAATACGATTTACCTTTTGGGAGTAGCCCTAAAGTGAAGTGCATGTTATAAGCATTTTTAGGGTTGCGAAGAGATGCGATGCAAAAAGGGTGTATTGTTGGTACTGTGAGTAGCTACTGGAGTCTTCTTTTGTTGATGTTGAACTTGCATTGCAAGTGTATTGTAACCTCGTGTTGAACATAATACATTGTGCAAGTTCTAAAGGGGTGGGGTTGTTTTATCGAAAGGCTTTTCCCCACTGGCAAATCCTTGTGTTATGTGTTCCTTTCTCTGTCTATTTTCTATATGCATGGTTGGCTGCAATATTGTTGTTTACATGATATTGAATCTATAAGTGTAGAAGATTTTAATAGGATTTGCATCATACTTTCCTTATGAGATTAGTGTAGGAAGTTGTTTCCGCACCTAAGTTTCCTTACAAGTGGTATCAGAGCTTGATAAACTTTTGATCTTAGTTGTTGGGTAGGGTTTTTTGAGCTAATCTCAAGTTGAGTGGGATTCTTGTGCAAAGCATCCTAAATCTTATTTGCAGATTGAGATGGTGAGTTCATCATATGGAAGAATGGAGGTGGAGAAATTTAATGGCACTAATTTTGAGTTGTGGAAACTCAAGATGGAAGACATGTTAGAAGATCACGACCTATAGGAAGTGACTACAAGTGCTACAAGACTAGCAACTATAGCTCAAGTAGATTGGGATATCAAAGATCGTAAAGCTAAGGGTCTCATAAGACTTTGTTTAACTGATGCAGTCCTTCTGAATGTTCTAGATGAGAAAATCGCATATAGTTTGTGGGAGAGACTTGGGGCCATGTATCAAGCCAAATCTTTGGTGAACAAGTTGTTCATGAGGAAAAAGTTGTATTCTCTATGAATGGAGGAAGGTGGATCCTTAACGGATCATTTAAATGCATTTAATCTGATGGCTGCACAGTTGACATCATCTTGTGTCAAGTTAGAGGAGGAGGATCGTTGCTACACACTTTTGTGTTCTTTACCGGATTCATGGGACCATCTTGTGATAGCTCTTAGAAGCACATTAGTCACCTTCAAAATGGATGATCTGGTGTCTTCGCTGCTATTAGAGGAGATGCGGAGAAAGGCTTCTATTTTAGAAAAAGAAGCCCTTGCTATTTGTGGGGGATCCATGAAAAGAGGGAAGAAAAATGATAATAAGTCTGACAATAAGGGTAGGTCCAAATCCTGTGGGAAGTCAAAGGCTTCCAATAATTCAAAGGAAAAATGTTGGAACTATGATAAGACTGGGCACTTCTGTAAAGACTGTAAAGAGCCTAAGAAGAAGAAGAAAGCCTCAAATTGTGGTTCTAAAAAATCTCAAGAAGATGGCGATGCATTCATTGTAGCTTTAGCAGCCAATGCATCTGATGATGTGTGGTTAGTTGACTTGGGTGCATCTTTTCACATGACCTCTCATCGAAACTAGCTCTCAAGATATGAAGAGTTTGATGGTGGAAAGGTGTACTAGGTGATGATTCTCACCTAAAGATAGTTGGATGTGGAAGGGTCACTATCAAATTTCTTGATGGACGAGTAAAGGGAATCAATGGAGTTATGCACATTCTAGGTTTGGCACAAAACCTATTATTTGTAAGTATGTTGAATGATGCAGGTGTGCAAGTTGTTTTTTCTAAAGATGGATGTAAGATGATGAGAGGAGCTATGGTGCTTGCTAAGGGTACTAGGAGAGGTACTTTTTTTAAGCTTGATGCACACATTTCTCAGTGTAATAGATCTTCTATTTCAAAGAAGAGAGTAGTTATCACTTCATCCCCACCATCTGAACGAGCAGTAAAGAACACTGTGGTTAGTGGTTCTGATGGTAGTGCAACAAGTGTACCTAAGGGTGCAAACACTTTGGAAGGAAAGATTCCTACAAAAAAGACAATGTTGTGGCATTTGAGATTTGGTCACATTGGTGAGAAGGGTCTTAGAACCTTGAAAAATAAAAATCTTGTTGAGGGGTTAAATGATTGCAATCTCGAGTTCAACTTTTGTGAACACTGTGTATATGGTAAACAAAATCGTGTTCATTTTTACTCTAGTTCTCACAAATCTTCTGATGTTTTGGATCTTATTCATTCTGATGTTTTTGGTCCTGTAAAAGTTCATTCAATCTCCAAGTCTGTATTTTTTGTATCTTTCATAGATGATTATAGTAGAAGGACATGGTATTATTTCCTTAAAAGTAAGACACAAGTCTTTAGTTGATTCAAGGAATTTAAAGCCCTTGTAGAGAATCAGACTAGTAAGAAGATTAAGTGTGTGAGAACTGAAAATGGTGGTGAGTTTTGCTCAGCAGAGTTTGAATAGTTCTGTAAAGAACAAGGTATCGAGAGGCATAAGAAAACTCTGTATAGCCCACAGCAAAATGGATTTGTAGAGAGAATGAACAAGACACTGATGGAGAAGGCTAGGAGTATGCTTAGTGGAGCTGGTTTAGAACAAAGGTTTTGGGCCGAAGTTGTGGCCACTGCTTGTTATCTGGTTAACAGATCTCCTACATCAGCCCTCGTTGGTAAGACATCCATGGAGGTGTGGCCTGCTAAGAAGCCTTCAATTAGACATCTTCTTGTTTTTGGTTGTGAAGCTTATGCACATGTTCCAATGGAGAAAAGATCTAAGTTGGAAAACAAAGTTGTTAAATGTATTTTCATCAGGTACAGTGCTGGTGTGAAAGGATACAAGCTTTGGGATCCTGTGACTAGTAAGGTGTTGTATAGTAGAAATGTTATTTTTAGAGAGCTAACATCTTCTCCTATTGTGCTACAACCAGATGAAAAAGAAAAGGAAAAAGATGTTGTTTAGTTGCCTCCAACCCTTAAGAATACTGAACAAAGAGATCATGTTGGGTCTAATGATGAGGAGAGCTCTTGTACCTCTAATAGTTTAGAAGAAGAGGAAGAACAACCTCAACCTCAACCCTTAAGGAGATCCACAAGAGAAAGAAAGCAACCAGAAAGGTTTGGTTATTCTATGTTAGATTCCAGTTGTGCTTTTGCTTTGATTACTAACACTAATGAGCCTAGATCTGTGAAAGAGGCTTTGGGCATGGAAGATGCAGGTTCTTGGATTGAGGCTATGGATGATGAGATGGCTTCATTAGAGAAAAAAAAAACATGGGCCCTTGTACCTTTGCCTAAAGGGAGAAAAATTTTTGGCTGTAAATGGGTGTTCAAGAAGAAATTCTATGCAGATGGCAGTGTTGAAAGGTACAAAGCTAGATTGGTTGAAAAGGGGTTTTCACAAGTAGAGGGAATAGATTATGGTGAAATATTCTCTCCTATTGCAAAGTTGACATCCATTAGATTTCTGTTATCTCTTTCTGCATCATATGATTTAGAGATAGAACAGATGGATGTGAAGACAACTTTCCTTCATGGTGATTTGGAGGAAGAGATTTATATGTCATAGCTTGAGCACTACATTGTTAAAGGTAAAGAATCCTTAGTTTGCATATTAAAGAGATCTCTATATGGTTTGAAGCAATCTCCTAGGATGTGGTACCTTAATTTTGATGCCTTTGTGTTGTCAATTGGATTTGTAAGATCGAAATCTGATCATTGTGTTTATTTCAGAATTGAAAATGATTGCCTTCTTATTGTTGCATTATATGTTGATGACATGTTGCTATTTGGAAAGGGCAAGGGTATGATTTTTGATTTTAAATCTCAATTGTCAGCATAGTTTGAGATGAAAGATCTTGGGGCAGATAGGTACATCTTGGGTATGCAAATCAGTAGAGACAGGTCTAACAGAAAACTTTGGTTAAGTCAGAGTAAGTATGTGAAGTCTGTGTTGGACAGGTTCAGCATGGCAGATTGTAGACCACTATGTGTTCCTATTCCTATGGGAACAAAGTTATCTGTAGATGATTTTTCAAAATCTCCTAGTGAGGTGGAGGACATGAGTAGCTTATTCTATGTATGCTATGGTCTATACTAGACCAGACATTGCCCAGGCAGTGGGAGTCCTGAGTCAATTTATGGCTAATCCTGGATGGGTACATTGGGATGCAGTTAAGCGAGTATTCAGATATTTGAGGGGTACATCAGATTACTCCATATGTTATCATGGTAACTCTTCTGGATCTCCAAATTTAGTTTTTATTCATGGGTTTTTGGATTCAGATTGGGCAGGTAATATTGATCGCAAGAGATCCACCAGTGCTTATGTGTTCACTATGATTGGTGGTGCCATCAGTTGGATGAGTAAGCGACAACTTGTGGTTGCTTTGTCCACTACAGAAGCTGAGTACATGGCTACTACTCATGCTTGTAAGGAATCCATTTGGCTTAAGAGATTGTGTTTTGATGTTGGTGTTGATGTAGAACAGATTACTATTTGGTGTGACAGTCAGAGTGCTATTTGCCTTGCAAAGAATCCAACTTTCCATGCCAAGATGAAGCACATTGATGTGCAGTATCACTTTGTGAGAGATATGGTGGAAGATGGAAAGGTAAATTTAGAAAAGGTAGATACTGTGAAGAATGTTGCAAATGCATTAATGAAACCAGTGGGCATTGAGAAGTTCAAATGGTGTTCGGAGTCTATGGGCCTTTCGGCCTATAGCGGTTAGTTCATGTTATGTTCTTGTTGCTCTTACAAGGTGTTTGACAAGTGGGAGAATGTTAGGAATAAGGTGTCTCAACCTTGTATAATTCCTATTCTTATTATTTGTTTTGTAAAATGTATTTCTTGCAAATAATGTTGATGTGTCGACATCTTGAATTGTGTGTAAGGAGATCATGACTAAAATGGTTATGACAGATTCCTATGACACGTAAGAGCTATGTTAGGAAGATTCAATGATAGGTGAAGACATGTGGCAACTAAGATATTTGAGTACTATACACTCTACCCCAATAGTTTGGGGTTCCTATTTTCTCAGAGAATGGTAAAACCCTAATATGATTTACCTTTTGGGAGTAGCCCTAAAGTGAAGCACATGTTATAAGCATTTTTAGGGTTGCGAAGAGATGCAATGTGAGAAGGGTGTATTGTTGGTACTGTGAGTAGCTACTGGAGTCTTCTATTGTTGATGTTGAATTTGCATTGCAAGTGTATTGTAACCTTGTGTTGAAGATAATACATTGTTTAGGTTCTGAAGGGGTGGGGTTGTTTTTTGGAAAGGTTTTTCCCCATCGGCAAATCCTTGTGTTATGTGTTCCTTTCTCTGTCTATTTTCTGTATGCATGGTTGGCTGCAATATTGTTGTTTACATGATATTGAATCTGTAAGTGTAGAAGACTTTAATAGGATTTGCATCATACTTTCCTTATGAGATTAGTGTAGGAAGTTGTTTCTACACCTGAGTTTCCTTACAATTAACTACCCACAACCCAAATTAAATGCTAGATCTAGCTCATAGATAACTCAGGAAACATAGACATCAAAAATAAATTGAGAATCATTGAACTACCTCTTGTTGGGAATTAACAAGTGGGAAGTATACTTCTGAGGGGGAGGGGGGGTGAATCAGAAGTATTAAACTTTAATCAACAAAAATTTTGAACTCAAAAAACTTTCAGGCATAAACATATAAAACTAGCATGTAAAGTAAATGCATCCACATAAACACTTAACACCAAATATGATTACCCAAAAACCCTCCAATGAGAAGGTAAAACTAGGGTGGGGATGACACTGACAGCTCTTCACTACTACAGCAATAAAGTTCACCTATTAAGGTTACATATTTTTTTATCATTCTCATGATCTGCCCTATGAAAGGCCTCCTCTATTAAAAGCTTACAAGGATTGTCAAATCCTACCCTGTTAAAGGATTTTAACACTCCAACAAAAGTGTACCTAGCTAAAGGATTTACAAAACATTCACTTGGAATGTCACCCTATTAAAGGTTTTATACAATGTTTGTTAAACTAACCTATCTCCATAGAATTTCATTTTGCTAATAAAATTATTAGAAAGTATAGTAGAATTTTTGACTTGATCACTTGCAATCTGCTATTGTTGTTTTAGATCATTGTTCTATTCAATCTGATCCTCACTAATCTAGGATGAAACTATTGTGACCTTGATTCTCTATTTTGCTAACTGATACTACAATATTGTCTTTCTTCTAAGTCAATTCACCCCTTTCATTACCTTTAAACTTTGCTAGTTTTATCTTCTTGCATGCATTCTCTTCTTTTTGCATACTTTCTCATAAATTTCTGAATTATGGGGTTTTGACCTCCTTAAAAAGGTTTCATGACTTAGGGTTAGGTATGAATCTATGATTGAGATTCATCCATCTTTCTCACTCAAATCTTTCCATTTTTTTGATTGGTTGCATGTTGATTGTATAGGGAATTGAATAGATTCAATCTTATCTTTTAATCCTTTTAGATTTATCCATATGTCATCTCAAAAATGATTTACATATTAGTTTGTGAAGGTACAAACTCTTATGTTAATTATGTGTTACTTGGCACTTACTAATTACTGATGTTGAACATATACTAAATTGTATCTTGCTTGACACTTGAACTTTGCTCAACATCTATTAGTCACTCGACATCTGGAACTTTCTCGGCATTGTCTATTTGCTCAAAATCTAAATGACTCAACACTTGATGAATTTCTAGCTCAACACATATTGTGACTCAACATCTATATTTAACACATATTGTGACTTAGCATCTATATTATACTTGGCAGCAACTTGGAAAATTTCTTAAGTGTCTTGACACTCAATTGTCAAAACCAATCTGAGATCAACAATCTCCCCCTTTGAAACAAGTGTCAAAAACACTTAACTATACATAATGAAACTAATCTCTTCAAGTATAATATATATTTTGTTCAGCATATACAAAACTTCAAAATTGGTCAAAATTTTATGAAGAACTATTTTCCTCAAAATTTTGTATCTCCCAATGAGTTGATGTACCATATCCTTATAACCAAAATATCTATAAATAGATTGATGTGTCCTTGTTATGCTCTATTTTTCTCTATTTTGCTTCTTCTATATTTATTTTATTACTCCCCCTTTTATTTTAGCTCCCCTTTTCACATGTGTCCCTTGCAATTTAAGTGTCCTTTTGGCTTTTCAATTTCTCCTAATGTACTTTGAGTTTCTTCTTTTAATTTAATTTCTTCCCCCTATCAAAAATATCTCCCCCTTTTTTACACTTATTGGGTCTTAGACACTAACTAAATATTTAGCCAAGAAGGTTTTGTTTACTTCCACCACAACTCTTAGAGCAGCATCCCAATTTTGTATTGCAACTTCTAGGGATTTATTTTGAATGATTGTCTCTATTACAAGGTGAACTAAGTCATCTAATGTGGAAAGATTAGGATATTTCTTTATTACATTCTCTATATAGGCTAGTCCCTTCTACAAAATTTCCATGTGAGGGGTGAGGGAGGCTTGTGTCTGTACCAATTTGGCTCTTGTGTTATCCTCTTTTTCTGTTAATATAACTAATTCCTTTTGAGTGTGAAGCATTGTGTTAAAGTGCTTCTCACTTTGAGCTAGATCTTTGGGTAGTTGCATACTTGATATCTTTAAGTTCCTCTCCCTGCTCATGATTCTTTGGCGGGTTTCCTATGTGAAGATAGAAGGATCACACAATTTTGAGTACAATGAGAATATGTTCTCAAGTACTTTCTTCGCCTTTTAAATTTTTTTAGCCAATTCTACTTCAGATAGTGCTATCTCACTGGATATTCTTTCATTCACCTTTGCTTGAAACTTCCTTTCTAACCATTCCATCAGCTTGGCATTAGTATTATGGTCTTCACTTTGCACTTGGTCCACTATGTTTGAAAGTTTTCCCATTATGGATTTTGTTTCATCAGGTGCCTACAAGATAAATGCATCTAAAAAGATGTCCTTTATTTCAATCAATTCTTGCCTCTATTTATACTCATTCTTGAGTATCTCTTGCTTCTTTTCCCTCTCTAGTGCCTCTTGCACTTCATTGATTTAATCAATGTTTATAGTTTCATAGTCATACTTAGGAGTGACTATTTGTTCATCTAGTGGAGGGTCTCCATAGTGAAGTAACCTTGTAACCTTTATAGAGCTTGAGCCTAGTGTTGATATTTGAAGTGGTACTACTTCAGTGCTCAAATTTTGTTGCATTTTTGTTGGAGTCCTAGAGGTTGGCATATTTATCAAAGTTTGAATTATTGCTTGCTCCTTTTCTTTTGGGGTCTCCTTCTCCTCCTCTAATCTTCCTTGATTAATGATTATTATCTAAGGTGGTGCACCTTGTGCTTGTGTAGTAGGAGAATAGGTATCTATCTGTCCTATTTGATCCTTTGCTAGCTCCTCGACAATTGTAGTGACTTTGATTGTGGAGTCAGCCTTAACTAATGTATCTTGTGAAACTTTCTCTTTAGGTTGTCCATTTGTAGCTATAGGGATGACATAAGATGTTTCTTGTGTTTCCATCTTATCCCTAGTCAAATTAGCTACTACCTTTTGCAATTCATCTACATTGACCAACACTAGATTGCTGCATAATTGGGCTTGTAGAGTTGTTTGGTCAAGGATATTCTTGAGATCCTCTACAGTTAATGGATTTATGTTCTAACCATAATTTTTAGGAACATCCTTTACCTTTATTATTTCTACAGGTGTAGAAGTGTCATGTGGAGGACTTGGAGGTGGCAATTGTGTCCTGCACACTCTATTCTATTTGCTACTCTTTAGTAGTTGCCATATCATCCTTTTGTGTTTCCAACTCTCCACTGTATCTACCTTTTCTTTTTCTCCTTCACCTTCCTTTTAATTTTTATCCTCCTCTCCATTATTTCTCCCTTTAAAGAGATCTTCTTCTCTTCTTTTATAGGTCCGAGGCCATAGCTTAATTTCCACATTTGTATGGACTTTTTCACAACATCCTCTATCTGTTTCTAGAGAATACTGAATGCTCTATATTTGGGTGCAAATTTTCTCCCATGCTTAGGCATTACTCAAGCCAATGTTGACTCTATTATTTCTTTTTCCATATTAAGGCAATAATGCCATTTATTTTCTACAATAGAATATAACTCCTTAGGCATTGAATTGTCAAGTTCAAGTGGAGTGTTCTTGAACTTGGCCATCATAGTCTACATAGATTCTTCAACTATGTTTAGTTCTTCTCTATTCAACTTATTAAAATCAATACTTTTAAAACTAGATAAGTCTGCATTATCTCTAATTTTATCACATACATTTTTTAAATTAGACTTGGTGGTGTGACTTACCGCTCTAAATTGGCCATTGTCATCAGATTTAGTCCTTTCCTCATTTGATTTAGGAGGTGCAACATACTTTCTTCTTAGCTTCTTCTTAGCTAGACCTTCCTACTAGGTAGCCTTCTTATTTTCTTGCTCCTTAGCCTCCTTTGTTGTAGTTCTTGTACTTGCCTTTCTAGTAGGCTTAGCTGGGCTTGGTTTTGCTATCTTCTTTCCTATGAGCTAAGCTATAGGTTGTTTTTGAGCTTTCCTTTTCTTTGGCTCTAGCTTTTCAGGTGCCTCCTTGGCTTGTTCTTCCTCCTTAGCACCTTCTTCCTCTCCAACATCTTCACCCATGCCTTTTGTTAAGGAAAGTGGCCCTTGGCCATCTTCATCTTCTTCTCCTTTAGCTTCAATAATCCCTTCACTAAATTTGGCCTTTATTTTCTTGATCATTTTATCCTTCTTCTTTAGGGTTGAAGTAGTCTTCAACTCCATCTCTACCTTAGATTTCACAACATCAAAAGTGCCAAATATTTTTTTACTTTTATTAATATATTCTACAAGCAATCTTGTAATTGTTATTGATGTCTCATCAACATTAATTTCATAACCAAGTGGCCTTAGCCATCTTACCCTTGGTACTGCTACTTGGATGTATGTATAATCAATGTCAACTAAGAAAAAAATTTCATTTATTTGTTGACCTTCTAGAGATATTGGTATTTTGAGCCTTTGCTTCATAGACTTCTTAAAGTCTTCAAAATAGCTTGTCATCAATGTTTTAAAATTGGCTCCCATGTGCTCTATATACTCTTTAACCTATATTTCTATAGATCTATTTGTTTTCCAACTTATTTTTCCAAAAGAGGGGAATTCATTCTGAACATAGAAAATAATACATATCAAAATTGATCCAAACTTACACTAAGCACTCTTGGATCTCCTCATTGCTCCTACATTCTCCATAATTTTTTGTAGTTGTAGCTCTGCTAGATCATATGTATGATCCTTCTTGACAAGTTTATATGCTACATCAATTGTAATGCATGGGATACTGTTAAGTCAGCTTGACTAGTACAATTTATGGGGTATTATTCTAACAGAAAATTCTACAAGTGGATCTCTAATTGTGTCTATTGTCATGCCTCTTTTGTTCCACTTAGCCCCATTGTTCTTCTATATGGCTTCTTTTGAGTCACTCCTCAAGGTCTTTGGTCATTCTATTGTTGGGTACCCTATTACTCTATGTATGATTCTCTTTGACAACCTTATGGGTCCACCCTCTAGCCATAAGCATCCATCATGAATTTTGCTCAACACTATCCTTATCCATTTAGTTTTGAAAATTGTAGGGAAATCTAGGGCATAGGTTAAGCCCTTTCTCTCAAAAATCTATAATTCCTCCTTTAATACCCCATTTTCACAATGCTTTTCATTAGCTTGCATAATCTCCATCTCACCTATTGCACCAACTTTGCAATTGTAACATTTTCTGACATCTTGCACCATAACAAGTTTCTTTGGTGGGATAATAGATAAAGTGTCGATAGGGTCATTTTTAAAAGGGACTTCAAGAATTGGTTTGAAATATGGTTATTTTACTTTATTGCTGACCAACTAAACCTCAAACAGTTCCTTTTCCTTGGGATTCCTAGAGCTAGATGCCATTTCTAAAAACTAGGGTTTCAAAATATAGAAATTTTGTAATTGTGTAGCTTGACACTTGAGTAAATACCTTAGATTGATGAAGCAATGCTGAATCTTAGTTGAAATCTTTGCACAAGCATCAATCTCTACTTGGAATTTTTTTCTATGCTCTTCTTGCTCTCACTCTATGTTTGCAATGACAAGAAATGATAAAAAACTTGACCTTATACCCTTTATTTCATAGCATTTAATTCTTATTGCATGTATAGCTATCCACTTAGCTCCTTATGTAATTCTATTTCATTCATCTTCTATTAATTTTCCAACACTCGATATCCACTAGAGTTTCCACTTGGCTTCAATAAGAATTTTCCATTTTACTCAAAAACCATTACACACTCATCTCATACTGACTTTGGTAGACAACTCAGCATCTAAGTGCAACTTTCCCTACTCAGTAGCAATGTGAAAACTTTTGAAGTTGCATCTTTATTCATGCTGATCTAACCATTTCATTGCTAACTCATTCTAGGGACTGATGTATGATAAAGTATTTAAATATCAGTCTCACATACCTTCTTTCTTAGTTTGATGAAGTATGAACACTTAACACTTTAGGTGAAGTGATCCCTTCATTTGATGTGCTGCATCCATATTTCTTCTTCCATGTTTTATTCATCTCTCCTCTAATATGCTCAACATCTACCTTACCTTTTCCCTTGTTTGAGTTAGAGTTAGGTTCCTTTGTCCTTATTGGGAAGTGCTTGCTAATGTGACCAGTCTTCAAACAACTAAAGCATGTAGTTTGGCTCAACCATCTATTGTAGCTTCCACTAAAATGTGTTCTTATGCAATTCTCAGTGATGTGTACATACTCTTGATAGTAATGACAACTATGTCTTGTGTTGTAAACCCAATTATAGGAATTTTCATTGCTTATTCCCTTGTTTGATGACCATGTTGGCTTGGATCCACATTCAAAAGTTTTATGTCCATACTTCTGACAATTGTTGCAGCATCCTTCAAATCTTGGTGTATGCATTGTCCTTGTTTTGCATTCATGTGCCTAATGACCTTGTTTGTTGCACTTGTAACAATGTGTCATATTCTTTGGCTTAGTAGTCTGACTACAATGCTTGTTCCTACAAATATTAGTTGTATGTCCTTTCCTACCACAAAAATGACAAGTGGGTTTGGAGTTCTTATCTTTGTCATTCCTTTGTTCAGCAGTCTTGGATGACTCTCCTTCCTCAGTGCTTGTATAGCCCAAACTTGATGCGTCTTTACTGAATCTAGTGGATTTTAGTAGTTGCTCAAAATACTTGAGGCTTCATTTGGCTTGTTGAATCTTTCAATAAATTCCTTCTCTCTTTTTAGGTCATTCTTCAGTTGCTCATTTTTCATTTTCAATGTAGTTATTTCAATGTCTTTGATATTCAACTCATGATGGGCATTCATTATTTGGCTCAAGGTATCCAACTGCATGTTTGAGATCCTTGACAACTCTGCTAACTTTTTTTCCAATATTTTTGACAAAATTATTTTGTCTTATTCAATCATGACCTTATCCTCAATGGTTTTCTTCTTTTGTTTAGTTACTTCACATAGCAATATTGGTTGTGATTCTTGCTCCAACTTGAGATTTCTAATCTCTCTAGCTTGTGCTCTATTCTTGTCCATGAGATCAACAATTGTTGCATCAAACTCACATGAGTTACCATCTACCAATCTTTGTGGTGTCAATCTCCTTGTATTGAGTGTCATTCTCAGCTATGGCAATTTCCTTCCTTCTCTTTAGCAAACTCCTCAAGGCATTTCTAGCTTCATCCAATTGTTGCAGTAGGAGGTGTATTTCAATCTCCTGATTCTCAATGGTTTTTCCCAGCTTTTAGACATCCATCTCAAGATATTTTATCCAAGATATAAGGCTTCTCCTAATGAGAACTTAACTTTGATACCAATTGTTGGGAATTAACAAGTGGGAAGTATACTTCTAAGAAGGGGGGTGAATCAAAAGTATTAAACTTTAACCAATAAAACTTTTAAACTTAAAAACATTTCATGCATAAACATATAAAAATAGCATGTAAAGTAAATGCATCCACATAAACACTTGACACTAGATATGATTACCCAAAAACCCTCTGATGAGAAGGTAAAATTGGGGTGGGGATGACACCCAAAACTCTTCACTACTGTAGCAATAAATTTCACCTGTTAAGGTTACATATTTTGACCATTCTCATGATCTACCCTATGAAAGGCTTGCTCTATTAAAAGCTTACAAGGATTGTTAGATCCTACTCCGTTAAAGGATTTTAACACTCTATCAAAAGTGTACCTGGATAAAGGATTTATAAAATATTCACTTGGAATGTCACCCTATTAAAGGCTTTATACAATGGTTGTTAAGTGAACCTATCTCCATAGGATTTCATTCTACTAATATAATTATTAGAAAGTATAGTAGAATGTTTAACCTGGTCACTTGCAATATGCTATTGTTGATTTTAGATCCTTCTTCTATTCAATCTGATCCTCACTAATTTGGTATGAAATTGTTGTGACTTTGATTCTCTATTTTTCCAACGGATACTACAATGCTATCCTTCTTCTAATTCAATTCACCCCTTTTGTTGCCTTTAAACTTCACTAGTTTTATCTTCTTACATGCATTCTCTTCTTTTTACGTAATCTCTCATACATTGTTGAATTATGGGGTTTCGACCTCCTTGAAAAGGTTTCGTGACTTAGGGTTAGGTATGGATCTATGATTGAGATTCATCCATCTTTCCTACTCAAATCTTTCCATTTTTCTAATTGGTTGCATGTTGATTACATATGGAATCAAATAGATTCAATCTTATCTTTTAATCCTTTGAGATTTATCCATATGTCAGCTCAAAAATAATTTACATATTATTTTGTGAAGGCACAAACTCTTATGCTGATTCTATGTTACTCAACACTTACTAATTACTAATGCTTGACACATACTAAATTCTATCTTTCTTGGCACTTGAACTTTGCTCAACATCTATTAGTCACTTGGCATCTAAAACTTGCTGGGCACTGTCTATTTGCTTGGCATCTAAATGACCTGGCCTATGATGAATTTTTGGCTCAGCACAAATTGTGACTTGGCATATATATTATACTCAGCATCAACTTAGAAAATTTCTTAAGTATGTTGGCACTCAATTGTCAAAACCAATCTGAGATCAACACCTCTGAGTATCAACAAATAAAAAATCATAACTAAGCTCCCTTCATTGACTAATCCAACTCAAGCAATACTAGAGCCATGTTTCTAGTGTAAACTAAGCTAGAGCATACCTTAAGTTCCCCCTTTGGTAATTGAGTCCTTTCACTGACCTAGCTTACTTGGTAACACTTTAACCATGAACAACTCAGTGTCAACCAAGCTCCTAGTTCATGTCAAGTGCCTTCAATAATCAAACACCTCCTCCTTGTTTGACTAAGTCCTCCAACTCCAAGTTCAAAAAGGAAAATAATTATGATGAGTTAGAAAATCAAAATTTAACCTTTAACAAGGACATATATTCTAATCTTGAGATTTATTTAGAACTCCTTGAAGACACCTCATTTCAAAATCCACTTAAATCTAAGACTCCAATGGAATAAGATGATGAAAATAAAAATACCAACAAAAGTAAACAACCACTTTGCTGAAGGAAAATTGTGAAGGAAGCTCAAAACCTTGCAACACCTGATGATACATTCAAAGAAAGAAAAAGGCCCCACAAATTAACTTACAATGCATTGATGGGAGAAATTCTTGACTCTAAACCAACCAATGTTAATGAAGCCATCAAAAAAAATCCTAAAAAGATGCTATGATAGAAGAATATCACTCCATTTTAAAGATTAATGTTTGGGACAAAGTTCCTAGACCAAATGGAAAATAACTTGTTTCCTCCAAGTGGTTGTTAAAACTTAAACATGTTGTAAATGGTAGGTTAGAAATTCAAAAGGCATTGTTTTTGCTAGATTATGTTACCAAAAGGAAGGCATTAACTATGAGGAAACCTTCACACCTATAGCTCGATATACCTTTGTTTGAGCTATGTTTTCATTGCAATAACCAAATATTAGAAGGTTCACCAAATGGATGTTAAGATTGCATTCCTAGATGATCTATAGAAGAAGAATTTTATCTAGAATAACCTAAATGATTTATAGTTCATAATGTAAAATCTCAAGAATGTAAATTAAAGAAGGCTCTATATGGACTAAAATAGGTTCCCTAAGCCTAGTATGGAAGTATTGAGAAATACCTCATGAGATCAAAATTGTCAAAGAATGTTTCTGATCCAAATCACTATTTTAAAATTATTAATGGTAATATGATCATTATAATTCTCTATTTTTATTACTTATTACTCATGGGAGAAGATAATCTTATTATGAAATTCAAAAGAGATTTAACTGTAGAATTTTAAATGAAAGATATTCATATTCTACACAACTTTTTAGGATTGGAGATATGGTAGAAACTTGATGGTATCTTTATAAGTGAAGGAAAATAAACCATTGATATACTTACAATATTTGGAATGTTAAACTATAGACTAATGTTGACTCCCATGGGGACAAGCTTGGATGTGCTAAAACAAGCTACAACAAAATCCAAATTCGCAAATCCTACACTCTCTAGTAGACTATTGGGTCACTTATGCATTTGTATAATACTAGACCTAATATATGCTACGTAGTGAATGCTTTAAGTTAGTTCATGTATGAGACTCATGAAATTCATCTTGTAGCTACCAATCATATTTTGAGATACCTACATGATACTATTAGATATGGCTTAAAATACAATAAGATTGATTTTGATCTACATGGATTCATAGATTTAGATTAGGTTGGTAGTGTGACAGATCGGAAGAACACATCCAGTTATTGTTTTAGTCTACAATCCACTATGATCTCTTGGACAAGAAGAAAAAAATCCTTCATAGCACAAATATCTAAAAAAGAAAAAAATATTTCAGCTTCTATGGGAGTCGAAGAAGATATATGGCTTAGGAAGTTGATTTCGGAGCCTTTTGCATCTTCTATTTGGGAGAGAGATTTTGGACCTAATTCTCATGGGGAACCCTACGATTACCAAGGATGACCTAAAACCCCACTTTCATTTGCTTCTTCAACCCTTGAATTGAGCTAGATAGGTATGTGATAATGTTGTAGTAATGCTCTTTTCACTAGTGATGACTTCATTTATACGACTACTAGAGGATGGAATTACTATCCCTATGCAGGTTGCAAGGTATAATGAGAGCATGCAAGGGTTTTTTATAATAATAAAAAGAATTTAGGTGAGTGTTTTTTTCTCACTTGTATGATTTTTTTAAAATCAAAAGAAAAAATTAGCTATAAGAATGATTTCATCAATTAATCATTATAGAGAACTTGAATATATATACAAATTCATTGGCAAAACTTAGCCAGTTATGTATAATAAAGGATATTTGAGTGAAAAAATAAGAATTAGTGAAAATATTTTTTTATTCAATCAAATTTAGGCACAAAGGGGTGAACTTTTGGCTCTCTACTTCCATGTAAACAATAGAGAATCACAAAATATTTTGAAGGTGAATATTGTAGCCTTTTTAACCTTTCTTGAACCTCTCACCTATCTCCATGTCATGAATCATTATTTTTAGTAATAATCATTTAAGGATTATTTTGAAAGTCCCTACGGTGGCTGACCTAATATGGGATCATCTTTTGTGGTCATGTATAGATTTGGGTCACTTATGTTTTTTGTCAAATCCTACCAAACAATGTCTTAAATGGACCCCTTTGATTTCAGTTTCTTTTTGTTCATAGATGAGGGCCTAATGTAGGTTATCATTTAACTAAAGCATAAAACTCATTACTTATCCTTACCAGAACTCTCATCAAGCCATTTTTTATCATCAAATAGTAGGATCAATCAATGAATGTTAATTATTTATATCCAATTATAGATCCTAATGAATATTACTAGTTTTATTTTACAAATAATCCTCACCAATGTGATGTTCTAATGAAAGTTTCATAACAAATCATTTAATAATTTTGTATTTTACATATTGAAATAGAATGAAAAATAAAAGATTCAAGAATGAACTACATTTATACTTTTGATAAAATGCAATGATGATTTGGAATTGAGGTGATATGACTCCTTAGATTAGTATGCACTTAAGGTTTAGATTGACGATGCTTGATTGTGAAATATTTAAAATTGTTTATAGTTATAGGTAATCAACTTAAAGATACACATGTATTGTATAATGGGTTATCTATCCTTAAGATGATACTAAAATGTGTCCTTCCATGTTCAAATATATGTCATTGAAAGGATCAGAGCCTACAAATTTCCATAAAATCTACACTAGTATTATAGATGAAATTAATGAGAACACCATGATTGGCCCATAACTCAAGTGTAGCCTTATCTCATGTAGTCAATTTAATCACATGTCAAATAGACTAGGAGTGAAGGTGATTTGTAACAATAAAATAATTCAGGCACAAGTCATAACCTAGTATTGGCGAGTTACTTATCCTTGTTTTTGGAATGCAAAAGATACTATAAACTTATTATTTAGACCAATATCACATCAAATCATTATATTATCCTTACTTTGATTATTTCATCATCTTTTTATAGTCTATATCAAGTTTTTAAAAAGCTTCTAAAGAAAATAAAATGGTACTAAAGTAAGGATCATCATCTACTCTAGGCTTCTCAAGATCCTTAAAAGTAGCTTTGGTGCTTGTTTTCTGAATGTCTTTTACTTTGTTATTTCTTTTGTAGTAACATAGTGTGCTCTAAGTAGTTCCTACTCTGAAGGGACTTTGACAAACTATTGGAGGGAGTGGAGATCAATAATTAATGGTAACCAGTAGCTAAGATTCTAGTTCATGTCCTTTATATTTGACATTTATCAATATTCTGCAATTTTTTATTATTCAATAGACATTGATTACCTCTTTATTCTTCATTTTTATCCTAATAGATTTTGAAACTTTTCTATATTGTTTTCATTATTCAATTAAGATTAATTAATTAATAAGGTTTATATTAGATCTAGGTCATCCCTTAATTTTCCTATTATATTACTAAATGCATTTTATAGTAGTTCATCTCTTATCTAGAATTCTTATTTATGAAATTAAAACATTAACTCTGAATAAGAAATATTAGGAATAACACCTAGATGTTGAGCTATAATTTGACATTTTCTACATTGGGTAGCTACAAATGAAAGTTGGAATTGAAAAAATAAAACCATGCTAAAATAATAAACTATAATATTAACAAATTCTAGCATAGTAGAAATGAACCATGCTACTGGCCTTTGTTTACTTCTAGCATGAAAACCAAAAATTGGCAATAGGTAAAAAAGAAGTGAACCATATATGAACCAAAATCTAAGATATTTTCATTCTTTCTTGGCATGTGTTGGCTATCTAGAGTATTTATAATTATTTTACAGTTTACCTAGCTTAGGACCAGTCAACACAATGTCTTCCAGTAGTCATTGGCTTATAGTTTTGACTTTCCAACATTGGGTGCCCCACAATTTCTACATGTAAAGGAAACTTCTCATCACCATCCTTATTGGTATTATCCTCTTGTTAAATGTATTTTTTCATGGTGAAAAAATGCAGTTGTGTTAGATAAAGAAAGGGTACCATCAATTAAAGATAAAAATTCTATTTCTGTAATCTATTCAATTATATCCTCTAATTAAGGAAGAATAGCTTTTTAAGCCATGACCTCTCAATTCCAATGGATATTGGAATAGGATTCCTAAAATATAAACTATAAGCTTCTTTATGATGTCATGAGAACCACCTATATCATCATAAATTGCTTCAAGTTTATTCATTTCTAAAATATAGATGTAAGAGCATTCAACTACATTTGTTGTTGATTTTGAAGTTCTTGCAAGAGCATTTCCTAATGTTTATGCCATATGTAGACCTATAGGGTCCAATACATGTTGAATCATAAATATCCCAATTTTGCAAGTGCCCAAATGTATTGAAGGAAAGGGCAAGTATCTTCCCTTTATTAGCCCATTAAACAAATCTAATTTTCCTGCATTTGACTTTCCAATGAGAACTATTGTTGGAACTTAGATGTATCTTAACTTAAACTCTATCATATGAGAAGTATAGTTAGACTAAATGACTAACATAGTAATTCATCTATTGCAAACTATTAAAATCAAATTGTTGAATCAATTTGTCTAGAATTGACTTTTCTATTGACACATTTTTAAAATTAGTGACCTCATTGACTTATATTGTGTTTGATATGATTTTTTTTGGGAAGGGACAATAACTGAATGACTATCTAAAGAGAGCAATATTTTGCCAATGTCTATGCTGGCATCACAATGACAATTTGGTATTTTCAAACATTAAATTAAAAATTATTTTATAGTTGTATCTTAAATATGAATTTAATAAAAAGTTATTGTTTTGATGTCGGTATAGACATTGTCCAGTGTTTCTTATAAAGAAATTATAAAACTATTTATAAAATAGAAATAATTAAAAAGTGAAACAAAATGAAGTTACTAAAATAACTTATTTTAAAAAACTAATATTTCTATTTATGTAACAACACAACTTTAATAATTTTAGAATGAGAGGGTCATTCCAAAATCTTAATTTTGGAAACACAATAGAATTTTGTGGGTGATGAACCATTTTTGTAGAAAAAACCAGGGTGACACTATGGTTTTTGACAACTTCTTGTGTTGAAAACAACATTATATAGCAATAGGTATTAAAAGCCAAATTTTACTTCAAATTTTTAGAAATAGTAAAATTTTACTTGTTAAATCCAAAATATTCTTCCATTATGGATTTTTCTCCTACAATACCATACATATATGTTCTAGTTAAATCATTCCACCTTAACAAAATAACAAAATTCCAACAAAATTCCTATTACATAAAACTAGCAATCCCATCCTAAATTTCTCTTACTAAGGGAAAATGAAAAAAATATTTTGGACTATCACATAAAAAATTATTTGGCAAATCATGTGTGCCTACCTAGATGGAAAGACTCAAAGTTTGAAACTAGGCAAGTTATATAAGATTTCAATATAATTTTTACACCATTCATGATCTATATGAGAAAAAAGGACAGAACAGAGTTTAACCATAGAACTATTGAAGCTCTCCATTAACTCAAAAATGACACACTTAATGGAGTTATGATTTCTCTCATCTCAGATACACACACTACAACTACAAGGTCTCCAAGACATTGTAAAAAAAGAAAAGGGAAAGCATGAATCCATTATCAAATCAAATGGTTTGTTAATTAGATCATCAAATTAATATGTTGGCCAATCATGGTATCAATTATTGTCACTTTTATCCATAAAATATGAATAAAATAAAATTAAAATAAATGTAAATGTCTTTATCACATATCAGTTTAAGTTATTGCACTAAAAATGGGTCAATGAATGTTCTTTGATCTATTAGCATAGATTATATTTTTTTAAAAAATTTGGGTGATCAACATTAAGTTTTGGGCAACAAAAATGAACTTGTCATTTGTGAAGGGAAATCAGTTTCCAACATTAGAGATAACATCTTTGCAGTATGGCTTGTTAGGATCCAAGAATTGCGACAACCATGAGAGGTGATCTATGTGCTCCAAAGGTTTTGCATCATTTACAAACTTGTTTCCAACCATAATTTATTCTCTCCAAATCCTATTCTAGCCACATTATTCCTTTTAGCTAGTTACAACTTATATTAGTCATGACTATATAAATTTTGGAGGTCCTATCAGTACTATATTAGGTATTTGGTAAGTGGGTTTGACCCAAGAAGAGTTGCACCAGTCATCATGTATTTTGTACTAGCATTTGGAGGTTTTAACATGTTGAATCAAAGGTAAACACTACTCCCCAAGTCCACTAGATGAGTAACTAGTGTTGTAATGAGTAATTTGGCTAATTATTTTATATTGGAGTATTTTGAATATATTCATCTAACATTGTTTAGCTTATAGGCTATTACATTGGAGAAACCTCCTAACAGTGTTAAATTCCTCACCCTAGGAGGAAGGAAAAATTGATGCTTGCTGATGGAGAAACCCTTATATTGGGAGATATGTTTGTGAGCATCTCTTCATGTTGGATTTTCTACAAAGAAGAAAGAAAGAATGGGGAAAGATTGACTATTTAGGGGCTTAAGCTATGATGTTGTTTTTCAATTTTATGCATTTTCTTGTTGTAGATCTGAAGACATTAAAGGTATCTAAAAATAGGCTTTCATGAAATGCTTTTTATGCTTATTTTAAAGTTCTATTTGTTTGGTGTTGTCACACATTTGATTGAAAATTATTTATTGTTATTTCATGCACGAAAGTCTTTTCTAGATAATATAGAAGCATCATAGAAGCATCTAGTAGTAGTCCAACATGCCTTCCTCATCAAGGATTTATGTGGGGAGTTTACATCTGATGTGGTGTGATGAAACCAAATTTAGATTTAGATGATCAAACTGGGGGACAACCCATGGGGAAACTCAATTTTCGAATTGGTGGAAGAATCCATTGGTTAAGGGTCCCCCTAGGCTAGCTAAGCACTAAAATGGTCAAATCTAGGGCACTAACATGTTATACTATCATATGGGTAACTTATTTTCACACAAAGGACACTTTGGGACCACCTAATGACCCTTTAAAACCCAAGTCAAGTTTGATCTCGAATTTCCCTTTGATATTGACTCATCCTATCCCTTGTCAAGTGGGTTTACTTAATCTTTAACAAGCTAATTAGTTTAAGGGCTAAATGCCACCATGATCAACACCCTAGTTGACATGTCATTAAAACATAACAATCTACAAGTGTCAAGTGACACATTAAAGCACATTACACATCATCATGACATGTCCCTAATGTATCCTTCAGATTAAAATTTTTACACACATGCAAGCTTACATTTATGAAATAAAATATATCACAATGAGCCTTTTGAATCTTCTAAAGATTCACCTCAGCTAAACTATGTTCACATGAGTTTGGATCTTTTTTCCTTGATAAATTTCCATGGTTCCACTTCCTACACACTAAACTCGAGCATCAGGAGTCCAAAGGAAGATCACATAAAATACATATCATAATGCATACAAATTCTAATGCTACATAATCCATATTATATAATTCAATTAAATTTATTTTCTTAATAATTTTGAATAAAATATTTGAAAACATTAAAATATCAAAATCCATATATCACATTTAATCTTAAATCAACATGATTGAATTAACATTTTGTATCACATCATAATCTAATTTCTATCCTACTAGGTGTAAAGTTGAATCCATATTTGTTCGATCATCCCATACAAAAAACCTTGGTTCTTAATACATATCATAGGTGGATTTTACTATTGTAAATACCAAAATAAATAGATAATACAAGCCAATGTCTATCTAAGTCTTGAATAAATATAAAAACATCCAAATCTTGAATATACAAATGCAAGTGAAATATCTATGCTATGACGAGTTGGGTTGAGGCCTCACATCCTCTCCCCTAGGTATGAACTTCCTCCTAGAGTTCATAAAAAAGGTATGGGTATTGATATTTCATCCTAGTTGCATCCACCCTTGAAGTCGTGACCTTGTCATAACAATCCCACTAGACCCTAACCTAGTCTAGTTCTTTACCTCAAAGTGTGAGGGTTCGTCGAGCTAAAATGTGAATGGGCTCCAATGCTATTTGTTCATCTGACTCCACCTATAAAACATCCCAATCTATGATGTGAGATTCATCATAAATATACTTTATTAATATAGATACATGAAAAACATCATGAATGCATGACAAGCTAGGTGGTAGGGCTAAATGATAAGCAACTAGTCCTATCTTCTCTAAAATCTCAAGAGGACCCACAAAGTGAGGTGCTAACTTAGAGCCTTTTCCAAAATGGATTGGGCTCTTATGTGGTCACACTCTCAACAAGACTCTATCATGAACCATGTATTCCCTATCCACCCTCCTTGCATCTGCATGTTTCCTGTGTCTATCTTGGGCCTCTTTAAGACATTTTCTAATTAGAATCACTTGCTACTCCATATCCTTGACTGATTGTGGACCTATAGATATCTTGTCTTTAATCTTATCCCAAGTCAAGGGTTTTCTAAAGGACCTACCATATAAGCCTTGATAGGGTGGCATGACTATGGAAGTGTGATACCCATTGTTATAGGAAAATTCTAGAAGATGAACGTATTCTTTCCAATTGGACTGGTGGTCCATCACATACATTTATAACATATCCTCTAGGATTTGGTTAACTCTCTCTATCTTCTCATCTATCTAAGGATGATAGATCATGCTAAAGTTGAGTTTAGTGCCTAATGATGTCTACAATTCCCTCCAAATTGATGATGTAAATAAAGAATCTCTATCCAAGATTATCTTACAATGAATGCCATGGTGTCTAAAAATATCTCACAAGAATACCTATGCAACTACAAGTGCTATGAAGGTAGTGTGAATGGGTGAAAAGTGGGCAACTTTGGTCAAAGTGTCAATTGTCACCATGATGGCATCATGATGATGAGAAGACATTGAAAGACCAACAATAAAATCCATGGAGATAGTATCCCACTTCCACTCAGGTATCTCATGTGGCTGCAAGAGTCAACCTACATGTCTCTGCTCTACCTTAACTCTCTGACACTCTAAGAATTCAACCATGATGTTGAAAATCTCCATTCTCATTCCTAGCCAATGATATAGCTATCTCAAATCAGCATGAAGCTTCTTAACACCTAGATGTGTTGCATAGGGTTCTTTGTGAGCTTCCAAAAAAATGAACTCACATAAGTCACCTATGGAGGGTACATAAATTCACCCTTTAAGCTGTAGTAATCCATCCAATCCTAACAAGAAATTAGAAAATTTTCCCTCTAAGGGTCTCTGAGAGTGGACTAACTGACAAACTTATGCATAAGTTACATCTTGGGGCAAGTGGTGTAGTATGTGCTCTCTCAAATCTATCTTAGTAATCATAGAAGACATAGCATGATGCCTCCTACCCAGGGTATCTACAACTAAATTCTCCTTTTCCTTAATGTAATGTATATCAAAATCATATTCACATATGAACACCATCCATCTTCTCTATCATGAATTAAGATTTGGTTGTGTGAAAATATACTATAGACTTTTGTGGTCTAAATGAAGCTCAAAGTGATGACCTAGAAGAAAGTGGCACTATCATGCCAAGGCATGAACCACTACAACAAGATCTAAATCATGGGTAGGATAATTGAGCTCATGAGTCTTAAGTTTCCTAGACTTGTATGTTATAACTCAACCATTCTACATGAGAATGACTCCAATCCCATCCAATGAAGCATATGTGCATACTAAAAAATATAAAGAAGGGTCAAGTACTGCTAGGATTGGTGCACTAGTGAGTGCTCTTTTGAGTTCTTGGAAGGCCTTCTTGCACTTTTCTATCCATTTGAAACTTCTTGCTTTCCTTTGAAGGGATGTGATGGGTTGAGCTACCCTAGAACATCCTACCACAAACTACCTATAATACCTTGCTAGTGGCATAAAGCTCCTAACTTTTGTAACATTAGTTGATGCTGGCTAATCCATGATGGCCTAGATCTTGGATGGGTCCACTATTATTCCATCTCCTGATATCATGTGACCTAAATAATGCACTGCCTTTTTGAAGAAGGCACACTTTGACAAACTACCATATAGTTGATTTTCCCTTAATCATTGTAACACCCATCTCTAATGCTCTTCATGTTCTTTCTAGTCATGAGAATATATCAATATATCATCAAGGAATACTACTACAAACTTATCCAAAATTGTATGAAACACCCTATTCATAAGGTTCATAAATACAATTGGGACATTTGTAAGACCAAATAGTACCACTGTGAACTCATAATGGCATTACCTTGTACGGAATGCAGTCTTATGAATGCCACTTTCCACAATTTGTAACTGATGATACCCAAACTTCAAGTCTATCTTAGAGAATACTTACGCACCCTATAGCTGATCAAATAGGTCATCTATTCCAAGGAGAAGGTATTGATTCTTGATAGTTATCTTATTCAATTGTTTGTAATCAATACATAATCTGAGTGATCCATCCTTCTTCTTTACAAAGATCATTGGTGCACCTCAAGGTGATACATTAGGATGGATATGTCCTTTCTCCAAGATTTCCTCCAATTGAATCTTAAGTTCATTAAGATCATGTGTAGCCATTCTATATTGAGATCTAGAGATAGGCTTGGCTCCTAGCATAAGGTCTATGTGGAAATCAACTGCCCTAGGTGGTAGCATACCTGGAAGCTCTAAGGGAAAAACATCCTTGAATTTGTGTAATATCATATAATCATCTAGAGAGGGTTCCCCCTCATTTGTTCCTCCTTATTAGTGATAGATACTGCAAACAACTAACATCCCCTTCATAGACACCACTTAAGTTGCATGGAAAAGATCATACAAAGAGACACTTGCCTTTACATCCCTAAAATTACTGTAGGAGTACCATGATCATTAGAACACTCAAATTTATTCTATATGTAGTCCATCTAAGCAATATGTGCACATAAACAATCCATGCCAAGGACTACATCTTAAGATCCTAAGGGAGTGACACGTAGATCTGAGGTCATGCTCATATCTCCAATTTGAATCTAACAATCATGAATAAAGGAATTAACTATCACCCTAGCCCCAGAGACCAATTCAACTTCCCAATTATCATCCTACCTAATTTCCACTAGCTTGCAATGCTTTACTACAAAAGGAGATACAAAAGAATCAATGGCTAAAAAATCAAACCATATAGAAACATTAATACCTCTTATTATACTTGTGGCCTCAATTACTGTGGCCTAATGCTTGGATTTGTGATTATCAACTACTGCAAATATCCTATGGGACCTACCCATGTCTCCTATTGTAGGCTCTGGAGTGGCTCCCCACTGATTACTGATTGTTGGTCCCTATGGGCACTCTCTAGCTATGTGACCCATACCACTGCAAGTAAAACATGGTCCATGAGTCTAAAATTGAATGCCTATGGCCTAGACTACTGCTGACCCCTCATCTTGTTGGACCTACTATAACCTCCTTTGGAGGACTCTTGAGTCCTAGCTGGCTATGCATATGGAGCCTATGGCCTATGATATCATCAGGAACCCTATTACTACCATTGCTTGGGCTTAGATCCCTGATACCCCTTTGATGACTTCTTCCTATAATCTTGTTGAGACTTTTCTTGTGCCTATGGGGCCTTAGAGGACCCTACCGAGTGACTCTAATATCCTTTCATGAGGGTCTCCATTGTCCTACATGCTAGGAGAAATTTTAGTTGTAAGATCAATCTTAGGATTCCTATTTGTTATGGAGATCTTTCTACAACCAATCTTGTCTCAACTGCCTCCTTGAAGGTGCTTACAAAAGCTAGGCATACCAAATTTTGAAGAGACAAATTAAGACCCTTAGTGAATTGATAGATCCACAGCTTCTCATCCTTCATGTACTCAACATAAGGAAGGAGCTCCAGAAATCTACTCTTGTATTGTGTTACAGTAAAGCCCTTCTACTGGAGATCATGAAACTCCTCGATCTAGCTCTATCTAAAATGCTCTGAAAGATACCTATCTTTGAATCTAGCCACAAATTCCACCCATGTAAGAGTGTCTACCCTCATGTTGCCTATGGTCTCTTCCTATTCCACCAATTGGAAGCATTATCTCATAATAAGTGTATAGAAAGTCGTGCCTTCAAATTGCTCCCATAAGGATTCAAACCAAAGCACCTCTCTAAGCTCTGTAACCATGCCTCTTCTTGTGTACCATTTATGGTTCCAATGAAGAGAGGTGGTTTGAGTTGAATTAATTCCATAATATCATTCCCTATGTCTTTGGGTTCTCTCACTACTACTGGTGGCTCTAAAATTGGTGGCAGTTCAATCTAATGAATCAAGGCCTCTTCATAATCACCTTTTCCCTCTCCATCTCTAGGTGGGGGGCTCCTACTTCTTTCCCTATCATCTTCTCTATGTTCCACTATTACTTGTTGTTTGGGCTATGGAATTATAGGTGTCATCCTCTCCCAAACTACTCTAATAATGTTCTAAATGGCTGTGAAAAGTTGATTAAAGTTTTGAGGTTACTTGGGTGGGGATCCACCAATACCATTTTTTGTCCCTCCTAGTGCTACTCATGCATCCCTAGAGACTCTAGCCCTCCGAAAAACATTATGGGTGAAAATAGGCATCCTACACATAGGTTGCAATTTTAGTGAGTTAAGTGTAATGGGTTAGGCTTTAGTGTTGAAACCTGGCTCTGATACTAGAATGTCATACCCAAATTTTGCAAGGGAAAACACAACCCAATTTTTTTTTTGTAACTATAAAAAATTGCATAATAAATATGTTGGTTATTATTACTCTAACAAACCATTCAATGTTCAAAAAAAAATAATCATTTTTCTTGGGTTATGGTTAAGTACATAGATGATACATTCATCAATTATTAAGTCGAAGGTAATCCTTTAAGTTGATTGGTAACATAGAGAGTGATTCTCAATAGCTTCTAGGAAATGTTAATGTTTCACCCTGATCTTAGGTATCATGAATCAAATAATAGTTGTAGCTTGGGGAATAAATAATCTTAGGTGATGTAGGAGAAGTCATTTCATTTGGAACTCTAGTCCTTAGAGTTCAAAGGAGGATTAATAAGTTTTTACAATGCCACCTTTGTTGAACTCCAAATAATAACATACATGCTAGAGGGTATTATGTGGTATTACTTTTAATTCCTATATTCTAACTTGTCAACAACCATTGTGTGAACTATAGGTTTGTCAACTTGGGACAAAGAACATATAGACATGTGCATGTGTTTTATTTGTTGTGATTGCCTTGCATTATAACTATCTCTTCTTCAACATAAGCTATACTTAATTCATTCATATTACTATGCCAACTGTATACTCTTTTATGTTATTTTTGTATAGGTGATTTCTATTTAAATGTATCCTTACAATTCCTTATTCAGTTTTCCTTAGCTCTATTAATATCCTACCAATTACATTATTGGATTAATTGTTAATGAATACTACCTTACATTATCAACAATAAACCATTACCCTTTATTTTTAATCAATATTTATACCTCCTAATACTAAGCTTAGTAAAAACTATTTACTTACTGGTAACTAGTTTAACTACTAACTAATCCAATAAAAGCCTACATTTCAAAAACCACTTTCATTAATCACTAACAATCTAATATTACTTACATTTTAAATTAAATAGCTTAAATACCAAGTATATTAATTATATTGAACTCTTATTCTAACTTGGATTAACTTAATACCAACTATACTCCCCTAAGCCAATAACAAATTTCACTATTAGTAACAATTCCTTACCTAAACCCATTTGCAAAATCATAGCTTCATGATCATAATTAGTTACCAATTCCATCTGTCTAATGAAAAATAACTAAGTACCATTAATCTCTACTAACCATTAAACTAAATTATACTATTCTAATTTCTAATCATTATTTACTAACATTGAAGCCTACTAACCACTACCCAAATCACTCCATACTACTCTACCCGCCCACTATTCCCTAAACCCAACTTTGAAATCCATTTTAATTTCAATCCTTACTAACAAGTGAAATTCTTTTCAACAGAGGCCCATGTACCCACCAAGTGCATCTTCTCTCCCTCCAAGGCGATGTGATATGGATCCCATCTGTTTGACAATCCTTAGGTGCCTAGGTTGGAGTGGTTGGTAGCTTTTTCTAAGGCCTAGGGTGGCAGCCTACAACTTGCATGGGGAGTGGTGCCACTTGGAACCTATGTGGGCCAAAGTACCTATGCCTAGCTAAGTGCCACCACAACCCTTTTTTGTGATATGGTTTTCTTTTTTTTGGTGATGCTACCCCTTTTGACTAATGAGTATCATGGGGTGGGGTAAGGTGTGTGTGTGTGTGTATATATATATATATATATTTACACATGTTTTGAGGATCTATAATAATGCTAGGGTTATAATTTTATTATTATTTTATTTTTCCTTGGAGAGTCATGGGATATTAGTGCACTAGTCCAACTTATTTAATGAGATAATGTGGGCCTAGTAGGTATATATATTGACTATTAATATTTTGTTGACTTATCTAGGATGAGATACCAAGAATATTCTGGTTAATTATTTTATTAGTATGTAATAGACATCACCTTATTTTCCCATTCTCATACAAATTCCAAAGAAAAGAATGTGTCTATAGCATACTTTCTCATAAGAGTTTTAGGCCATGTCTTGTTTTAAAGTTAATTTCATCCATTAGTATTAGGAAACTAAGAGGATTTTCTTGGTATTAGGTTGGTGTTATTCTTTGCATCTATAAATTATAGTGATTTAATAATTTCAAATAACTCAAGATTAACACTATAATGTACAAGATTTAACTTAAATGTATTCTCCAAATGACTTGAACTACATATGAAATTGCTTGGAAACTAAATGATTAATTTCATGTACATGCAGATGAATTATTGCAATATAAGAAATTCTTATTTCCATTACATCCAAAATACATAATAGGAAACCTTGCAATGAAAACACTCAATTCTACATTGAATTGTTAATACAATGATTCTCTTAGATAAAAATTCCATAAGGTTTACCTATTGATTGCATAGATTAATTTACATAACGACAAGTAACTCAATCAATAATTTTGTCATGGACTTCACAACAATAGGAATTCCTTCACATGGATGTATATATATATCCCTTCCTATACAACAAGAAATAAAGAATACAGTATTCTCTTACAATGCCAACTATATACATAGCATCAAATCTCACTTTACACATTCACAATTATATACAATAGGAAGTAATTCCCTCTCACATTAAAAAGAACAACAATGGATGTTTGATATCACAACACATTACAATATGACATGGAAAAGATTGATTCCTTTACAATGCTTAATTCTTCAACAATTTCAAGGGTGAAACCCTAGTCTCTTCTTAGGATTCATTCTCACAAAACCTACAAAAAAAAACACAAAACTAGGAACCATTGAGGCTCACCTCCCATCCCAGGCCTCCAAAGAAGCCACCCACCGAGCTAGGGAAATAGGGCCCAAACAAGATACATACAAACATCTATTAATGCATACAAAAACACATAACACAACACAAAACAATCACTCCCATGGCTTGCCTATTGATTCACCATTGGAATCATGAATACATTCAGTGAAGGTGGACTCTTCAAAGAGGAAAATTCCATATCCATAATACAAATATCAAATTGCAATTACATTTTCTCCTTTCTAGGCTATCATAAAAATCTCCTCCTTACACAATCGCCTTATTCCTCCCAAAATAGAAAAGGCATATGGCTTCAATGGAGCCCATACTCCATGAAAGAAGAAACAACTCCTCACTATGAGGTAATCTCTCTCAACTACAATGTTGAGCCCAACTAACCCCTTCACCCAAGGTTGATCTTCCCTCCCAATGGTGAGTGAAGCCTTTACACCCATTAAAAATTCAACATCTCAAAAACAAACAAAGAGATCAAGAAGGAAAAACCAAGAACATACATGTAACACAAATCACAATCACACCATCACAACACAATACAAGGATTCAAAATAACAATACATGACTCCAAAACAACAATACATACTTTTAGTTCCATTATGCAAATACAAAGAATGGTCATGGTTTGAGCAGCAACCTTGGTCCAAGCAAAAGGAAATGATATTTGATGAGGAGCTCCCTTCCTCTTAAACCCCCTCAAAAACCCTAACTATCTCTAAACTTAGAGAGTGGGGTGAACACTCCACTAGTTTGTTCAAGTTGCCCTAAAAAGTCTCTCTCACTATCTATTTTGGCAACAACATCAAGCCACTACCTCTTATAACCTTGTTCCCCTCACAAGTTTTTTTATTTTTGACTTAGTGGAAAAATGTGGAAGAACTCATTTGACAAATCCATTTTCGAATTAGTTGAAGAATGCATTGGTAAAGTGGCCCTCTAGGATAGCTAAGCATTAACATGGTCAAATTTAGGCCCCTAACATGTTATACTGTCATATGGGTAGCTTATTTTCACATGAAGTATACTTTGGGACCACCTAATGACCCTTTAAAACCCTAGTCAAGTATGAATTCAAATTTCCCTTTGATATTGATTCATCCTATCCCTTGTCAATTGGGTTTACTTAATCTTTAACAAGGTAATCAGTTTAAGGGTTAAATGCCATGATGACCAAAACCCTAGGTGACATGTCATTAACACACAACAATCTACAAGTGTCAAGTGACACATTAAAGAAAATTACACATCATCGTGACATGTCCCTAATGCATCTTTGAGATTAAAATTTTTACTCACATGCAAGATTACATTTAGGAAATAAAATACATTACAACGATGCTTTTGAATCTTCCAAAAAATTTCCTTTGGCTAAACTGTGTTCACATGAGTTTGGACCTTGTTTCCTCAATAAATTTCCATGGTTCCACATCCCACACACTAAACTCAAGCATCAGTAGTCGAAAGGGAGATCACATAGATTACATATCATAATGAATACAAATTCCAATGCTATGTAATCCATATTACATAATTCAATTAAATTTCTTTTCTTAATCATTTCAAATAAAACATTTCAAAACATTACAATATCAAAATCCGCATATCACATTTAGTCTTAAATCAACATGATCGAATTAACATTTTGCATCACATCATAATCTAATTTCAATCCTACCATGTGTAAATTTGCATCCATATTTGTTCGATCATCGCATATAGAAAAATTTGGTTCTTAATACATATCATAGGTGGATTTTACTACTGTAAATACCAAAATCAATAGATAATATAAGTCACTATCCATTTAAGACTCAAATAAATCTTAAAATATCCAAATTCTAAATATCAAAATACAAGTAAAATATCTATGCTATGATGGGTTGAGGTGAGGCCTCACACAAAGTAGATCAATTTTGACCAAATTCTTAAATTAATATGTCTACTCATAATATCTCATAGTTGATACCAAAGCTGAGAAGTAGACAAAATCATGCACTTAAAAAAAAATAGCACCTAAAAAAGTATCCATATGAACTCAAATGATTCCTCATAAGTTGCAAAATTTAGGATTGTACAAGGACTGCCATCAAGAACTATAAGAAGGCCCTGTAAGAGGTGGGTCCCACATAATATGTGCTTACAAAAGGTCAACCTTTCTTGATGTGGGCCCTGTTAGAGGTAGGAACCAATAGACATGGACCCCATTTGGTGTGGACATTTCTTGATGTAGGACACTATAGATAGGTGGGCCCCATAGGTAGGTGGGCCACACAAGTAGGTGGGCCCCCACTATTGAAAGACTTAGATTAAACAATGGGAAATGAAATTGATATATTAATAATATGAACCAATTTTTGATGTGAATTCTTAGAGGCATAATAGCATCAATGTTTTCCAATTTTTTATATGATATATTTGATATATATCTAAGATATGAAATACAAAGATATAGCTTGTTTATGTAGGCATGTGTTGATAAACGGTTTGGATAAGGTAGAGACAAGTGTCTCAACTTGGAGGAAGTAGAGTCCTCATGGACTCAACCACCTACCATTCACCTATAATCTAGAAGGGTGGTCTCCAAATTGGAATCAACCACATGTGACATTTTAGGAGTTGTTGAAGTCAAAGGGATGACACAACCATGGCCTCCCAATAATAATATCCAAAATATATAATTTCTCCTAATTTATGATTTCACTTAAGTAAACTTAACAAAAGAGTTAAATGGGAAAGAACCATTTACTCTAATAGGAACTTCTTGTTTTCTTATCTTCTCATTACAATAGGGTTAACAAATTGCTATGGTTACATGTCATGATTAAGTGAGGTACTAATACTAAATGGTGATAGTTGGCCTCACAAGCCTTTAAAGGGTAAACCCACAATAGTAGGTTACACTTTTTCCCAGAAAGAAATTTCCTCCAAAAAAATAGAATGGTAAAAAAAATTATCATGAAGTTTTGATAAAAAATCCTTTACTTTCTTTCCAAAGTACCTTTTCAGGTACTTTCAATTGAAAGTAAAACAATTTTAATCAAAATTACTTTCTTGAAATCATGTGAAATTTATGAAATAGTTTCAATTGAAACTACTTTCTAATAAAAGTCCCAAGCATATTTTACAATGGCTAAATAATTTCTAAAGAAATCTTGGCTTGGGGACTCAATTAGTGGGAACAAATGGAAATATTAAGAGATGCACATTACATGGAACAAGTAAGAAAAAAAAGATTTTATAGATTTCATAATGTAAATATTTCTTGATGTGAATTAAACATAGGTTTACTATCCAAAATGAAACTTTATATTGGATGTTATTGGAAAAATAGTAAGGAATATAATAAAAATTCTATTAAAATAAAGTAAAATTGTATATGAGTCATCTATGTAGCAAAAAAATAAAAAATAAAATTGGACAAACAAAACATAAGTTACATCCATAATAAAAAATGTATGTAGAAATTAGAGTTAGGTCAACTTTAAACATCCATAAAATATGAAATTCTAAGGTTATAAAAATCAAACCACCTTCACAATCTTGGTAGTGGTGTTACAAAACTAAATTAAAAAAAATCACATTGATATCTATTATAGCAACAATGTAATGCTTGTAAAAAATAGAGCCACTCTTTAAAAATTAGGTTTTTGACAACATACTAGTTTTCTTGGAAGAACAAATAATAGAATCAAATAAATTCAAAAAATAGAATCAAAAATATTTATAATATACAAAAAAAATCCTAGAATAATATAATTTACTTCATCTTCAAAGTATCAATTGTTAAAGGACAATTTGCATCTGAAAGTTAAATTATTTTTTTGAAAATTCACAAATCTATGTGAGTTTAGGCAAAAAAGTGTAACCCAATATTTAGCATTTTTTGTCAACGAGAATAGTTGTGATCTTGTGATGAAGAAAATTGATAACCCCTTATTTATTTATTAATGAATAACATAGTTCTTTAACACAAGGAAACATGAGACATATTACATTTCACCACTATGTGTCGTGTCACAACAAACTCATGTGCACAACTAAATTACTTGGTAACATGCTAAGAGAAAATGAAGTTCTCAATAGAGATATTTTGCACCAATTTAGATGCCATGGTGTATCTAGATAATGAGAGAAGATAAGAGAAATTTAATGCTATAGTAGCATGTGGGACACAAAACCTCTTAACTAATGAGTTATTCATGTTCATGTATGAAAGGGATAAGTCATCACAAGAAAATAGTTGTGATCTTGTGATGAAATGAATTGATAACTAAGGTTGGGTAAGTTAAAAACTTGTAGAATTTTATATAGGTTACTTAAAAAATAATATTTGAAAAAATATTAGGAAAAGAAGTGGTGGAAGGAAGAATTTGAGAAATGACATCAACATTGTTTGAGTATTGTGGTTTTTTGTCTAAAAATCATCCCCTTATCATAAAATCATTCCTTAGCATTATCAATTGGTTCAGCACCACAATCTATGTATATCACTTGTAACATGACTTAGTCTAACCCCTTTTCGTTATAGTAAAATCCCTATGTAGCCTTAGAAATCCCCATTCTTAGAACTCAAATAAGGAAACACGCCCTTCTAATCATGAAAACCCCAAATTTAGACAACACACATAACTCATTATGCACCTTTCTTTTTGCATTTAAACATTTTCTAACACTTTCAAGATAAAAACAATGAAGCAACAACTATCCAAAGATTGGAAGAGAGTTTTTCTTTGTTTGAGTTCTAAGGATGTTTCAAATCTTGGGATAATTGTTAATTATTTTAGTTTAAAATGAGAGAAATAATTGAATACAAGAAGGAAGTGATACAAAATTAGTTATGTGTGTTGTCTAGATTTGGTATATTCATGATTGGAAGAGAGTTTTTCCTTGTTTCATTTCTAAGGATGTTTCTTGTTGAGTCTAGAAAATAATTTTACTATAGCAAGAATGCATTATAAAAAGCCATCTTGTAAGAGATATATAAGAATCATGGTGGTGAATGAGTTGATAATACATTTTTTAATCATAGAGATACTAAAAGATATAGAATTAAAAAAAAACTTTGTCCACAAATTGAAAATTCCTCTTATCTCTCATATTACTACTTTGGTTTCATTTTCTAGAATGAAATTATTATTTTTTGGGTATAGACATAAAATATGGGAGTTTGAAGTCATTTGTTTCTCCTTCTATTGTATTTTTATATCTATTTACCATGAGGGAAGATGGTTCAAATTTCTTATCCTAACATTGTATGAGTCAAAAAATACACATTGATGATAATGGGATGGATTAGAAGTCTAATTGGATCATAGGCCTCATAATAATAAGAAAACATAGCATTGCACTCTAGATGTTAATCCTTATGTAACACAATAAATGTAAGCAATAAAATATGTCATTATATATTAAGTGATAAGGAGGTTGGATGAAGCACTCATTGATTCATGCTCTAGGTCCTCTTACAAGACTCTTAGGGTTTCTCTTCCGTACCACTTGTCACCTATATGACCTTAACTACCTAAAGATCCCCTAGTATCTCTAGCCAACCCAACTACCAAGAAAGATTCCTCAATCAAGCCAAAACTTGGTGCATTCTCACTTCACTCACCCTAGCACTTAAAACAACATAAAGGCTCTCAAACTCCAAATCTTGAACTAGACCTTGTAGAGGTTTCAAGGTTTTCTCAGCCACTTCAATCCAACCAATTAGGTGTGTTAGAATATGCATCATTTTTATCTTCACATCTAATTTCTTCAGTTCTTCTCAAATAGGCCTAAAAGGCTAGTAGCCCCAATTCGGTCTTCTATAGGAAGAAAATATGGCTTTCATTGTATGCATTCCAAAAAAACCCTATAGTATTTTATAGGTTTTTTGGTTTATTATTCAACCCCTTAAATTATTTTTTGGGTCTTATACCCTTCCATCCATTAGCCTAACCCAAATTAGGTGAAAATTGGGCTTTTTATGCTTTATAGGTTGCTTAAACAATCTCAATTGTTTTGGGATTTTTCTAGGAGTGGTCTGATCCTCTCCAATTCATGAGATTATATGAATACTTCCTTTTTCCATGTCTAAAGGAATCTAAACTCTAGCTTTTCTCCCCTAAAAGATATGTTGATTTATAGATGGTCTTCCTTAAGCCAAACTGACCATAAGCTCATCTAGGGGAAGACCTTAAAAATAAATTATTTGTATTTAAGGGTCATTGATTTAGTATATATTATGTACATTAGGTCTAATAACTATTCATAAGAGTTCATATAGATTGGACATTGGGAAAGTGAGTAAGAGATCCATCTTTAACAACTGCTTAGACAAAACCAATGATAGTGTAAAACCAAAGTAATTTTACAAAAGGAAAATAAAATGAACAAAATCCCTATCTACCAATGCATAGAATCAAGAAAACATATCATACAAAGGTTTCATAAGTAAGAGTATGAGTCTTGAATTTCTAACTACCTACTGTCATTAAGAACAAAGAACATGCTCACAAAATACTTCAAGATGTTGATTGCAAAAACAAAATCAATCTGTACAATGGGCATCCAACTCTTCTCATCAGCCTTGTAATGCCTTATATATGGTGGTTGAGTGATTATTTACTCCTTAGGACTCCTCTCCAATGATTTGAACCTTTATTGACAAAATTTTCTCAAGCAACATTTAAAAGTTGCAAAGTTGCACAATGCAACTTTTACATCTTTTAGCAACTTTTCTCCAGTTTGATCAAATGACCTCATATTTTCCAAAACTTAATCACAAACCTTAACTAAGGTAAAAATTTTACACTAACCTTTCCTATATTTAATTTACCTCATGATGACATCATCATCATGCTTTGTGCTAATCAGAGGGCTTTACAACTTGCTAGCCCCTAATTGCACCTAGTAAAAGGCTCTAAGATCCTATGAAAAAAATCTTCATTGTACTCTTACTATGCTCAATATGACCTTATATCCTGTTTGTCTAACTTTTACAAAATAAATTTTCCAAATCCTAGGTTAAAAATTAGAGTTGAATTCAATGTTTTCTTGCTAGGATTGTTGGTTTTTTCGCCTTGCATGTTAATAAACTTTGAAAAGATTGTTAAACCCTAAGTCTTGCATTCTTTTTGAAATTTTATGTGGGCATGAAGCTTTTCAAACTGCAAATATTCCTTGACCCATTTAAATATTTCATGCTCCCAAATGCCTTTTCCCTTTTTGTTTCACATTGTCCAATCCTTATAAGACCTATGGTAGTCACATCATCGCAATAGAAGATGCAAGTGTTTTAACTATAGTGACATAGTGACTACCACAAAATTGAATGGAAATGTCATGAAATGGAGGTGTGATGACCAAAAAGTACATTATTTCAGAAGGTTTCAATCATGTGTTTCATGTCAGAGTTGTTAGAACTAAAAAGAAACTAAGTGTAAAGTGCAAAAGGCATCACCAAAATCTAGCCTTTTTGATGAGTCACTATGTCACTATCAAAAAAAGTTTACATCCTACCATTAGCAACATAGCGCCTTGCTAAAAAATATAGAAGATGGTGGCTACTAAAAATGCAGTGACCATAAAAGCTCCCAAGTGGCATGGTGGACATGTGATTTAATTTTTCTATTAGAGATACTAATTAAGACAATCATGATTGATAGGTATCTATACTTCCAACACCAGATTTTAATAGAACACTAGAGGTCGCTATGTCATGACTAGAAAAATGTTGGATCTCACTAGTAGCAACATAACACCTTACTAGAAAGTGAGGAAGATGAGAGGTGAAATAGATGGGCACCAAAATTCTTGTCATTAATATTGGTCATGTGAGTTTATTTCCTTGCCAGATGCATTGATTGTGATAATGATGGTAGGATTGAAAAATTTTCTCAACACCAGAATCTCTAAATCCACTAAGAAGTCACTATGTTGCGATTGGAAAATTAAAGATTTCCACTGTTAGCGACATGGTGCCTTCATAGAAAAATAATGTGGCAATAGTTCCAGAAGGTGGGTCCCAAAAATATGATTCGTCAGATATGAATCACAGAACCTTTGAGACATGGTGGCATCCTACTGGAGACATGTATGCACTTGAAGTTCTAAGAACACCAGAGGTTGCTATGTCACAACTGGAAAATATTTGTGCATCACTATTAGTGACATAGCGCCTCACCTAAAAAAGTGTGTGTGGTGGGCCCTAATTCACATGGTGATACACATAGGATTTGAATATCAAATTACATGCTAGCTAGATAATATGTTCCCACATTAGTAGTAACATGGACCCATGCCTATGTTATAGATCAGATGACAGATTCTGATCGTTGGATCGAGATCAGATCAACAATCATTGCTACATTGATTTGAAAAAATGTTCATTGTTTACCCGACATAACATGGTGACTATGAGACCTATTGCCATTTTTTCCTCCCTACCAAATTCAAATTTGAATATCCAGCCCATCTAATGGCTACCCGCCAAATTTGATGACATTTTAATGCCCAGGGTATTTTAATATTTTTCCCCGCCGACCCACAACTTCCTCCCTATTAGATCTTGCCAAATCTATAGTGGGCGCTTCATCGCAAGATATAGCTACAAGTGTTTTAAGTATTGTGGGCAAGCCCTTTTGTGTTGCATGGCAGGTGGGTTTGTCTTCCTTTGGCCAGCTACAGAGATGTAGGTTTTATCCACCATCAAATTTGCAATGATCTATGGTCACGGCTTCCCCACAATATGAAGTTGCAAGGACCTTAAGTATTGCAGGAATGCCCCTTTCTGATCCATGGATAGCATGACATCACACAGGGTCTTCGTTGAGTTTCAACATACAAGTTTTGGGCACCATTGCATCTGCGAGATCGAAGGGTTGGGGCACCCCCACTTGATGAAGTTGTGCAGAGATTAAAGAATCCAAGAATGCACTATGCTACCATGTGTCCTTGTGGGGCCTATCTCTTTGAGGGTTTTTGAGGTGTGTGCCAGGTATCACAAGCCTAGATCCAAGGCAGGTGTAGACATAGAGAGGATTTTCACGATGGTTGATCTCACAGAGATCAACGATCAAGGCTTTCCTGGATTTTGATGTTGTGAGGAAGTTAAGTAATATTGGGAAGTGCTTGAGAGACATGTGTCTCAGTGTCCTAGCTAGGTTATAATTAGTGCTATTAATTATTGTGACTTTTGTGGTCATGGTTTGCAAGGTGGTACAGTTAGTTGGAATATCTAGCCAAATTTGGGAAGACCTGCAAGGTGGCATAAAGAAATGAGACTATTGGTCCACGTGGCACATTTTCATTGTGAGATTCGGCCAACTTGTTGACTCTGCTAATTTGTGCACCAAAAAATTATAAGAAGTCAAGTTTTTTGCATGATTTGACCTCTGTGATCGATCCAAACTACCATGAAATGAATGCTACCCCCAAAAAAACACTCCACCACCTTTGATCCTATTTATGTACCTGGTTAGAGCATAGTTATGGCATTGTTTCTATCTTCTCAAGGCCCTTTTTTAGTTAAAAATCAGATTTCATGGTACCAAAAAGCTATACTCAGATCAAATTTTCTTCTGAATCCCCATGATTGTTCTCTATAGGACTTCAATGCAGTGGTTGTGAAGTAATTATAGTTAGAGGACATCTCTATTATGGCTGAACTATAAAGCCAATTTTTGTAGATTTTGTTCAAGTCGACCATTCTTTATTTTCTCTATTATTTCTGTACAAATTTTCAATGTAAATTCCCCTGTGCCTTTGAACTACATGATTTTTTGTCTTATCTCTTTCAGCCATTGGTGTGAAAGTGCAAGAACTCTTTGCCCCCACTAGTGTTTTGTGGAAATCTATAATCTGCATGATTGTATCTCCTATTGGTCAATGAATGATAATATAAGTGAATCTCTCTTTCCTTGTGTCATTCATCTTGGTAATCTGATTTTCATGTGATTATTGGGTTAAAGCAAGTCTGAACGTGTATATCCTTGGTTTCATTCTAGTTCTATAGTGCATGTATGGGTAGAGATTGGTCTAAACACTCTATTTTGGTGCATCACCTCCCTAGATTAGAATAGGTAGATTTGCTTCCTTGCATCTCCTTCTCCCTTTTCCCTTCCAAGAGTAGTTAGGTGCACCTTGATAGTAAAAGGAAGCTGACCTTCTCCAGAGACTCAACCTCATAGTTCAAGTCCCATAGCTTGGAGGTTGTTTCCATGTTTATCTAGGTTGTCCTCATGCATAGGCTTTGGACAAGGGTGTAAACCTCAGTGAAAACATTTGTTGGCATGCCTTGTGGGACATATATCAGAAGATTTCAAGTCTACTAGTGTCAAGAAGGAAGATTTCAAGATTAATACTAAAGAGATAGTACTAGCTTCAATGTTCAAGCCTTCAAGAGGTTCATTCTTCAATTTACTTGGTGACTCTAAGCTTCAAATACATCTGGTTCCATACTAAAGTTGTAGAAATTCATGCTCAAAGCTGAAACAAGGGCATCTTCTAGAGGTAATTTTCAGTACCAAGAGCTTTCACTTTCAAATCCTAGAAGAAGAAGGACTAGAGTATCCCTATCACTAGTTAGGAGTGCAATAGTAACAAACACACCTGCAAGATCTATCTCTACTCGTCCTACTGTTAGATCTCAACCTAGATTGCCATCAACACATATCAATAGATCACTTATCTATATGGCATTGCCTAGAGCCCATACTTTTTCCACCTTTAATGGTGGAAGTCCTCTTTTATTGTCCTAAAGACATGACATACCAATAGCTGCACTTAAAAGTATACCAGAGTTTACTGGTGAAACTTCTATCTCTCCCTCAAAGCACATTCAAGAGGTTGCAAATGTTTGTAATATCCATGGTATTACAGAAGATGATGTTGTAGTTAGGCTTCTAGCCTCATCCCTAAAAGGAAAAGTGCTACAATGGTATAGAGGTTTGGCTCATGGTTCTATAATAGATCGAGATGGATTAGGAGCTAGATTATGCAAACACTTTGAAGACAAAAGTGACCATTTATCACTTCTAGAATAGTTGACTACTATAAAAAGAGCCCCCCATGAATGTATGATTGATTTCAACTATAGATTTCAAAAGATATGGGATAGAATACCTATTTCAGTGAAGCCTACCCCTAGTAATGCCTTCTTGCACTACCTTAGGGCCTTTAATAGTGACATTGCTATACAATTCAAACTATAGGAGGGGATACCTTACCTAACACTTATGACATAGCAATAAGGATAGAAAATATATTGATATAAGGAGGGAAGTTAGCTCTAAGGCTTCCTATCCCCTTTTTCCCTAATGTCCCAAACCATCAACCAGCAATGGCTCCTCTTCCCATAACTTTACCTCATAGTCCCGTGCCCCAGCCCCTCAACCTTCCACATCTTCAAATGGAATAGATGAAATTAAAGAGATTGCAAGGCCAAGAGAAGAAGCTAGAAGATAGCTTCTCTATGATGCAGAAAATGAGCAATAAGGTGGTAACTTTAGAAAGACAAGCTCAAGGAAATAAAGCTCATTAGTTGTAAGGTCAAACTCTAAATAGTGGTAGGCCTCCAAATCAAAATTATGGGAATAATTATTTTGATGAGAATAGAAAGAGTAGCCATTCTTCAACCTCAAATGTAAATCAAAGTAGGGCCATAGTCCCTCAAAAAAACATGGTTCAAGATCAAGATTTTTGTCCCTCCTATAACTACTCCTATGCCTGTTGCATGTGTCAGAAGGTTGAATCTTATTTTTCTTTGAGTATCCAAGAGCCTATAGTAGGACAATCACACAAGGAGGACAAAGTTAAGGAGGCCTCCTCTATGTAGGGAAAGAGTGATTGCTCCTTTATGAATCATCAAGTAGAGGAACATTTATAATGTAAACCAGGATTCCATTACTCATAATACTAGGAAAAAAAGAAGAGCTATCGAAGATGCTACCCCTCTTCTTCCCAATCAGGCTTCAACTTCAAACGCAACACCTCATGAGCAATTAGTAGTAAAATGATTAGTCAAATACCCCTCAGTAGCAAGGGCAAAATAATGGCAGAAGAAATGTAAGTGATCCTCTGGTTGTTCCATCTCAACCTCCTATAAAGACAACTCCCAAGGCTTCTACTAAAGTGCCCACTATGCCATTCAGCATGGTGGAGAAAATGAAGAAGACAAATGTGAATATCTCTATGTGGAATGCTATTGCTACTATACCCATGCAAAAAAGGTTGATGCAACAAGAATTAGAAAGTGTTGAACCAAAGGATCAACCACCAAGCATAGAAAGTGCCACAAGCCTAGTACAACCATTAGATAGGGTAGAAACAAGCAAAAAGGTTAGACCTCCCTCATTTATGTTTCTTTAATTATAGGGGATAAACTAGTCCACAATTGCATGATTGATTTAGGGGCTAGTAGTTCAGTGATGCCTAGGTGTGTTGCTGATGCTCTAAAAATGAAATATGAGCCCATTGTTAGGGATGTATTACAGTTGAATGGTAGTACTGTCAAGATTGTAGGGATCCTTAGAAATGTAGAGATGGCCCTACATGCATGTTCTGGTTGTACTGTAACCCAAGATATATCAGTAGCTGAGGTGAAGCCACATTTTTCCATTTGTCTATCAAGGGACTTCACTACCAAAATAGGTGGTTACATATCTTCTGATTGGTCATATATGTTTTTTAGAACAAGATATGGAGCCAAAGCTTCAATTAGATCAGAGCCTCTAGCTCTCCATCATACTAAGCCCTACACCCCTAACCTCATCAACATGAATTGTACTATCCTAGAAGTGGATGAGAATGACATAGTAAGTGGGCCTACCACACCCCTAGCACAAGTACCTAATTTCCTCTTAGATGAATGGGCTGATGCATATCAATTTGATTCTACTTTAGAAACTCTTGAGACAAGCCTCAATACATATTGTATATTAGAGAAGAATGCTTTAGTTCCCAATCTTGTGGAGACTAAAGAAGATGTAAGTGGGATATAGAGTATGTACTTTGATGGATCAAGGAATAAGAATGGATTGGGAGCTTGTGTGATGTTGATTTCTCCTGCACATATAAGGTACTACTTCTCCTTTAGGCTCCAATTCATTTGCACTAATAATGTGGCTGAGTATGAATCCTTGATTCAAGGTCTCCTACTTGCTGAAAAAAGAGGAATCCAAGCTTTAAGTGTATATGGAGATAGTGAGTTGGTGGTGAATCAAGTGAGAAATCAAAATATCACCAAAAATGGTTTGCTCAAGTCTTACAAACATAGGGTATGGGATTTGCTTGAAGCTTTTAGTGCAGTTAATATTCAAAGCATCCCTAGAAAAGAAAATAGACATGTTGATAGACTTCCAGCAATAGGTGCATCTTATGATGTGCTAAGGAATTTTGGGGAGAAGAAAGAGCAACAAATCAGAGTGATAGTAAGGCCTTCCATCCCTAACAATAACACACATTGGCAAGTGTTTGAGTCTGATGAGAAAATTGTGAGCTTCTTGCAAAATGAAGCAGAATTTTCAGATAGAAATCAATCAAGACTATAGGATCAGTATGGTGACCAAATCATTAATCTTGGCTCCAACAAGCTGCCTGAAGGTCTCATTACTCTAGAGAGTTTTTTTAATCCCGATGATCAAGCAAGAGGTAGAGTTATGAACCTAGCTGCTGATGAAGATGACTATACTCCAGTCATGGTTGTTGATGGAAAGTCCTTAAACATGGGGAAGGTATGTTCTTAAATTGAACAAGAAAATTTTATTCATCTATGTCAAGAATTTAATGATGTATTTGCTTGGACATATGATGACTTAAAGGGCTTTGACCCAAGGTTGTTTCAGCATACCATAGATTTAATTGATGATGTAAAACCAGTAAGACAAAAATAGAGACCAGTGAATCCTAAAATTGAACCATTAATGAGAAAGGAGCTATCCAAATTGATTGAGGCCAACATAATTTTCCCTATCAAGCACTCATCATGGGTAGCAAACCTTGTCCCTGATAGGAAGAAGAATGGGGAAATTAGATTGTGTGTAGACTTTAGGGACCTTAGCCAAGCTTCCCTTAAAGATCACCATCCTCTTCCTTCCATGGAGCAGATTTTATCCCAGGTCAGTGGTTTAGAGATATTTTCATTTCTTGATGGGTTCTCTAGTTATAATCAAGTGCTGGTCAAGGAGTCTGATAGATACAAGACTGCATTCACTACCAAGTGGGGTACCTATGCTTATTGTAAAATGCCATTTGGACTAACTAATGTATGTGCTACATTTCATAAAGCAATGGAGATGGCCTTCAAGAATATGATTGAAAGGTTTGTGTTGGTTTACCTTGATGATATCATAGTGTATTCAAAGAATGTAGATGATCATTTTGGTCATCTCAGACAGGTATTCTTAAGGTGTAGAGAGTTTGGGGTATCTCTTAACCCAAGAAAGTGTGCCTTTGCTACCAATCAAGGAAAATTATTAGGACACATTGTATCTAAAGATGGCTTAACCATTGATCCAGAGAGAACAAAAGCAATACTTGCTCTTCCTCTTCCTAAACAAAAGAAAGGGCTACAAAGTTTCCTTGGTAGGATAAATTTTGTGAGAAGATTTATCCCTAATCTTGCTACCATGGTGAAACCCCTTATAGCTATGCTCAAGAAAACTATGGTCTTTGAATGGACCAAGGAAGGGAAGGAATGTTTTGAAGAGATCAAAGCAGCCATAGCTTTAGCCCCTACTCTCATCAATCCAAACTTTGAGAAGGATTTCATTCTTTATACCTTAGGTGGTGAGTCAAGTATCTCTATTGTCTTGACTCAAACAAATGACAAGAATGAAGAGCAGCCCGTAGCATTTTTTAGTGAAGGGCTTAAGGAGTATGAAGATAGGTATAGCTTTGTAGAGAAGAAAGCCCTTGTGGTCATCAGAACCTTGAAGAAATTCAAACACCTCCTATCCTATAATAGGATTCATTTGTTAGTACCTCATGCCAGTGTGAAGGAGTTCCCTTTGAGCAAATATGTTAGTGAGAAAAGAGCTGGTTGGATTACAAAGGTAATGGAATATGATGTTGACATCCAGGTCACCAAGTTGGTAAGAGGGAAAGGATTGTGTAAAGAGATGTTATCATCTCAAGAATTAGATGAGGAAGTCACTATGATACTAACAAAGAAACAAGAGGCAAGAAACAATGACCCAAGGAATTGGGTGGATGACATGAAGAATTTCTTATCAGGAAATGGATACCCTCAAAGATTAGATAAAGCTAAAAGGAGATAGTATAGATTGCAGTCAATCCCTTATGTCATAGTTGATGGTATCCTTTCCAGAAAAGATTTTAATGGAGCCCTACTAAGATGCATTGACAAAGACCAAGCTGAATGAATGATCAAAGAGCTTCACGATCGTCCTGTGGTGGTCACTTCTCAACCAGAACAACTATAATGAAGATCATGAGGGCTGGTTACTTTTGGCCATCCATGTTCCATGATTGTCATAGGTATGTAAGGAAGTGTGAAAAATGTGCCTTCTTCTCTGGAAAGAAAAGGCTTGCAGCTCTTCCCCTTCATCCTATCTAGGTGGATCAACCTTTGGCTCAATGGGGATTGGATTTCATAGGCCCTATCAATCCTCCTTCCAGATCTGGTCACAAGTGGATTTTAGCTGCTACAAATTACTTCACTAGATGGATAGAGGTAGTTGCATTGAAGGATGCCATAGAATCTTTAGTTGTTGAATTCCTTGATGGAATTGTGACTAGGTTTGGTGCCCCTTCAACCATTATTTCAGATAATGCAAAGTCTTTTGTAGGAGCTCTGGTTTGTGCATGGGCAGTTGACCATAATATCTATTTGAGCACATCTTCAAACTACTACCCTCAGGGTAATGGCTTGGCTAAATCATCCAACAAGAATCTAATCAGAATTATAAAGAGGACAATAGAAGATAACCATAGGTGTTGGCATAAAAAATTGAGAATAGCTTTGTGGGCTGATAGGATAACACCTAAGAGATCATTAGGGAATTCTCCATTCATGTTAGTATATGGTAGAGAGGAAAGGCATTCAATTTCATTAGAGTTCCTAGCCCTGTAGTTATCTCATTAGTTGGAGCTAGCTAAAAATGATGCCATGATAGTGAGGATTGTAGAGCTGATGGAGTTGGAAGAGAAAAGAAATTAGGCCATTCAAACTCTAGAGGTACATCAGCAGCAGGTGAAGAAGAGCTTTGACAAAAAGGCTAGGGTCAGGACTTTTAGAGAAGGTGATCTAGTTTTAAAATGGGATGTAGACAAGGAAAAACTAGGGAGGCACTCAAAATTTGATGCAATGTGGAGTGGTCCCTATCTGATTGAAAGTTTTAAATAGGCCAATGCTTTCTAGTTAAGCAGGCCTGATGGTGAAATTTTACCCATCCCAATCAATGGGATTTATCTTAAGCCATGTTTTTGATAGGGTTTGAGGTTCCATGTACATAGTTAGTGTAGTTATGTTCTCTATTTGTTTCCTATTTTTCAAGAAGTGCACAAGCACAGGGTTGTCTCTGTGAGATAGCAAGTTTTGAAATTTTGAAGGTTGTAGTAGAGGTTTTGGTCCCTGGTTCTAGTTGCAGAGGTAGATATTTCTAGTGTTCTATGCCTACAAAGGTAGGGTTAGGGTTTCTCAGAGCAATGATTCATGTTTTCCATGACTCCATAGCCCAATGGATGCATAGGGCCACTAATTAGATGCATAGCAGGCTTGCATTCCCTGTGAGTCACCAGATTGTTGCCATTTTTGCCTCCCTGCCAAATTCAAATTTGAATATCTAGCCCATCTAATGGCTACCCACCAAATTTGATGATATTTTAATGCCCAGGGTATTTTAATATTTTTCCCCACTAGCCCAAAACTTCCTCACTGTTAGATCTTGCCAAATCTACTTTGGGCACTTCCTCACAAGATATAGATGCAAGTGTTTTAAGTATTGCAAGCAAGCCCTTTTGTGCCATGTGGCAGGTGGATCTGTCTTCCTTTCGCCAGTTGCAGAGATGCAAGTTTTATCCATCATTAGATCTATGATGACCTACAGTCACGGCTTCCCCTCAATATGAAGTTGCAAGGACCTTAAGTATTGTGGGAATGCCCCTTTCTAACACATGGACAACATGACATCATGCGAGGTCTTTGTCGAGTTTCAACGTACAAGTTTTGGGCACCGTTGGATCTGCAAGATCAAAGGGCTAGCACACCCCTACTTGATGAAGTTGCATAGAGATTAAAGAATGCGAGAATGCACTTTGCTACCATGTGTCCCTATAGGGCCTATCTCTTTGAGGGTCACTAGGTGTGGTACGGTTACTAAGGTGTGTGCCAGGTATTGCGGGCCTAGATCCAAGGCAGGTGCAGACATAGAGAGGATTTTCATGATCATTGATCTCACAGAGATCAAAAATCAGGGCTTTCCCGTATTATGATGTCACGAGGAAGTTAAGTAATGCAGGGAAGCACTTGAGAGACACGTGTCTCAATGGCCTGACTAGGTTATTATCAGTACTAACAATTAATGTGACTGTCGCGGTCATGGTTTGCAAGGTGGCACAGTCAATTGGAATATTTTGTCAAATTCAAGAGGACCCGCAAGGTGGCATAAAGAAATGAGACTATTGGTCCACGTGGCATGTTTTCATTGTGAGATTCAGCCAACTCATTGACTCTACTAATTCATGCACCAAAAAATAATAAGAAGTTAGGTTTTCTGCATGATTTGACCTCTATGATTGATCCCAATTACCATGAAATGAATGCTACCCCCAGAAAAACACTCCACCACCTTTGATCCTATCTATCTACCTGGTCAGAGCATAGTTATGGTGTCATTTTTTTCTTCTCAAGGCCCTTTTTTAGTTAAAAATCAGATTTCATGGTACCAAAAAGCTATACTCAGATTGGATTTTCTTCTGAATCCCCATGATTGTTCTCTATAGGACTTCAATGTAGTGGTTGTGAAGTAACTACAGTTAGAGGACATCTTAGTTATGCCTGAACTATAAAGGCAATTTTTGTAGATTTTGTTCATGTTGACCCTTCTATGTTTTCTCTATTATTGCTCTGCAAATTTTTAGTGTAAATTCCCCTATGCCTCTGAACTGCATGATTTTTTGTCTTATCTCTTTCAACTATTGGTGTGAAAGTGCAAGAACTCTTTGCCCCAACTAGTGTTTTGTGGAAATCTATAATCTGTATGAATGTATCTCGTATTGGTCAATGAATGATAATATAAGTGAATCTATCTTTCCTTGTGTCATTCATCTTGGTCTTCTAATCTACATGTGATTATTGGGTTAAAGAAAGTCTGAACATGTATATCCTTGGTTTCATTCTGGTTCTATAGTGCACGTATGGGTAGAGATTGGTCCAAACATTCTATTTTGGTGCATTACCTCCCTAGATTAGAATAGGTAGATTTTCTTCCTTGCATCTCCTTCTCCCTTTCCCCTTCCAAGAGTAGTTAGGTGCACCCTGATAGTAAGAGGAAGCCATCCTTCTCTAGAGACTCAACCTCACAGTTTAAGTCCGATAGCTTGGAGGTTGTTTCCATGTTTCACTAGGTTGTTATCATGCATAGGCTTTGGACAAGGGTGGAAACCTCAGTGACAACAGGACCCACCACAATTGTATGTATGTAATGTAGTTTACTCACCCTTAGATCAAGCTCAGATCTATAGTTGTTCCTATATCACTATAGCAAGTTTCCCAAACGTTAAAGGTAGCAACATAGTGAGTGAAACAAAAGGAAAAGGGGCCCACCATATTTTTACTCAATCTAACATCACACACCCTCCACTCGATCAAGCTAGAATCAATGATCATTGCTTCATCACTATGGTAACATGCTCACTTTTTATGTATAGTGAGGTTGTGACTAGGTGAAATGTGTCCTCAAGAATTAATGGGTCCATTCTAAAATTCCAGAAGTGAAGGGAAAGTACACATGGAGAATTTTCATTTGTTTGACTGCTAACATGTTGAGTGGAAGATGAGTCATTCCTATTTTCATTATTGGATTGTAGGATTTTCTAAGATCGATGGTCTGCTTTCAAATAAAGAAGGTGGTGCCACTCTATTTCCCTTACAATTCATTTATGAGGATTGAAAGCTTCACGTGCAAGAAAAACTAGAGTATATTGCAAAAGATTCAACCATTCTAATCTTACATGAACAAGATTTCAAGCTTTCCAAAGAATTAGTGTTGAGCCTGATCAAGAGTGTGAAGCAATTTTCTGTTTGTTCGCGAGACATTGTAGAGTTACAAAGAAAGACAAGAAAAGGTCAAGTAAGCTCCTATGTTCCATTTTCTTTGCAAAAATTTAGTTTTCTACAAGTTATAGTCAATATTCCTCTGAAGAAGGTTTTTTCTGGGCAAGAGGATTGTTTAGCCAGAAACATTCATGATGATTTACTTGAATTGCTCCCTGTGTCCACCACTGAAACTATGCAAGTTAAAAAATTAACTTCGTTAAACCCTAGGCTCAAAATTGTAGATGGGTTATATGATAAGGGGAATTTGGTTAGGGATGCCAAAACTTCTCAAACTGGTCTTTCTCTATTTAAGAAATGGTTTTCAGAGAGAAATTTGTTTTCCCCACATGCCAACATTTGGAATTTTTATTTAGGAAAGTTAGTTTTCCTAAGTGTTTTTATGTATTATGACCTCCTTGAAGCTATTGCAAAAAATTATGACCAAGCAATTAGAGTGGTGAGGAGAATTGATGGTGAAATTTTGATCACAATCTACCTGGATGAAATTAGGCAAGTATTTGGTTTAGGGCCTCTCACTAACTATCATATGCCTATTGGCCTTAAAGAATTGGAAAAAGAATACATGTCAAAGAAGGATGAAGTCAGGAAGGGTGCATTGAGGGCACATATAGGAAAAAATGGAATCTTTCTAGCAGTAATAGCATCCTCTAGGGAACCCTTCAAAAGGCTATACTTCAATACTAGGGCTATGGAGGCATACAAGACTCTCTGCAGAGTTTTTGGTGAAGATGAAGATGATTTTATGCCTCTGATTTTTATGTATATGATCACTCAAATTTCCTCTTTTGGTGTGGACATTATTTTTTATTTTGCCTCTTATTTAGTAGAAGAAATTCATAATGGCCTAGTTGGGATTACGAAAGGCAAGGTGGAGAAGATTTTTGGCCACTATTCTTTGATAATGCACATGTTTTTGTTTAAAGGAGTAACATATTTTTGGTAAAGAGATGAAATTGAATAGAGAATAGGATGGGGAAGCACTACTAGTCCAATTATGGAGTGCAGATATGACCTAGGAAGTAGAAAAGGCTAGTTTTGTCAGGTTTGATAGGTACTTTGCTTCAAAGTTGAGGTGCCTATTATTGAGTGACAATCCCAGAGTACCCAAGGCATTGGAAAGTCTTATTAGGCCCCTGGAAAATCCTATTGGCATGAAAGTTTCACATAATTGGGGAGACATCATCCTATATTCAGTCTTAACTATCATTAGGATTTATGGTTTCAGAGGCACTCCCCACGTGTTACCTTACCAAGTTCCTTTAAAGGTAGGAGTAGCTGAATTTTTGTGGCAGCTAGGTGGATTAGAGGAAACTTATTTGTTGAAAAGGTCAAGAGAGTCAATATTCCCCACTTGCACTATAGCCCATCAATTTGTAATCATCAAAGGGGGTTGGCTTTCTATGCATAATATTTTAGATTAGTACAAGATGGTTGTTTCTCATTCTCATTTTTGTGACACTAAGGGATTTTAACACCTAGCTTTTAGACAGAATTGAGTTTGGTAAAATTGACAATGAATTTTATTTTCTTGAAGACATAGCAAGAAATGAATACTCCTTGCAAGAGCAAGAAACTAAGAAGGAAAAATGAAGAGTATTCTCAAAAGTTTTCAATTTCATTCATTGTTTTGATGAAAAGTATAGTCCTTTAGGTAATGCCATTATAGAAGCAGATAAAATAAATGAGCTGATGCTTACTTTTCCTAAGACAATGGAAACTATGAATGAGGAGAAGAAAATTGTTATTAATTCTTTCCCAAATAAGGCCAAGGAGGCAATGAGGAGATTGGGATTCACTCCAAATTTAGGGGCAAGTTAATTAACTATCCAAAAGAGGCCAAGTTATACCATAATTCAAAAAAGAAAAGGCCTTTATGGATAAGGGAAAATAGATAATGGGATCCACCAGTGTTGTCCTAGAAGAGAGACCTAATGAGCCTTCTCCTAAGAAGAAAATAATAATGAAGGAATAGTATCCTCATATTGAGGAATATTCACCTACACAATCCCCTTTACAGATTGGAGAGGAGCAACTCACTGGAGAATAGATTGAACAAATGGGGTCACAAGGAGGTGTTTTTATTACTCAAGTAGAATTGGATGATGGAAACCCTTAGGAGTCTCCTATTCCAAGCCTTGATTTAATAGTAGCAAGTTATAAAGGTAGGGAATCAGACCCTATCCTAGAGCAAGCTAGTCATAAATTTTTTTCAGATGATAGCTTTGTTAAATCTAGAGCTTTTCACCAATTTTCGTGGTAGGCCAATATAATTTTTTTGAAGAAAAATGTGATAAATTGAGAACAAAGCATCTAGAAATAGAGGAGACTTCCTTGTAGAGTCAGTTGAAAGGAGAAATGATGCAAGAGTTCCAAAGTATAAGCCCAGAAAAGGGAAGGCATATGGAAAAAGCATCAAACATTTTATTGCTACCCAATTGGGACATAGCTGAGGCTTTAATTTTTAATTCTATTTCAAATAAGTTGGATTTACAAAACCAAGATAAAAAGGAATTCTAGGGTATTGTATTTAGTGAAGACTAGGCTACCTTAGTCATTTGGTCATTAAGGAAGGGATCATGAGCTACCTCATCACAGCCAAATGATTCTAGTTTGATGGGAAATATTATTGTAAGGAGGGTAGAAGATACCACCCATGTATAGGCTACACACATGAATGTAGGGACATCTCATTTTTTTCTGGCTTCGACAGAAAAGGAGGAGGCAATGTTTGAATTGCAGAGTAAGTATGAAAGAATTTTGGAAGCTTATATTAAAGAGTTCCAAAAAAGGATTGAGTTAGAAAATAAGGTGATGGGGAGGTCTTCCAAACCAAGGATTACATGTCCTTGCCTTCCAGTGAAACCTTTTAAATCCACTTCTCTTATAGAAATGCCAAATACCCCACAGAGGCCACAATACTATACAGCTGAAGATTTTGAGGAAGAAAAAAGTAAACTGTGGGCATTACATGTATAGATGGAAGTGCAATATGAAGATAAACTGATAAAGGCTCTAATGTATCAAGTGGATAAAATTTAATGGCCACTATTTTTATGATCAATTAGCAAAAGTAATAAGCATATAGGAAGAATTGAAAACCCATAAAGAGATTTTGAAACCCATTATCAATAAGTGGGGAAAGAGATAGAAAGAAGTTACTTTTTTTTGTTACTCTATTATAAGCTCTTCACATGACTATATTGAAAAAACATATGATATTGCTAATGATTTGTTAGATTTTGATGGCAGAAGGGTTGCATTACAACTTAAAGTTATTTCTTATCTAAGCAAGTATAAGAATGAGAAATTTGATTTGTTCCCTCATGCTTTAGATAAAAAGAATAAATTAAAGAATAAGAATGAATGGGCCAAGGAATTGGATGACCTTTTCTATTTGAGAATGAACAAGGTTATCAATGAAAAGGGCATGCTTAGTGGGCCACCACAATAGAGGAATTGGTGAAATTCCAATTATTCTTTGATTCTTTGAGACAAGATTTTGTTAGTATTGGTAAGGAAGTTAAGTATGTGCTTAGGAAGCAACATGATGTTTTGAAATTCAATTGGCCATATGATACACTTTTTGATAAATGGATGGTAGATATTGCTTCTAATGAATAGTTTGAAGAAGATAAAATAGATGATGATGAGGTGTAGGAGGAAAAAGTGTAGATTATTGACACAACAACACTAGACTAGAAAGATGGTGAAGACAAAAGTCATCAATCAGTTTTAGTTATAGGTTCAGAGACCCAAGATGTGGACATGACAGAGGAACAAACAAGAGTAAAAGTAGTTTTGTCAGTTTAGGATAAATATAGTGAAAACCCTCAAGTAAAAATTTATTTGCAAATACTACAACAAGATTCATCATTGGCTATATAGTAGTTGCATATGCCAAAGATTTAGAATAGTGGTTTCCAATCAAAAAATCAATAGCTTGTGAAGATGTAATAGAAATGGGACCTACCAAAAGAGTCACTTGATGTATTAACTTTCTGTTACACAAAGTTTTGTGCTTTTGTGAATATTAGAAAAATGTAAATAATTTTGTCAAAGGACAACTATTAGTTCTCTACACCTAAAGCTTTTTGCATCTCACACTATATAAGTGAGATTCTAGGGCTAGAGAAGGTTACGATTTTTAATGCAATTTTAGTCTTACACTTAGTATGTTTTGGTCCAATTATTGAGAAAACTTTATGATGTATCTTCTCTACAAATCTTCTGAGAATACATGGATGTTATGTGATCCTTGTGTCTTTTTCTAGAGTCATTTTGAGTCTTAATACAATTGTATATAATTTCGAAAGAAAATTAATACAAGCTTTGAACCATTCCCATATCTGTTCTTGCTGAAGTTTGTCTCCTTTGTTATTACCTAGTTATTATGATATTGTCTGAGCAAAGCTTATCCACTTGAATGCAATTCACTTAGGTTGTATGTCAATTAATTATTACTATTAATTCAATGAATTAAGTAAAGGCTTTAGTGAATTTGATGGTATTGTTATGGTAATATAAAGGATGTTTATAAGAATGAGTTCCAGTAAGAATTGAAGATAATATTTGTTGTAATGCAAAAAATTAGATCTATAAATTGGAGTAGACTCTGAGTCCCAATGGAATAGGCACTAATCTAATTAACCAAGTCTACAAATAGGTAGATCGTGAATAAGCATCAAGTATAAATGCAAAATCAATTTTATTTTACTGTTATGAAGAGTTTAAAAGGGGGTCAACACTTGTTTACATGAAATGTTTTAGCTTTAGTTAGCTACTATTTCTGGAAATACTTGCAAATCTGAGAAGAATTGTGACCAAATCTATTTATAAAGGGTGTAAATCATCTGAAAGTGTTAAGAAATGGATAAACTATGTATATGGTAGAGATAGAAGATGAAAATTAGAATGAAACTAATAATTTTCTCATACAACAACATTTTTTTTGAATCATCCCTTAGGTATACCTGCCTTGGTTTGGCAAAGCCTAAAGAGTATAAAGCCAGTCCTAGTTTTGTTGAAGTTGGTTCCAGATAATATGCAAGCATAATTGTTAATAGGACATAGCTAATCCTTAGATTTGTGAGTATTATTTTCTTGGTATTGAGACTTTGTTAATCAATAGTTGAAAAACACCAACATATCCAACACATCCAAAATCCTTAAGACTCACACCCACAAAAAATAAAACATGAAACCCTAGATTTCCTAAGAAATCCCTAGATGCTCTTGCACCATTAAGGAAACAAGTTGACAAAGGAAAAAAAATCAATTCGACTATATACATAGAAGAGTGAAATAGGGCCCCATTATAATATTTAGAATAATTGAGAGGAGGGGGTGAATTAGTTATCCAAGGTCTAGATGTACCAATTGAATAAACAAACACTTAAACAATTTTAGATCTTATCATTCAATTTCTCGATCTCTAGAGTAAACTATTTGCAACATTAACTGGTTGCCCATTATTCTTAAAACTAACTATATAGGATAAAATATGGATGATGAATATGGTTTTAGAATAATGCAAATGAAAGAGACCCTGAGCCCATATTTTACACATACATATAGATTATTATGATATGGGATGTAAATATAGGAGACTAATATTGAAATAAAGAAATAAAAGGTATTTACCTTTGGAAAAGAATCGATTGAGAACCCTGTCAAATGATCTCAAAAACTATTGATTTCCATTTCCTTCAACCAAAATTGAGAGATCTTCAAAACCAAAAAATATTTTCCTTTTCTAAGGGTAGGTCGACCTTGACCTAGATAGAGGAGCACAGCTATACCTTGGGGCACAATTGTGCCCCGAAAAGTTGACCTTGAACTGCACTACTCTAACAAAATTTATGTTCATCGATTCCACAATTTTGATGAAAAGGGTATCAAAATCTATGCTAACATATGTTTTTCCACAAAATTGAGAGATCTTCAAAACCAAAAAATATTTTCCTTTTCTAAGGGTAGGTCAACCTTGACCCAGATAGAGGGGCACAGCTGTACCCTAGGGCACAATTGTTCCCCAAAAAGTTGACCTTGAATTGCACTACTCTAACAAAATTTATGTTCATCAATTCCACAATGTTGATCAAAAGAGTATCCAAATCTATGCTAACATTTGTTTTTCCACATATGTACCTACAAGAAAAATGGTTTTTCTTGTCTGGATGGGGATGGTTTGCATTGGTCAAACCCTAGTTTGGAATCAACCTTGAAATGTAATAGAAATTGTAATATGAATAAATAAAGTAAATGGAAAAATTCACCTTTTTTATGTTGAAATCCTTGTGGAGGTTTTGAATCCACAAGTAGGTATGCTCCAAATAAATGTAGAATGTAAGATGTCTCAAATCAATGGCATCAGATCTTCAACACCAATCTTGAATGGATCATGGATTAGGAAGAGGCTTGAATGGAAATGGATGAATCTTCAACAAGAGGGCTCCATAGATCTTGAATCCTTTAATGGCTACTAATGGATCTCCTTGATGAATTAAATGCTTGAAGATGGATACTTTCTTAAACTTGATAATGCTTGAATGCTTGATCATGAAAGAGTATAACTTCTTCTCATCTCCTTATGTCTTGTTCTTGTTCTTAAGTCTTAGAGAAAATGAGAGAAGGAGGATTCCTTATATAGAGATCTAGGCCACAAACTTCTAGAGAAGGCTGACATGGGAGCATTAAATCCCAATTAACCTTAACCCATAGAAATGGACCTAAATTAAATGCAATTTAAGATTTTACCATTTTAGAGAACAAAACAACTAACCTAGAAGTAGGAAAATAATTCCTTTTCGAAACTCGACATTCAAAAATCATGGAACTTTTTAATTTGAACCTAAGGTCAGGGATGAGGTCAACCCTACCCTAGGTCAAGGTTGAGGTCAACCTTGATCTAAAAGGTTTTCCTTGACTTTGAGGTCAAAAATCTTACGATCTTAGTCTAGAATACCATAAAAGTGTAGAAAGAAAGTGGAAAAGGGGGTAGAATAGGGGGAAAAGCTAGATCCAAGTCAAAGACCCATTCAAGGCACTTGACATGACCCTAGACCAATTACTATAAGGGCTAAACACTCTTAACATGGAAGTTCTTCCATTTTAAGATAATATTATTAAAATCAAAGGGACAAAGGGATCCTCAAGCCCCTAGAGACTTAAGTCTTCTTTAACTCCATGATAAGAGAGACATCTCTAGAAAAGAAAGAGAATATAGATAGAGGAGTGGATAGCTCACCCAGTAAGATGTGTGAATCTCACTATATACCACAAAATAAATAGGATGGCCTACCAAGAAAGAACTTGATAGTCACCCCATAAATTTGTGTGCCTTCTAGTCACTTCGTGCATGTATATAGTGTGTCTTCTAACAACTTTTATAAAGTACCCATGGATCCATATTCTCATATCACCATGTAAAACATTTTCTAAATGTGTATCTCTTCAGTGTTTAGCAACTTATCTATGTTACCTTCCAATGATTTAGCATATTTGAAATTGTAAATGTGTGTCTCTTTAGGATGTAGCCACTTATGTACATTACCTTCTGAGATTTAGCATGCTACAAAACAAAAGGTTAGAAAAAAATGCATGATATACAATGAGGGAGGCCATATATATGCCTCCCACCTTAAGATGGAAAAAATACATATATTTTAACATGTTAAGGAAAGAAAAGAACAAGGCCTTTCTCAACATCAAGACAATATCCATAGACAAAAACCAAGTTCAAGCCAAGAAGGTCATAGCTCCTATGAGGCCTTGGAAGAGACAAATGCAAACAAATATCATGCAAGAAGAGAAAATGGTGCAGGAGCACCTATCAAGACAATGAAGAAGACCTTGGTACCAGATAAAGACAATGGAGAAAGGACCTCTTTGAAGATTAATTGGAACATTCTAAGGCCAATAATGGCATATTGTAATGGACAAAGTGCATTGAAGGTCAAAGGTCCTAATAAAGCCCTATGGGAAACATGATGTAAAAATGGCATATGAGCCATGAAGGGAAGAATAGGAATTACTTTCATGTTTTTTTTCATTCAATAAGGTCACTGGATCATTCTTAAATCAGTTGCATAGGTTAGAATGCTGAAATATGCATAGAAAGAAAAATTTGAAATTTGAAATTAGTTTTGGAGGGAAAATAGTAACTTGTTATTTGTTTCATTAAATAAATCTTTCCAACCAACTTGGTCAGTTGGGTAGGTATTCTAAGGTTTATTTAAGATGTCTCAGCCATATGGAAAAGAGGAAACATTGGTATGTACGAAAAAGTACAGGAATTGTACGGACAACCAAGAATTGAATAAGATTTTTGAGTATTTCTTGCTTATTTGAAGTATATTTGATGGTGTAACCTTTCTTTTATGCTGATAGGGTTATATTGTGAGGTTTTGCATCCATCTTGAGACGTTTTTTTTATCAAATTACAATTATTATTACTGCTACCACGCTGAAACTGTGAGTTTTGCTTTGATTTTTTTTCAATAGGAAATGAGGGTACCATCTTAGTTTTGTACATCTAACCCACAGGATGGACCCTAAATATCCTAACATGTCTAACTAATTATGAAAATGAAAGAAAAGTGAAGATTTGCAGGTTATTGTGAAAGAAATGCAAAGTTGAGTGCTGGAAGGATTAATTTGGGTACCCAAATGAGTGCTAGGTGTTATGTAGCCGTCCATCTAGCTTAACAAGGAATATTTTTTATTTAATATTCTTTGAAGATATTATGATTGGATGGTAAATCCTGATTTTTACATCCTGGAAGTGTGTGCTTGACCTAGGTTGGTGATACCCTTGATTTTGAGGGTTTTAAGGCTTGGATTTGGGGGTTTCATATCAAAAGTCCTCATAGGATGGAATTGATGATGGATTTGTCTAATCAGGCACAAAATATGATGAATCTATGAATATGGTGGAGTTGGGATAAGTATTTTGCATAGTTGCTTTGTAAAACCTCATGTTTTACCCTTGAAAAACAATGACAGTCATGATTTTTGGCATATTTTTCCAAAGGAGTCCATATTAATTTTTGAGTATTTTATAGAACTCTGAAAAGGGTATTTGAAAAACCTATTTATTTTCTTGGTGTTTTGGAAAATTTTGGAGAAAAATCAAGAAAATAGGGTTTGCTGATCCAAAGAAGAGAATAGCCTAGTAAACGGCAAAACTGGTCTTTTTTGTATCTACCGAAGATTAGAGGGTTTGGAAATCTTAGAAACATGTTGGTTGAAGTTTTTTAAGGTGTGTAGAGGTGGAGGAAACACTTGGTGAAGGTAAATCCAAGTTTGGAGTCTTTGGTGGCATTGTGTGCTTTTGGGCACACCGTTGAAACATAGAGGTTTGGGTCCATACTGTGTTTGAATTTGCAAGTTTGTGGGTAGTTCCTTAAACCTCTACATCAGGTGGTATCAGAGCTTCAGCACTATTCCATCATCTTGGAGTCTTTTGTCATCACTAAGGTACTGGTCCCTTTGTAGAAACCTTGGAGTGCCCATTTCCTCCTTGAGCATCCCAAAGTTGAAAGGTGCATTAGGGGTGTCTTGAGATTCTTGGTGAGGGAAAGAGTGTCAGTTTGAAGACTCTATAGTAGGGAGGAGAAAACTAGGTTGTGAAAATGCCTCCTAAAAATCAAATGGTTAGAGAACTTGAAGAATTGAGAGAAGAATTGGCAAGAGAGAAGAGAGAAAGAAAAGAACTAGAAGCATCTAAAGAGAGGGAAGAAAGACAAATGAGAAGGGAGGGACTACAATTTATTGAGAGGATAGAAGACTTGGAAAAGGAAAGGAAAGAACCTAGAAGAGAAGAGGTTAGAGGAAGAAATCATGAAGAGAACCATGAAGAATAAGAAGTTGGTAATACAAGACAAGAACATGAGGCAGCAGATGATCCTGAAGAGAGGAGATTTGTGAGAATCATTAAAGCAGTACAAGGTAATGGTGGAAAGAACCACATTGATTTACTAATCTACCAAGGTAAAATGGACAACGAAGAAGTACTAGGGTGGGTAGAAACCCTTGAAAACTACTTTGATCTTGAAGACATAGAGGTAGATAAGAAGGTGAAAATAGCAAAGGTAAGATTGAGAGGGACAACACTTACATGGTGGACTAGTGTTCAAAAGGAAAGAGAGGAAAGAGGATTGAATAAGATCTTAGATTGGGATAGGATGAAGACCATGGTGAGAAGTCAGTTCTTACCATCAAATTTGGCCATTCAAATCAAGATGAGAAGGAATAACTTAAAACAGAGAGACATGGATGTGATGACATATACTGAACAATTTCATACCTTCAACATTAGGGGAGGAGTGGAAGATGAAGATGAGAAGGTGGAACGATATATCAATGGCCTCAAGTATAGCATACAAGATGAAATAGGGCTGAATGTGCCAAGAACCCTTGGAGAGTGTTTTCAACTTGCAATCAGAGCAGAAGAGAAACTGAAAAGAAGAAATGACAAGAAAGGAAATCAGAGAGGAGGTGGAACAATGAGAGGAAGAGGAGTAAGGAATCAGTTGGATACTACAAACAATCAAGACAAGGATAAAGGAAAAGAGTCTACATCTAAGACAAGAGAAAGTTTCAGAGGAGGAAGATTTGGAGGTGGAAGAGGATCAAGTTTTTTCACAGGAAAATGCTTCACATGTGGAGGAGTGGGGCATCAGTCCTACAAGTGCCCTGAGAAAGGTGTGGATTTTAGGAAGGAGGAGAAGAGAGTCATGTTGACCCAAGGAGAAGAGGAAGAAAAGAAGTATGGTAATGCAGATCCTAAGACAAGAGAATCCCTAATGGTGAGAAGAGGACAACCTTTGTAGTAGCAAAAGGAGAGCAGACCATCTATTTTCAAAACAAATTGCCTTAGCCATGGTAAGGTTTGCAAAATGGTCATTGACTCTGGTTCTTTTGATAACCTAGTGTCTTATGAAATGGTACTCAAACTAGGATTAAGGAGGTATCCTATTGATAGGCCATATAAAGCATCTTGGGTCAGTGATGAACAAAACATTATTATTAGGGACCAAGCCATGGTTGATTTTTCCATGGGAGAGTATAAAGACCAAGTCTTATGTGATATCATACCAATGACATGCTGTCATGTCATCCTTGGAAGGCCTTGGCAAGCCTCAAGGAATACCATTCATTTTGGAGCATCAAATGTTTACATAGTGCATAAGGATGGACTGAAATTTAAACTTACCCCGTTACTTGATCATGATAAGGAAAGAATTTTTTGATTTGTAGGAGCAGAGGCATAGGGACCATGATATGATAGAACCTCAACATAAGCCTTCTCTATTGATGGTGAAGAAGAATGATATTCAAGATAATACTCATATTTTTTCTTGTAATCAGACAATGACAATACATGGGGCAGCGACAGCAAATGAGATAGAAAATAAAGTTATGACAGCAAGGGGAGTAATGATAGGAATAGTATGGTGTCCTTTGGTGACAAAAATACACAAAGAAATGAGTCAAACCATGAAGGATCAGAGACAGGGTCTACATAAACTCAAACAGCAGCACATGAAGTCTTTGATAACAAGTAACTATCCCAGAACAGAAGACAGTAAGGTTACCATGGAGGGTAACAAACATCACAATGTTTTCATTTCTAATGAATGTTCTAATGGCCATTCTTGTGTGCAGGTTGAAGAATTGCAGATAAAGAGTAGCAGGAGACCATCTAGAAGGATGGGAGCAAGAAGACTATTCCATTTAACTCTTGGGACAAGAGTTACTTTGAAGGTGGGGTGTATGGTGCAGGAGCACCTATCAAGACAATGAAGAAGACCTTGGTACCAGATAAATACAATGGAGAAAGGACCTCTTTGAAGATTAATTGGAAAATTCTAAGGCCAATAATGGCATATTGTAATGGACAAAGTACATTGAAGGTCAAAGGTCCTAATAAAGCCCTATGGGAAACATGATGTAAAAATTGCATATGAGCCATGAATGGTAGAATAGGAAGTAGTTTCATGTTTTTTTGCATTCAATAAGGTCATTGGATCATTCTTAAATTAGTTGCATAGGTTAGAATGCTGAAATATGCATAGAAAGAAAATTTTGAAATTTGAATTTAGTTTTGGAGGGAAAATAGTAACTTGTTATTTGTTTGATTAAATAAACATTTCCAACCAACTTGGTCAGTTGGGTAGGTATTCTAAGGTTTATTTAAGATGTCTCAGCCATATGGAAAAGAAGAAACATTTGTATGTACGAAAAAGTATAGGAATTGTATGGACAACCAAGAATTGAATAAGATTTTTGAGTTTTTCTTGCTTATTTGAAGTATATTTGATGGTGTAACCTTTCTTTTATGCTGATAGGGTTATATTGTGAGGTTTGCATCCATCTTGAGACGTTTTTTTATCAAATTACAGTTATTATTGCTGCTGTCACGCTGAAACTGTGAGTTTTGCTTTGATTTTTTTCAATAGGAAATGAGGGTACCATCCTAGTTTTGTACATCTAACCCATAGGATGGACCCTAAATGTCCTAACATGCCTAACTAATTATGAAAATGCAAGAAAAGTGAAGATTTGCAGGTTATTGTGAAAGAAATGCAAAGTTGAGTGCTGGAAGGATTAATTTGGGTACCCAAATGAGTGCTAGGTGTTATGCAACCGTACATCTGGCTTAACAAGGCATATTTTTTATTTGATATTCTTTGAAGAAATGATTATTGGATGGTGAATCCTGATTTTTACATCCTAGAAGTGTGTGCTTGACCTAGATTGGTGATACCCTTGATTTTGAGGGTTTTAAGGCTTGGATTTGGGGGTTTCGTATCAAAAGTCCTCATAGGATGGAATTGATGATGGATTTGTCTAATTAGGCACAAAATATGATGAATCTATGAATTTGGTGGAGTTGGGATAAGTATTTTGCATAGTTTCTCTGTAAAACATCATGTTTACCCTTGAAAAATAGTGACAGTCATGATTTTTGGCATATTTTTCCAAAGGAGTCCATATTAATTTTTGAGTATGTTATAGAAACCTGAAAAGGGTATTTAAAAAACCTATTTATTTTCTTGGTGTTTTGTAAAATTTTGGAGAAAAATCAAGAAAACAGGGTCTGCTGATCCAAAGAAGAGAATAGCCTAGTAAAGGGCAAAACTAGTCTTTTTTGTATCTACCGAAGATTAGAGGGTTTGGAAATCTTAGAAACATGTTGGTTGAAGTTTTTTAAGGTTTGTAGAGGTGGAGGAAACACTTGGTGAAGGTAAATCCAAGTTTGGATTCTTTGGTGGCATTGTGTACTTTTGGGCACACCATTGAAACATAGGGGTTTGGGTCCATACTGTATTGGAATTTGCAAGTGTGTGGGTAGTTCCTTCAACCTCTACATCAGAAAAAGTAACCCTTGTTAGAGATAACACATTATTCAACTTCCAAGGTGAGAGAGTTATCAGCAATGGAAACCCAATGAAATATAACAAAATAGTTTATTATTAAAGATAGATATCATCAATGCAACTCATAATTTTCATGTGTGATTGAATATCACATAATAAATAGATACTTCTTAACCAAGGAAAAGTGGATCCTAAGAAGATAGAAAAGAAGGAGACGACTTCCTTGCCCCCCAAACATAGGACCAAGGATGAAAGGAGACCTATTATATCACTCATAACAATATTCAAGACAACAATCCCCCAAATATTAGGCTAACATCGTTTACATAATGCAAAGTTCCGTAGTAGGAACAAAATTTTTAATTGGAGAAAATAGGATTGAAATACTACTCTTTGCCATAGGAAATATAAATAACCTTACTATCAATGAGCTACCTAATCTTATAATGTAAAGCTTGACATTTATTAGTAGAGTGATCATGAAATCTATGATATAAACAAAAAGGAAGAGTCTACAAGTGTGGACTACATTTATTTTTGCATTTTGGTCTAGTAATTATTTTAGAACAAAGGAGTTTAGGCAAAAGAACTTCTTAGTCAAAATCCTTCATAGTTTCATCATGTTTTGAAGTGTTATTTGACATGTTGTTAACATCGATTTGTTGTTGAGGATTAAATCCCAATTTATAAGAATGATGATGCCCCCTATTCTTTTAGGGCATTTGAATTCCTTGTTTTTGTATACCAAATGCCTAACCATCGAATCCTTGTGTAACTAGGAAATGATAACCAAGAAAATAAAGAGAAGCCATATCAGAAGGAGTCAATGGAACTTCATTAGTCACTATGTCATCATTAGTAGGTTTGATAGTTTCATTGTGGATAGAAGTAGTGATAAAGTTGCTACAAAGAGTTTTAGAACTAAAAAATCATTGTTCAAACTCTCTTTGTGGCTTGATAAAATCAAGATCAAAAACCTTATACTCTCCAATAAAGGTAGAATTAAAATCCAAGGTTCCCCAATCATCTCCAAGAAGAGAATTAGAGGAAGAAGGATTACTATTAGAAATAGGAGTAGCGTGGTTTTAAATATTCAAACAAGGATTTGGTAAATCATTCATTTGATGTGTATATATCATGTTGTTATGTATAAACTTGACTTTACATGAAGGCTATAAGAGATAGCATGCATCTCATGCAACCAAGTTCTATCCAAAAGAAGGTTATAATTCAAAGGTCCTGATATAACTTGAATAGGTGTTTTCAGGATTCAACTGAACATACTTTGATAGGTAAGGTAATGATTCCCAATGTGCTCTTAGAAATATTATCAAAGCCACTTATAGGAACAATATCAGGTTGAACAGTTGAAAGATCCACTTGAATTTCTTTTAGCATATCCATACTACAAACATTAAGCCCAAATCCATTATCAATCAAGGTCCTATGAATGATACTTTTATTGATAGTAACACCCACTATAATAGTATCATATTAATTTTGAACTTCTTTAGAAGGTAAATCCTTTTGAGTAAATACAATGCTAGGAACTCTTGAGGTAGTATGCATGCATTGTAAGAATGTATCGATGTTCTCTTGATTAGGAAGTGGAGTGGGAAGATTTTATAGAGCTTTTTGCAAGGCTTCATAGTAGGTAGTTGAAGTTTGAAGAAGCTCCCATAAAGAAATCTTGGCTGGGGTATTTTGCAATTAGTTTATTAAATCATACTTCTTGCTAGGAAGATTGGGTGAAGGAGGAAGAATGAGTTGAGAAGGTGGTTATTAAGTAGAAACCACTGAAATAGGTTGAAATTTACTACTTGTATGATATGTGTTTGATATGGAAATTTGGTCATGAAAAGACTCTAAAGAGTCCATAGGTTTACCTTCGATAGTAATGCAAGGAGAACCTTTGACAGTCAAAAAAGGTTCTAGATAATCCATGTTAGTCATCTCAATACTACAAACAAATTCATAAGAAGGAAGAAAGTAAGACATCCTAGGAGAAGATGAATTCTAATCTTCATTCTCTATAAGATCATCACTAACAGGGAGAGCATTAAGGAAAAACATAGCATTCTCCACTAATGCCTCAACACTAGAAGGAATCTCAAATGGAGGTAAACCATCTATAATTTCATCTTTGTTCACTAAAATGTATACATAAGCAGAGTGTGTTTTAGAAAAAGATTTATCAATGTGTATGAATATGCCATTGATTAATAAATCACCCTCTTGTATGAAAGACTCTTCATGAGGAGGGAATAAATCAATGTCTTTATCCACATGATCATCCACAATGGTTTCATGGGGAAGTGAGTAATCAAAATCCAAATCTAAAGGTTCATCCCAAATAGGAGGATTATCATCCCTATCAATAAAGAACATTGTAGGATTATATTCTAAAGAAGGCTCATAGAAAGGAGACATACTAGGAGAAGAATTAACACCAGTCCTCAAATCATCTCCACAAAGAGAAATATGATGGAGATATAGATTAAGGTCATCTTCATGCTCTAATATATCAATAGAAGGTAATTCAAATGCATTATCACATGCATTAAAAAAATTCTTTCTAGGTGTAGCACCATGTAATGGCAAGTTAAGAAGAGGATGTTGTGTTATCCTAGAAGAACAATTGGAAAATATTTGAAACAACTTGTGAAATATGATAACAAATAAAGAAATGCATAAAAAATAGATCTATATGAATTCAAATAAAATTTATATGCATAAAGAGGAAATCAAACACCATAAACACAATAGGTAATCTAATTCCACAAAGCATGAAAAATGCAAAATTTTTTGTATTTTGAAGAAATTTTGTAATTATTTATACTTTTGAAAAAAGAGAGAACATAAAAGAAATCTAATTTTATATGCATGTAAGATCTAACATAAAATGCAAATCTAAGATAAAAAATAAAGAGTTGTCTATTGCAGGTTCACCAATATGTAAGATGAAGGTGAACACACAATATAATATGAAGGGAAAACTAACACCAAAAATACAATAGGACATCTAATTCTAGAAAAGAGAGAGGGTAAGCACATCGGGTTCCCCAAAATCTATAGAATAAAATATGGATGATGAATAGGGTTTTAGAATAGTGCACATGAAAGAGACCCTAAGCCCATATTTTACACATACACATACATTATTATGATATGGGATGTAAATATAGGAGACTAATATTGAAATGAAGAAATAAAAGGTACTTACCTCTAAAAAAGAATCACCTAGAAACCCTATCAGATGATCTAAAAAATTGTTGATTTATATGATTTTGAATCAAAACCATGAGATCTTCAAAACCCAATAATCTTTTCCTTTTCTGAGGGTAGGTCAACCTTGACTTAGATAGAGGGGCACAACTGTACCCCAAGGCACAGGTTTGCCCCAAAAAGTTGACCTTGACCTACATTGCTCCGATGAAATTTCTATTCATGAATTCTACAAGTTCCATAAAAAGGGTATCCAAATCTACACTAATATTCATTATTCCACACTTGTACCTACTAGAAAAATGGTTTTTATTCTAGATGGGCTAGTTTTCCTTGGTCAAACCCTAGTTTGAAATCAACCTTGAAATGTAATTGAAATTTTAATATGAATAAAAAAAGTAAATGGAAAAATTGACCTTGTTTATGTTGAAATCCCTATGGAGGATTTAAATCCTTGAATCCACAAGTAGATATGCTCCAAATAAATGTAGAATGTAAGATGTCTCAAATCAATGGCATTAGACCTTTAACACCAATATTGAATGGATCTTGGATTAAGAAGAGGCTTGAATGGAAATGGATAAATCTTCAACAAGAGGGCTCCATAGAGCTTGAATCCTTCAATGGCTACTAATGAATCTCCTTGATGGATTTAAAGCTTGAAGATGGATTCTTTCTTGAACTTGATAGTGCTTGAATGTTTGATCATGAAAGAGTATAAATTCATCTAATCTCCTTATGCCTTATTCTTTTTCTTAAGTCTTAGAGAAAATAAGAGAAGGAGGCTTCCTTATATATAGATCTAAGGCACAAAATTCTAGAGAAGGCTGACATGGGAGCATTAGATCCCAATTAACCTTACACCATAGAAATGGTCCTAAATGAAATGCAAATTAAGATTTAACTATTTTGGAGACTAAAAAAGCTGACCCAAAAATTAGAAAACCATTTTTTTCCAAAACCCAACATCCAAAATTTATGAACTTTGAAATTTTGACCTGGGGTTAGGGACAAGGTCAACCTTTCCCTAGGTTAGGTTCGAGGTCATCATTGATTTTGGTTAGGGTCAAGCTCAACCTTGACCTAAAAGGTTTTCCTTGACCCTAAGGTCATAAATCTTAGGATTTTTGTCTAGAATGTTAGAAAAGTGTAGAAAGAAAGTGGAAAATGGGGAAGAACAGGGAAAAAATCCAAATCCAAGTCAAAGACCCATTCAAGGTGCTTAACATGACCTCAAACCACTTACTCAAAGGGCTAAATACTATTAACATGGAAGTGCTTCCATTTTAGGACGATACAATAATAGACTTAGAGAATGTAAAATTAAATCAATAAAGCATCAAAATAACATTCACACAAGTTTGTGTTGGAAACTTACCATTAGGAAAAAATTTATTTTATCATTCATGTTAAATCTATTGATAAGATATATTGCTACCTAATATAAATTTCATATCTACTTGATTGATGAAGAAGATTTGAGAAGTTTTTCATAACAATAGCACCTAGAGGAAAGGTTGAATTATGAAAAGCAAGTTACAATAGACATTTGATTAGATAGACTTTGATAAAGAAAAGTGATTTTTTATGTCAAGAAAGCTAAGACAAGACAAGAAATAAAGTAAAAATTCTAAGGAATGTTGAGTAATACAAGTGTTAACCAAGCTATTGTTAGTGCCAAGAAAAAATATTGTTGATCAAGAATTAACATGAACCAAGTAAGACAATTGGTGCTGAGTCAAGAAGATTTTCAAAGACCAAGTATTTTAGTGATGATTGAGTGCTATAATTTAGATATTGTTAAGTGATAGTATGAGAATGAATTCAAGGAAATCATGACATCTAGCTGACTCAATTGATTTCTTGGGTGATACAAACCAATATAAAGATAAGATAGATGAGTTGAATCATTAAATTCAAAAGAAGGATTAGGTAAAGACATAATAGAAGAATTGTAAAGAATTTTTGAAAAGAATATCTAGAAGAAGGACAAATACAATGAATCAAGTTGAACTTGATTGAAAACTTTAAGATCTACAATAGATATAGAAAATGGTAAAGCACAAATTACCCATTTAAAGAGGTACAAAGTTGAACAAAAGAGTGTGTGTGTGTGTGAATGTGGGAGCTTGTGTGTGAAGAGAGACATATAGAGCAAGGTTTATTAGTAAAAAATGAGTGTAAGTGATTGTGAAGCTAATAGAGAAAATTTGCATAGATGATGTTGATGTTGATAAGTGAATCTAAGTTTAAGGCTTAAGTGCTATTGAGAAGAGTGGAATGATTCCTTGAAGGATCTCCAAGAAAATCAACTCAAAAATAGAAGTTAAGAACTTATCAGCCAGTCAAAAAAATGACCGAATAGAGATCTGAACCAACAAAAGTGATTTGTAATCACACAGATCAAAACCTAATATTTTCTTTCTTGTCATTGTTAATAGTTTGTATTGAAATCCTTTTAACATAGTTTGACTTAATAGTCTCTATAAATCCTTTATCTAGGTGACATTCTAAATGGAATGATCAAAGTCCTCTCATAAGGCCACTCCTAATAGAGTGATTAAATCCTCTAATCCAATCACATTTAACAATGTGTTTTATAACCTTTAATAGGATTGGCTCCTAACAGAGCTCACTTTGAAATAGTGATAAAGAGTAACATGTTGTTGGTGGTTTTTTCCAAATTGAGTTTCCACATAAATATCCTAGTGTCAAAACTGTGATGAATGCTTTATATATATTTACATTTGATTTTTTTTTATTATGCAATACAAGTTATGTTTATGATTGTTTTATAGTATAGACTAAGCAAGAAGATAAATAAGCCAATGAAGTGTTTATTTTTTAATTGTGCAAGTGGTACATATTGACCTTGAGTAAATGATTTACAACCCCCCCCCCCCCCCCCCCCCACAGTTATTCTATACAATTCTAATAATTGTTATCAAAGCTTAGTGCTTATAGAGATAAGTTTGAAGGTACTTAAAGCTAAAGATCATGACTAATAAGAGAGATGTACCCAACCTGAACAAAGAGAACTTTTCTACATGGAAGACCTTGATGATGTTGCACATATCAAGTATCAGTGATGTTCTTGTCAATTCTTCAAATTATGAATATGTAAAGAGAATAAGTACTCCTCTGATTTTTGAACAACTAAAATAGAAGCTAGAACACAACCAAGTAGTGTTGGATATTTCCTTAGCCCTGAGCTATGCCAATTTTGTTAACCTAAGAGACTATAATAGTGCAAAGATGATGTTGAACAAATTAAAGACCATATATGGATGTGATGGCAATGTTCTAAGAGAAAAATTAGAAAGCCTAAGAGGTAAATTTCATGACATGAGAATGATGGAAGATGTCAACATAGCACACTACTTCACAAGAGTTAAAGATGTTGTTAATGCTATTTGAGGTGAAAATTGAGAATCAAAGATGAAATAGTGATAAGTAAGGTATTGAGGACTCTACTCCATATTTATGCAATTAGAGTCTCTAAAATCCAAGAACTAAGATACACACCAGGCAACAATTTGACCTTACAAAGTGTAATTGGTAGACTTGCTACTTTTCAGATGTCTAACTTTGATAACTACACACCTACTACTATTGAATCTTCTTTCAAGTCACAGCTAGTTCTTAGTAAGAAGAAAAGTAAATATGTGAAGAGTGATAGTGATAGTTTTGATGATAACATTGATGAAGTTGAAGCCCTTATTGAAAAATGGTTTGGAAGAGGAAGAGGTAAATACAAAGGTAAATTACCTATCATTTGTTTTTCACACAAAAAAGTTGGTTGTATTACTACTAGATGTCTTAATAGAGATGTTAAGGATAAAAAGACAGAAAGCAAGTACAAAGTTAGAAGATATGAGAAAGACTACAAGAGAATCAAGGATGAAAAAGGTAAGAAATCTTGTCATACTTCCGAAGAAAGGATTCTAATGAATCTGAGAGTAATGATGATGAAGTTTTTTATGTTGCTATGAAAGAAGATTCTAATGAAGATGATAAAATTGCATTAATTTCTTATGTGAGCAAAAGTGAAAGATGGATAATTGATAGTGGATGTTCCAATCATATACTAGTGATAAAGTTATTGGTCCATATAATGGTTGATGTTTTAAATTTGGTAATGACATCCCATGTGTTATAAAAGGTAAGGTACTATTCAACTAATTTGCAAGATAACATGTGACTATGTTTACTGGGTTGAAAGACTTTACTATAATTTGTTGAGTGTTTCATAGGTGACCAAATCAGGTTACAGAGTTGAATTTCACAATATAAAGGCCAAGATACATGATGGTGATGATAAGATAATTGGAATTGGTGAGAAAACAAGAGTTAACTTATTCTATCTAGACCTAGAAAGTAAGACATGTTTGTTTACACAACAACAAGATGTTTGGTTATGCCACAAAATAGTATGTCATGTAAACTTTAACAATTTGGTGAATATTAGTAAGATGAAGAAAGTAAGAGGGTTGTTTAAACTTAAGAAGCCTCAAAATGCTATGTGTAAACAATGTCAATTGGGAAAGATGAAAAAGTATAATTTTAAGGGTCAATTATATACTATTAGTGATATTTTGGAATTGGTTCATATTGATCTTTGTGGACCCATTGGTATTCAAAGTTACCGCAGAGATTAATTTTTCATTTTATTTTTGGATGACTACTCTAGAATGATGACTTTGATATTTTGTAAAGATAAATATGATTCTTTTTAGTTATTTAAGTGGTATTTAGACTAAGTTGAAAAAGAAAAAAAGAAGATTATGAAGTGTTTGAGATTTGATAGAGGTGGTGAATTCATTTCACATGAGTTCAATACATTTTGAAATAATAGAGGAACACAAAGATAGATTTTAGAACCAAGGACAACTCCTTAGAATGGAATAGCTAAAAGGAGAAACAAATCAATAATGGACTATGCAAGAGCATTAATGATGGAGAACAAGGTATCACAAAAATATTGGAGATAAGCGAGTAGTACCTCTATTCATACCTTGAATAGGGTACAAGTCAAGAAAGGTACAAATGCTACACCTTTTGAACTATAGAATGGTTATGATCCTAATGTAAAGTATTTCAAAATATTTAGTAGTATATGATATATAATGGAAGATAAAAGGAATGGAAAACTTGATGCATAAAGTGATGAAGGAATATTCCTAGGTTATTCCACTAAAAGAAAGCTTATAATTGATTAAACTCTAATATTAACGAAGTTGTCAAAAGTGCAAATGTGAGAGTTGATGAATTTATAGAAAGAGGTGACACTTCATGTAATGAATAAATTAAAGAGTATAGTACATTGATGTATATGGTTGATCATTCTCCCAACACTCAAAGTGAGTAGACAGGTTAAGCCACAAGTTCCCATCAGATAGAAAATGATCGAGTGAAAATGCAAATTGTTGAGTAGCACAAAGTGGGTGCCAAGAAACAAAGTGGCTATTTAAAGTCACAAAGAGGTAATGTCAAGTATCAGATAGCAAATGTCGAGCATGCATACTCTATACCAATACCAAAACAAGAGAAAATGAACTTGAGATTCATTTCCAAGATGAACCTATAGAAGATTAGAGAAGGAAACTACTTCTGCTAGCAAAATATGCAAGAAGACAACATAAATATGAAAAAATCATTGGTGATGCTAAATCAAGTGTTATGGAAAGAAGAAGAATCAAAGATAATACATGCTTAATTTGTGAGTTTGAGCCCCCAAGACAATAAAGGATGCTTTAGATAATTAAGATTGGATCTAGGTAATGAATGAAGAAACTGACTCAGATTGGGCAAGAAATATTAATGACAAAAAAATTTCTAGTGGAGGTTCATTCTTTCTAGGAAAGAGATTTTTTTCATGGAAAAGCAAGAAACAAAATTGTATTTCCCAATCTATAGTTGAAGCTGAGTATGTGGTGGCTATAGTAAACTGTACAAAGATTATATGGATTAAATAGTTACTAAAATACATGAAAGAAGAAATCATAGATCAAGTGGCTATCTACTATGATAACACACATGCTATCAACATTTCAAAGAATCTAGTGTTGCAAACTAAGATAAAGTACATTGCTGTCAAGTCTCACTACTTGAGGGAATTAGTTCAAGACAAAGAAGTAAAGCTAGAATATTTGAATACTAAAGAACATATTGCTAACATATTCAAAAAACGCTTACCTAAATATCCTCATGAATATCTTAGAGGTAAACTAGGGGTGATTCCCCTAATCAAAGCTACTTAAGTAGGCAAGGTGCATTACATCACATATGCTAATCAAAATATCCTACACAATGGTGCAATAAAACTCTACTTTGGGAAGTTTTGAAGGTAGATAATTCAATGCTTTGTAACAAATTAGTCATGGTAGATGAAAAGTATCAACCAAACATGCAAAATCTACATAATTGAGATGTATGAAGAATTTGAAGTTGAGACTACACATCTTTGGCATTTTTGTTAGAGAGGAGAGATTACTATAGAGAGAGAAATATAAAGAGGGAGATAAATTAAGAGAAATATTACTACAAAGAGAAACAAAGATTATTTTCAATGAGGCAGATATTGAAATAATATACATTTTAGAGGGAGAAACTTAGAAAAGAGAAGCAAACTATTAGTAATAAAATCTTTTGGATTGTATCATAACTAAGACAAAACTGGTATTGAGATATTTTAGATGTTGTCATCAATGCCAAAGAGGGAGACTGTTGGAAAGTTACATTTGGAACAATTTTTTTTAGTCATTGATGTCAAATCTATTGATAAGATATATTGCTACCTAATCTAAATGTCATATCTATTTCATTCATGAAGAGGATTTGAGAAGTTTTACATAACAATAGCACCTAGATGAAAGGTTGATTTATGAAAAGTAAAAATACTAATAAATTCTAAGTAATGTAAGTGTCAACCAAGATATAGTTAGTTCCAAGAAAAAAATTTATTGACCAAAGAAAGAAAGTTTATGGCTAGTCAAAAAGATTTACAAAGACTAATTATTTTAGTGATGACTATGTGCCATAATTTAGAGATTGTCAAGTGACAATATGAGAATGAATTCATGGAAATCACAAGATCTAGCTGGCTTAGTTGATTTCTTGGGAGACATAAATTGTATTGAAGATAAGATAGATGAGTGATTGGAAATATGATTAGATAGATGTATTGATGGTTGTCATTTATGGAAACATGCATTCAACATTTCATTTATGCATTTAGAGATAGAAAATTGTCTAAGTGTTAGACAGTTTGTAGCAGCATAGAGAACATATGTGATGTGTATGAATAATTCATTGTGAGTTAGCTTATCTGTAGTTAAGGGAAGCTCTATGAAATTTTCATGATGATGTGTACCAATGTGTAGGTGTATACAAATAGTACACTATGAGTTATGATTGAAAAACCAATGTAGGTATTTAATAGAACATAATAGAGCATAACAAAGAATATGATTGTATGGCTTGAGGAATTATTTTGGTTACAAAATTATTACTAAGGTATGATGAGCTGACTATGTGTATATTATTTCATAATTTATTTTATATTATGTCAAGTGTGTGAAGACATGAAGTTTGACTAAGGAAAGAATAACAAAGATGTGAGGTATAAGTAAAGATCTTATCTTGAAAAGATAAGTGTGTTGTGCAAGCGAAAGATATGTGTGATATGTGATAACCTATGCAACATATGTATGATCTATACAAAATTTGTGATATGCAAACTACATCTAATTTTTGATTAGAGAAAGTGTAAAATAAAATAGATAGAAAGTATTTTTGTGTATATCTATTCTTATGAAGAACTAAATTGTATAATTACATGTTAGCACAGTAGGTTCTTCTTTGCATACATTGTATTTGTTCCATTAACTCCTAATAGGGTTGAGGCTTATAACAAGGCTTAGTCCTCTAACAAGGACTTGAGACACTATATGTACTTCATAGATTCCTAAAAGGTTCAATATCCTTAATAGGATCCTATTTCTTAGTGAATCATCTAGTGGGTATCATTCCCACTAGGGTTTTCCCTTGGCCAGGGTTTCCCTAGTTAAAAAATAATGGTGTTATGAGTTCTCTATGTGCATGGTTATATTTATTGTTCAAAATTGTTGGTTTACTCGCATATGAAAGTTATAAAGTAATTAACATTATTCAGTTGTGGGCAAAAGTTTGTAGAATACTAATTCACACCCCCACCCCCCCCCCCCCCCCAGTATTATTTATTTCTAACAATTGGGATCAGAGCATAGTTACTTAGAAGAAGTTGAACTTCTTGAGTAAATCCCTGAAGATACAAAATAGTTGAAGAACCTCTTGAGAAATTTTACCTTTGTACTGAAGAAAGAGATAATGTGAAAGATATATATGAAGATGTGAAAATTTGTATTGGAAAGTTAAAAGATAAGATTGATGATCTGAAATTTGGAAAGGAATTAATTGCATAGACTAGTGATAATAATGTAGGAAATCTCCAAAAAGAAAATGAGATTTTGAAACATGAACTAAAAATTGTTGAACTTAAGTTGAGTCTTAAGAAAAATGGTGGCAAGAATGAACCTAAACTAAAAACTGAGAATGTAGACCTTAGATCTTAGTTAAGTCAAGTTACATCTGAACTAAATGCTATCAAGAGTGACCATGCAGAATTAGAAAAGTACAATATCCTTGTGAAAGAAGAATTGACACAAGATAAACAATAGTTGAAAAAACTTTATTCGAGTAGTGAGAAGATAGATCAATCCATATTTATTAAATCCACTAAGGAATCTAATCTGAGTAAGATAGAATCAAGAACATCTACTAAAGTATCAAATGAAGTCAAATTAATTGATTTGTCAAAAAAGCAAGATGAACAAAAGAAAGTTGATAAACCTAGGCAAGATGAACCACCCAATGAAGTAAGACATGAATTTGAAAGTAGATATTTCATCTATAATGAATTTGGACACATGAAAAGAGATTTCATAAGTAAGTCTTTTAAACATATTACCAATTTCTATTGTTATAATTGTTACAATTATGCACATAAGGTAGTAGAATGTAAGAAACTAAGTTTGATGGTAACAATCCAAATAGTAGAATTTTTAGGAATACTAACCCTACTGGTAATGAAAGAGGAAAATCACAAAGCATATCCAATGATGGAGAGAAATCTAATGGAGAGATGGACCAATTTTTATTTTATGACTGTAACAATCCTAGACACATTGCAAGGAATTGTAGAGCACCTGAGAATTAGAATGGAACTAATAAAAGAAGAAATGAACTTTTATGTCATATAGGAAATAACTTTAGATACATAGAGAGATAATGCAAAATAGATAGAAGGAAATTTAATAGGAATCTAAATAATAGAAGGAAAAACAACAAAAATGATAGAAGAAATGATAATGGCAGTGACAAAAGTTAGAAGAAAGTAATTAAGGAACATGTTGACGAATTCAAAGAAGCATTTGTGACAGCTAAAGATCCAAAAAGCTCTTATATAGTTTTGGAGAAATAGTATTTTGATTCACCTTGTGAGGCCTCACCCCAACCCGTCATAGCATGGATATTATATTTACATTTTGATATTTGAGACCTTGATATTCTGATAGTTATTTGAGACTTAGATGGATAGTAGATTTGCTTTATCTATTGATTTTGATTCTTCAATAGTGTTTTACATTTTTATATGCACTACGAACCTGTTATTGTGTAAGAATTGTTTGAACATTTATGGATGCAGTTTTATGACATGATATTATCAAATTTTGATGCAATGCAAAATGTTAATTTGATTTTGATGATTTCTAATTTATCGATAAATGTTAATTTTATTATGATTCTTTATGACAAGCAGATTTTGATACCTTAAAATTTCTAGTGGAATAATTGAAAGACTAGGAAAGGAAATCTAATTTGATTAATGTTAATATGGATATTATTAATTATATGCACTTATGTTGTATATGTTTATTTGACTGCTTGGACTACTAATGCTCGAGTTTGATGTGCACAAAAAAGAATCGTGGAAATTGAATGGCGAAACAAGGTATAGACACATGTTTAAATGACTCTGCCAAGGTGAATCTTTGTAAGATTTGTAAACCTCATTGTGATGTGTTTATTTTGTAAATGTGAGATGTATGTGTGTAGTATGCATTTCATGTGTAGATTTTCAACATGTCATGTGTGATGTATAGTGTGTTTTGTGTGTGTTGCTTGACACTTGTACTCGTTATGTGAGATGACATGTTTTTGGATGATGGATCATGTGGCCACCTTATTTTGAGTTAATGCCTTAATTAAGAAATTTTATTTATTGCCCTAAATTAGTAAAGTGAACAAGGTTATCACCATGGGAAAAATTTGAAATTTGAATTACCTAGCATTGGGAGGGCCATAAAGTAACTCCAAGGTGAGTTTTTGACAAAAATAAACCCTATCCATGTTAGTACTTTAAGTTAGGGGGCTATTAATGACTTCTAGGGTGCCTAGTAGATCGAGGAGACCCCAAAAAAATTGCATTCTTTATTGAATCCGAAATTAAGATGGATATATAGGGCTATGGATAAATTGGAAACTCACTTGGCCACTCTTTATCTTTATAGACAACTAGGGTTTGGAGAAGAGGAGAAGGAGCTCTACTACAACTATCCATTGCCATTTCTTAGAGTGAGGTTGGTACCTTTGCTCCATGGTGTTCATCATTTTGTATGTAGAATAGATGTGGTGTTCTTCATTTCACGGTGAATTTTTTTGGTGTATTGTAGATGTGGTTTGTGGAAAAGATCTTGTTTGAGTGTTGCATGTGAGAAGTTTTGTGTAAATCCTTCCTTGAATCTTCCTTTGTTGTCATGTTTTGTGTTTTGTGTAATGGGTGTGAAGCATCACTCACCCTTGGGGGGGAAGAGATGCTTGGGTGAAGGGGTTAGTTGGGCTCACACATGTAGTTGAGGAACTCTCCCATGTGTGGAGATGATTGTATATGTTCAATGGAATGTGTTCATCTTGCTTACTTGCATTTTGGGAGGTATAAGGAGTTGTATGGAAGGGAAGATATTGAAGAACTCTCCCATGTGTGGAGATGATTGTATATGTTCAATGGAATGTGTTCATCTTGGTTACTTGCATTTTTGGAGGTATAAGAAGGTGTGTGGAAAGGGAGATATTGTAAGCCCCGAAAGGGCATGCTGATAATGAGAAGATGTGTATATTGAGAATCATAGATTGGAAATCCTCCTCACAGTGAGAGCCCACCTTCACCCTATACTTGATTCATTTGTTGAATCTTTGTGCAAATCCTTGGGATGGGATGCGTTGTAATGTATTGTGTTAAATCTTGTCATATTGTGAATATGCATGGTATGAGAATGTGTAGTGTGCAACCGTTTATGTCTTATTTCCCCAAGCTTAGTGGGTAGCCTCCTTGAAGCCTAGGTTGGGAGGTGAACCTCCATGGTTCCCCAATTCTTTTGTCTTTTTCTTTTGCAAGTTTTTCATTTGATGAGCTTTGAAACTTGAAGTTCATATAGTCCATTCTTGCATAGGAGAAGAAGACTCTTTATTATTGTATTAGAAATGGAGAAATAAACTCCACTTGTTATGTGAGGTAGTTTGTATTGTAGTAGAGCTTTTATTGTTCTCGTTCATATGTCCATAGAGAGTGAGATTTGAAAATCTATGTATCATATAGTCCTTCCATTGTGTATAGCTTGATATGGTCAATTCATCACCCTTGTTCATGCTTGATATTGTGATTGAAAGTAAATTGTGAAAGGAACATGAAGGAGAGAATTTGTTGTGTTGATGTTGTCTTGCCTATACTTAAATTTGGAATGTAAGAATTTTGTGTCATGATATACCATTAAGAATGAATTGAACATTATCTCCTTGATATCTTTATCTCCTCAATAACATGAGAGTAAATTAATTGATTGATGTTTAGTATTGAAAGTGAATTAGTTTTAAGTTATGCAATTGATAATTATGAATTTGCAGAAAGCTTAAATTATGAAATTAGATGGCATTAAAGTTTTTTTTTGAATATTTGATGCAATGTAACTTTAGTTTCAAAGATTTCTTGAGTTCCATTTTGTAATTAGAATTTGTTAGCAATATGATACTTTGCTTCATGCTAAGATGTTTATTAGAATAGAAAATGTTAATGCATAGTGCAATAATAGACCATCACTAATTCCATCTTAACAACCATAAATAAAGCATGAAAGGATCTAGACAAATTGGTTAAGCTTAAATGAAACATGTAGATGCATTTTTTCATGTTCTGGAAAATGTATGGGATTCACTTAAAAAACCTCTCCCAGTGATGCAAACAATAAAATAATATTATTAGGATATAGTAATATATCTTCCTACCAATAACCTATCAAAAGAAACTAAGACCATATCACATTTATTTTTTCCCTATACAAGCCAGCCAAAAAAATCTAATACCCTGATAGCCTACCCAAAATTCCAATGCCCAAAAAAATAAAAACATTAAATATTTTTTCCAAAGTTTAGTGGGTGGTCTTCATAATAAATGGGAAAAGATTGTTGATTTTTTTTAAAAAGGAAACCATGGTTAAATCAACACAAGTCAAAAAGGGCATTAAATGTTATGACTTGGCCAAATAGGGATGCTAACCCATTATCCACCCTTTCCTCATGACTCCGTCTCTCTAGGTGACCATGAAATAAGGGGCTAACTTGAGTATAAAGAAGGTGGAAATTATTGCCATGTTGACATGGCCCTAGCAAGTGTCATCAAACCTATATTCATTCTAGATGCCTTTTTCTTTAAAAATTGCATGATATTATATACACTTCTATCCTTACAAGTACGCATGGGAAAGGATGCCTATTTATCAACAATAATGACTTGGTGGGAAATTGACTTGCTTATGGAGTTTGGTGATGTTTTGGAATTAAACAAAAAGTACACATTTTGACTTTTGGGAAGGCAAATAGGCTTGATCAAGCTCACAAGACATTCTTTAAAACTCCTCCACCATTAGTGTTGAGGAAAATTTGTATGAGGTTATGGGTAATGGGCTGTGTTAGTAATGGTCATAGGCAAAGTTAGTATGTAGTTATGTTATTAATTGTTAGAAGATGTTATAAGATAATTAGTATTAGTTAGTGATATGTCATGTAATATTTAGAATTAATTAATTGTAATAAGTAAATTAGCCTTGATCTTATAATAATATTAATAATAAAGTTAATCAATTTAAATAATAATAATAAATAAATAAATAGAGATAAATGAATATAGTTGTTAGTAGTATTATGGTTATGAGGCAAGTATAATAGAGTAAATATTCATAAGTATTTTATGATCTAATTTAATATCAAATGACATGTATATGTCTTAGGAAAGAATTGCACATGGATTTAATAATGATACCATATATGTGGTTAGAATATATAGCTTACATCGTGAAGCTTAGTACTATATGATTGAAAAAACTAATGTATAAGACTAATGACTCCTTCGGGTGTTCATTAAATATAAATGTGTGTATACCCAGACTCATGAAGATCCTTAATAAGTGTGTTTAAATTATTAATTAAATGATTTTATTAAATTACCTCATCAATAAGCACAAAATTTAATTTCATGAAATGAGGATTCTAGTAGTATTAGCATATGCATAATTGAACTTAATTTCCTAAATAATATAGCTAGGGAAACTACCTTGTCTCTATTAGGGTCATCAAATTATTGAAATACCTTATAGAAAATAAAATATGTGACCTCAAGCAAATTATTATTCTCCACCACCCTCATAGGGAATATATAGTATTATTATCAAATTCCCTTGTGTATCTAATTTGGATGGAAGGACTAGACCTTCACCATTTTGTTTAGGATCATTCCTTATAGGTTTGAGTTTTGGTTACGCACCCTAAACCTTGTGTCCTTGTAATTAGTGTAGTAAAGTTCTGATCCATACATTTAATTCTAACATTATCAAAAAAAAAATTAGTTGGTTATTTTTTCCTTGTTGAATTTTGGGCATGAGACACCTAATAAGACATTGAAGTCATTGATTGTTTGTGATTCATCCTACTCGAATTAAGCAGCTTTCATAGAGGCAGAGCATCAATTGGCCATAACTGATGTTAGAGAGATAGTTGGAAGTTGTGTAGTTAACAAGAGGTTAAGGACATAAAGAGAATACTATGGTCAAGTGTGTAAGTCTTGATATGATCGCAATGATCAAGAATTGAGAAATCAAGTTCATTGGTAAATAGAGACAATATTTGGATCTATGGTAGATATGCATTGAATGCATAGTGCAATTTGAAATGATTTAAGGATCACAAACAAGATTATATTTACCATTTTTTTAATATTAAGTGTCTTGAGCATATCAAAGAGGAATTTGATAGTGAATTGAAGTATGAAGTGAAGGCTTTGAAAAAGAAAGTTGTTGAAGTGCTAAATTGAAATTTTAAGATATTTTACAAAGTTTGAATCGAGTTTTTCAATATTTATAGTTACAATTCAATGGCTAGATAAAATGTGTATGATGTGAATGATAGAACATGGTATTTTTCTAGGAAGCATCCATTTGTGTCACTATTGGATGACCCAATGGGCACATTTTCACAAGTTTTGGAGAGTGTGCTACATTTGAGGATGTTAGAAGCTATATTCACTATAAGATAGAAAGTATTGGTGACGATGATATTCATAAGGATTTAGCAAAAATGTGTAACAATGAATTTTCCTTGAAGTCTGAGTATGTAAACCTAGATGGATTAAATCTAGTGAAGTATATGTTTTATACAAAATTTGAAAATCATGACTAGACCCAAATTATTCTTTGTAGGGTACACCATGATTTGTTGTTGTCAGGTAATGCACAGATTGTTATTGATAATAACCTAATTCATAAGGTCATAGGATTGAGTAATGAAGGTTGCAATCCTATTAATGAGAAGAATTTTAGGAAGATGGTTGAGATGAACCTAAACATTAGGTTGGAAGTAACATGAATGTAGACTCCATTCAAGACAAAGTAGTAAAGCTGCTAAGCAAGATATTAAGGTACAAGTTCAACCATGGATCAAGGGTTAACTCAGTACCAACTAGATTTTACATGTATTTTATGTAATGGTTGTACAAGGTAGAAAAGTTAATCTTTGTCAAATTATTAGATTTTAATTGTTGGATAACATTGCAAAGTTGAAGAAATTAAGGAGCGCAGTCTTTAGTCCCTACTAACTCATCTTTTATTTTATGCTACAAAGAATTTTCCTAGTATCACAAATTTGGATAGCAACGAGTGCAAAATGAAGATGGTGACTTAATGCTATAGATCAAAGTTAGATAATTATATGGATAATGACATAGATAGGATGATGAAGAACTTTTAGATTGAAATGAAATAGAGGTATAATATACCTCCCTCCATGGTGAAAAAATACAAAGATGAAATATGCTTCATGGTGGAAATTGATAACACTTAAATGGAAGTTGTGGTACCAAGGGTTAAGTTCATTAAGCCTATGGGATATGAGATAAGCATTGAGCTTAGATAAGGGTATGTGCATATCATACTAAAATCAAAGAAGGAAACAAAGTGTTGTAGATGGGGAACATATGAGGAGAAAATGAGAGTAGTTCATTCATAACTACACAAAAAAGAGAGAAAGAAGAATGTAGAGAAAGTCATTGATTATATCCTTAAAGAATTAAGAATGAGAAGAGAAGAGTTCAGTAAGGTAAAAGACATTACGATGGAAATGAGAGAAACTGGATAGTCTAAAGTGATTAGAAAACCTCCTATTCATGCAGTGGGACCTTCAAAAGGTGTGACAATGGTACAACCATGTGTGCAATTCCCCATTTCACCTTATGTAGTAGTTACACAAGTTAAACCTATAAAGACAAGAAGCAAGCAGAAAAGGAACTAGCAAGAGGTGAAAGTACCAACTACATAGAGAAAATCTAAGAGATTGATCAAGGTGAAGCAAGAACCTACACCTTCACAAAAGAAAAGGGTCAAGAATACCACCAATGGACTAGACAAGAGGAGGAAAATGATGCAAGTAAATGATTTAAAGAGTTCTCAAGATGAAGCTGAAGATAGGCTAGTAGTGCAAGATACATAGAAAGGTAGATTTGTAGCTAGAAAGAAGGCATGGAAACTAAAGGTAGAAAACCTAAACATGCAAATTATTAATGATGACAATTTTGTATAGTTGAATAAGTATTATAGATTATACAATAATATGGATAGGAGGAAGTTAGAGAATGCATGTGTAAGAAATATGATTTTGAGGTATAAGAAGTTTGATAACATTCAGAATAAGATACCAGAAGATCTATATAATAGGCTTATAAATAGGGAAAAGAGAGTATTGGAAGAAGATTGAATATAAAGATCTCTATGATAAATAGAATGTGTGAGATTGACTCTAAGGATGACTAAAATAGAATTTACAAGGGTATTGAACCCTTGCTAAGGAAAAAAAGAAGAGAACTTCTTTTGATGGAAGGAAATTATGAGGATGTAAGGAAAGAAATAGAAGAAGCAATTATAAATTACATGACCACAATGCCAAAGGTGAGTGCATAGTCAAAGCCTAATAGCCCAGTGTATGTGCAAGTCCATACACCTTCCAGTAATGAGGAAGAAATGGAGAAGACACAATAGGCACTTTCATCACTGCATAATATTATGGGTATTGAATCCATGCAAGTGGATAGTATGTACATAAATATAGATGTAAAATATAACCCATTTGCATCTTATGGCCAAACTATTATTGGCAATATTATAGCTTGCTCCAGTTTAGACAATGATGGAGAAGAGAAGAAGAAAGAAACAAAAAGGTTAGAAAAGTAAAAGAGGATACATGAAGAAAAGAAAAAGGAAGAGGAAGAAAAGAAAAATAAAGTAGAAGCTAAAAAGAAAAATGAATAAGAAAAGAGAATTAAAGAAGAAAGGAAGAAAGTTGAAGAAGATGTAAGAAGAAAAAGAAATTTTGGAATGAGAGAAGAGGGGAAGTGAGGAAGAGAAGAAGGGAGAAAAAAAAGAAGTTACTATAAAAGTCACTCCAGTAGTACCAACAACAATATCAATGACATTACATGATGAAGATAAAAAATGATTGATGAGCTCACTAAGAAAGTTGCTTGAGAAGAACAAATCAGTAAAGTCTTTAGAGAGGACATTAACCAAAGTCTTGGATAGAATGTAGAAGATAGTTGCCAAAACTATAGAAAATCAAGACTTGTAGTCAAAGGCCAAAGAGTTGGTGAAGATCTTTGATGAAGATTTCACAACTCTAGCAGAAGTAGTTATAGCACAAGCACAGATGAAGCATGATGCATCATTATTAGGTATAGTATACACTGATGTGAGAAATTATTTAAAAGCACTTGATAGAATCATCAAGGAATTGAGAAATCACAATGATGAAGGGAAGAGATTATATGGATAGTGTGTTCTATCATACAATTAGCTACCTAGTTTTGAGAACCAAATTAAGGGAAAGTTGAGTGAACTTGAAATACTCACTACTAAGTTATAACTTTCAGAGACTAGTATTGAGAACTGTAAAGAAGAAGTTGAGAAGATACATGATGTGATCAAAGGCTTGGAATCTGATAAGGAGAAGGTAACAAATAGATTCTCTAGTCTTAGAGAAAAAATTTCTGTAAAAATCAGCATTTTGTAGAAGTAATTAGAGGAATATCTTGTAGCTAAGACTTCCGATGGAAAATTTTCCTATACTGACTTGATCCTAGTTGAAGTGACATCTTATGCACCATGCACACTAATCAGTATTTTAGATACAGTGAAGGAGAACTAGAAGAAGGAAATGGAAAGACTAAAACTTGTATACATACAGATTGCTTTTCTAAAATATCAAGTTGACCAATAGTAGACCACCCAGTTTTGTTGATAAAATTATTATTTGACACCTTTGTCATTGATGTCAAAGGGGGAGTATTATGTAGAAGGAAACTTGTATATTTATAAGTTGTATTTTGTATATGTAATGGGGAGTAAACTTATGTACTTATGTATCAATCTGAAGGAGATATATGGAATGTAATGAACCATAAAAAAATGAATAACATTGTTATGTTTTGAAGGCAATTTTGTGTAGTTACTTTTATTTGTTTTTTAACATGTATGACATCATTTTCGGACTTAGTCAATTTTCCCAAATGTTTTCATCAATTCTAAAGTGGGAGATTGTTGGAAATATGGTCATATAAATGTAGTGATGGTTGTGATTTATGGAAACATGCATTCAACATTTCATTTATGCATTTAGAGATAGAAAATTATCTAAGTGTTAAACAATTTGCAGCGGCATAGAGAACTGATATGATGTGTATGGATGAGTCATTGAGAGTTAGCTAATGTGTAGTTAAGGGAAGATCTATTAAATTTTCATGATAATGTGTGCCAATGAATAGGTTTGTATGGATAGTGCAATGTGAGTTATGATTTAAATACCAATGTGGGTATTTAACATAGTATAACAAAGCATAACAAAGAATTGGATTGTATGGCTTGAAGAAATAGTTTGGTTATGAAATAATTACTATGTCATGATGATTTAAATATGTAGATATTATTCCATAAGTTATTTTATATTATATCAAGCATGTGAAGACATGAAGGCCAACTAACAAAAGAATAACGAAGATGCAAGTTATAAGTAAAGATCTTATCTTGTGAAGATAAGTGTGTTGTCCAAGTGATAGATATGTGTGATATGTGATAACCTATGCAACATATGTATGATAATTGTGAGATTAATGATATGTGACCTACATCTTGTTGGTGTTTTGAAACATCATAGTTTTAAATTACCCCAATGAAACAAGATACATCTAGGGGTAGCTACTTCCCATTTTCAACATACCCTTTCAGACACTGGACAAATTATAAGGCTAAACCCTTCTTCTACTTTAAGTTCTACAAAAACTAGTCAAGTGAACCTATATATTCTTCATATGGTACAAGTTGTCAAAAGCATACACTAAATCTAAAAAAAGTAGATAAAAACCCTTAATCTTCTAACACTTATAGAAAGATCTCAGACAAGAAATAGCTAATAGCATGGCTAAAGAAATTGACAAGCTAAGTGAGGGCATCCTTTTCAGCGATTCAACATGAAAGGGAAAGATTTTTATTATAATGATGTTAATTTTTGGAAAAACCCCCAATATGTAGCAGTAAGAACAAGTTGATCCTCTAGTTGATTAGTGAATTATCTATTGGACAATTACATGAATCACACACATACATCTATGATACCATTGACATATTCTATACATCAAAATATCAGATCTATCTTATCACTTTGTGAATCAAACATTGGTGTTCATAAAGACCTCATTCTCATGAAATATCCCTCTCAAATAACCAACAACCTAGTCAAATACATAAAGCATTTACTTGGCCCTTTGTTCCAATAGCAAAATAAATTAGACATACAACATTAAGGGGATGTAAATGGGTCTTAGTTCTTTGTCCCTACAACACATAAGATTGTAGATTATAGAGATAGGAGATGAGAATTAGAATGAAACTAAGGAGATTCCTGCTCATTGTATTCATTTCTTTAAAATTGTACATTTAGATGCATGTAAAATAGTTCATAAAACCACCAAATAGATTGGAACTAGCTATATTAACTTAACTACTATTGTTCATACAAGAGAAAACATGCTGAAAAATAATGATATTACAATATTAAAATACATCAAAACTAGAACCCATGGCCTCACAGTGAAAACTGCCAACCCTTACAATAGATGAGAAAGAGAAAGATATAGAAGAAGAATGGAATCCTGGATCTAATCTAGAAGTGACATGTGTCAAATTGAATCCTCATTCCCTACTATTGTAAAACATCTCTCATTTTTCTACCCATGAAATCTAATATGATTTTCATCATTATTTGGTAACAAACCCAAAATATTTCTTCTTCAATGATGAAAACTCTTGTGTTGCCAAAATAGCTGAAATGCATCATGAAATGCTAATAATTCCTTGATTCAACTAACTTGGAGGTAACAAATTTCTCCCATAACTATATTTTCACTACCTTTTATGTTCATTCATTTCACCATTTTACTGGAAATCAAATCTAAACTTCCCCAACTAAATGAAACTGAAAATTGGGTACCTAAGACAAATCCTCACATAACTCGAACCAGTGGCCTCCTGTGCAAAAAAAAAACTCCAAAAATGGAAAGCTTGTTCTCTCCTTATTTTGTCTATATATATATATATGTGTGTGTGTGTGTGTGTGTGTGTGTGTGTGTGTGTGTGTGTGTGTGTGTGTGTGTGTGTGTGTGTGTGTGTGTGTGTGTGTGTGTGTGTGTGTGTGTGTGTGTGTGTGTGTGTTGAAAATATTATGACAAGCTAGGTTGCTAAAAAGGGGAGGGGTGAATCAATAACTTCTAAAACTTTTACCACTAAGTACCTGGTTAGCAATTAATCCTTTACGTGAATTTAGATCTAATTGCATGCATGAGAAACTAAAAATAATGAAAGCATGCACAACACTTCGACACAAGATTTGGTGACCCAAAAACCTTCCAAATAGAAAGTAAAATTGGAGTGGGGATAATATCCACAAGCTTTAGTATTGTAGTATAAATTTGGCATGTTAAGGCTTACAATGATCACTTCTGATGATCTATCCTATTAGGTGCAATAAGGACTGCTAGGTCCACCTTGCAAAAGGATTTACAAACATAGAATAAATTATGCACTCAGCAAAGAGATTTACATAAGGCTAATAGGTCTACCTTGTTAAAGGATTTGACTGATTCACCTATTAAATGAAATGGTAGCTGATCACTCGATCTACAACTTGGTTTGCAGAATGAGATTCCTCTGAGTGTACAAATCAGTTTGCTGTGATAGATGAATCTTTGTTGCTCCTTATACTATTTTAGCCTTTTTAATTCACTCTTTTTCTCTTCCATGATGATTACATTTCTTACTTTTGATGATTTGGATGTGATATAGTACATTACATATATATCAATCTAATTACATAATTACAAAGTCAGCCACAATACAAGTTTACACAAATATCTCAAAGTCAGCCAAAGTGTAGAAACTTGGGCTCTGAAGACTAACTCAATGAGGTTCTAATACTTAGCATCCATTGTCAATGCTTGAAATCGTCACACACTTAGTAGACATAGAAGCTTAGTCCATATTGATCACTTCCAAGTAGTCTTGAACTTGGTCTGCATTGGTTACTCGACAAATACTATAAAACATAGCATATAGACTAAGTCTCTTGATTTACATTGCATGACTTAGTAAACACTATTGATGAGGCATATTAATGTCTCAAATTTGATATAGTTTTTATATAGTTTGAACTAACTCTTTTGAGCCTTGTGAAAAAAATTTCCAACATATTTGTTTTAAATATCTTGTGAACTTATGTTAGGTACAGCTAGAACCTATTAAACTTATGGATAGTGGATATGACATACCTTGCTTAATATTATACATAAAATGCAGTATTTCACACAAATATTTTAAGCTATGTTCTAATATTTGAATAAGAGTAGAAATTTTGTTGTGTGTATGTTTTGAATATTTCTAATTTTCAAGAAATGGAGAAGTGGTGCAAAGAATGGTGATTACCATATTAAAGGAGGAAGTAATAAAGATCGTTCATGGAAAAAGATGAACAGATCAATTTTGAATGATAAATCACATTTTCAAGGAGAGTAATTGTTCTAGAGAAAAACTAGGAAGACCCAACTTGCTATAAATCCTTTGAGCTATTATTTTGTTACTTAATCAATTTTTTATGTCATGGTTGACATTCTGCCTTCTTTTCTGGCCATGTTTGTTCGTAGCTTTTATGTTATGTTTATAATAAGTATCCAATCCTCTATATATAATGAAGGAGGGGATCATCTTAGGGAGAAAAAGGAAAAACTTAATGAAACATTACTAGTTTGAGATTTAGAAGTTTCTCTTTTCTATTCTTCATGAATTATTCAGTCATGTAATCAAAGAAGAATTCTAATGAGAGAGTATTTTGGAATAATTGTTGTGTTCTTAGTTAGTTGAAGCTAACCAAGGGGGCCCACTTGGGAGGTGAAATAGATTTAGGTAGAGTAGATTCATTTCTTGCAATCTCATATTTTAAGATAAATTTACTCTATTGATCCTACAACATAGTTACTGTGAAAGTTCTCACAACACTTGTTGAAAATAGTCATAGTGGATGTTTGGATTCTTTACTAGTTTAAGATTCCTTTTCCAAAGTTTTCTACAGTTATATGTTGTTAGTCTAAGTGTATTTACTATTTTATATTAGTAGTATAGATCCCTTTCATGAATTTTACTTTCCTACAACATAGGTGTTTAGATTGTTTAAGGAGCTTAGTGCACATATCGTGCTAACCCATTTCAAGTCCTATGTTCCTGGGTTGACAATTCAAGTATATTTTTAATGATGGAATAAATAGTTCTCAAAAATGAACATAGTACCCTTTAGAGAGGAATAATGGTGTGATTATCTTGATCTATCATGGAACTATGCATTTTTGGTGTCATTGTCAAGGATGGTGTCAAACTAGGAACCTTTATGAGTTCTTTATTTTCATATTAGTTTGTTAGTTAGAAATCACAAAACTATGGGCTTGATTAACAAGTCAAAAATTTCATTGCATTGATCAAAGAGGGAGACAAGGAGATGAATATGGGAGATTTCTTCCATGGGAGTCTATTAATCTGAATGAAGAAATTGAAGAAGAAGTTGATTTTCCTTTTTCAGATGCAAGCCCTATTTTTCCTGTAGAATCATCCTCAAGAGTAGAACCTCTAGATACAAGTGATCTTCAACCTTTTGCTGAGATTATGGCCAATTTCCTTAATAATACTACTCCAAATCCACTAGTTATTAACAATCTAGTACCCAATGCTCCTTTTCAGTAGTAATCCCATAATCAAATACTTCCTATAATGGCACAACCTATTTTTCCATTTCCTCTCCCAAGCCTCATTACTAACGTTAATCTCAAAAATATACCTCTAAATGCTCTTCCAAAGTTTTATGGCCTTGCAACTAAAGGTCTTGATACTTTCTTATTTGAATTTGACATACTCTATCATAGCTTTGACTACAACACTAATGCCCATAAGCTCAAGGTGTTTCCAACAATAGTGAAAGAGTTAGCTTTACAATGGTTCATGGGCTTAGAAGCCAATGCAATAGGTACTTGGGATGAAATGCAAACTCTATTTATGGATAAATACAAATATTATTGCAAATCAAATGATTCTAGAGGAGATGATATCTTTAGAATATCACAAAAGGAGGATGAAACATTGGAAGAATATATTTTGTATTTCTTGTATACACTGCAGAAGAACCCTCGACATGTACTATCAGAGGATTCACAAAAGCTAGTCTTCTTGAGAGGGGTGAATGATAATTGTCTAGAGGCACTAGACCTGATGGCTAGTGGTGATGTATATCAATCTTCTTGGGATGACCTTAAGAAAATCTATCTTAACTACTCAAGGTCAGCTATGAAGAAAGGAAGGGGACACTGGACTACAGCTACTAAAGGAATTAGTCAAGGTATTTCAAAGCTCAAGATATCTTATGTGTTCTTAGATTTCAACTAGGACATCATAAATGACATCTTGCTACACATCTCGAAACAATATCTACAAAGAAGAAGCATGCCGAAGTTGAGGTGTAATTAGTGGGGTACTATCCACACTACTAGAAGTAGAAGAAACACTGCCAATTTAAATTGGTCACTAGTGTGAAGAACCAACACCTTTCAACCAATTACATAAAGATAGATGGTGAGGATGAGCAAGTATTCTTCATTGCTCAATGTTAACCATGGGCCCAATGTCAAGGTATTCCTCAAGATCATTTACAAAATTCAAATCTATATGGTAATCAATGGCAAAACCGTAGTACCCAAGGTCATCCACCATATAGTCAACCTAATTTGAATAATGCTTGGCAAAACAATCCATAATAGCCTCAATGGCCCCAATATTCCCAACCTTTCTCGCCAACCTAGTAAAATAATCAATGGTAGAACTAGTAGAACTGGTGTCAACCAACTCAAGGGAATTGGTAGTCTATAAACCAATGGAGAGGACCTTAGTAATGGCCTAGAAAAAATACAAGTAATCCAAAATTACCACAACTACCACTCTAGTCCAACAACTTGCATTAATACCACCACTTGCAAGTCCTCGACCTCAAAAGTAAACCTAGTTTCCTATGCAACCTTAGCCAAATCCAAATAGCTAGTAGCCACAACAACCCATGTATTCTGTTGATGCTCAAAAATACCCCACTTATGCTCTAAATGTTGCAAATATACATTTGAGGTCTTGTACAACCCTACTAGTGCCTAAACCACCTCTCATAATTGAAATACTAGATACTCCCATAGCATCAAAACCTACAACTTCTAAGCTACAAGTGGTTGACCCAACCAATGTAACTAGCTTAGCTCACACTCAAATAGCAATTGAACCTCCTTTTCTAGAATAACTCATACAAAGTAAACCTGGACAAATAGAGGAACAATCTTTTTACATCATTGATCAGTTAAGGAACATGCATGTCCAAATACCCTTATTCCAAGCTATTAAAGTTGTTCCTATTTATGGAAAAGCCATTAGAGAAGCCTATCTAAAAAAATCTTGGGAGGAAGAAAAAGGATCCAACTATAGTCCATGTTGTAGGACAATTGGTTGACATCATGTTAGGAAAATTGATTATTCCTAAATATTCTGACCTAGGAAGTCTAGTTGTGAATGTGATTATAAATATAAAGTTTTTTAAAAAAGCTTTAATAGATCTTAGTGCTACTATAAATATCATGACTAAGGATACTATAGAAAAGATGAATATAGAAGGATTGAGGGCTATCCAACAATTCTACAACTTGCAGTTAGTTCTACTGTCACTCCTAATGGGATGATAGAAGACATAGCAGTAACCATAGACTCTCCAGAATACCCTACAAATTTCATGATTTTGTCCCCCAAAAGTCAATTTATCTGGTTACCCTACAGTTTTAGGATGACCATGGTTAGCTATAATTGATGCAAGTATAAGTTGTAGGTCAGGGAGTATGACCATATCCAATTGACAGGCAACAAACAAGTTTTTATCTATATCGTCCAACACAACCACAACTAGATTTAAGTACATCTATATGGCCAGATTTAGGGGATGGAGAAGAATAGTTAAACTCTATAGCATAGCTTATGATGTTACATAGACAACCTTTTCTAAAGTTGTAGGAAGAGGATTTAGTAATTTAGAGTATTCTTAATAATACTTGTGTGGTAGGAAAGATGTATCTAACACTTTTGTCTTAGAATTAACTACATATGAGGAGTGTAATGAGAGTTGTTTTCTACTCAAGGAGCTAAACATTATCCAATGGCTCTTACCATGTGAATTAGATATGAGTCCAATCTTTGAAGCTTCTATAGTTGATCTTACAACTACTATTGAGTTGTCAAAAGGTCATAATCTCCATGTCAATCCCAAATTTTTTTCTACACAAATGAAAGAATTAACAGAGCTTCTTCAAAAACATGAATAGGATTTTGCATGGTATAATGGGGATATGAAAGGGTTAAGTCATATGATATGCACTCATAGAATATACATCAATGAAGGGTGCCTACCACTTTGTCAACCCCAAAGAAGGATTAATCTAGCCCTTAGAGAAATAGTTAAAACTAAATTGTAGAAATTATTGATGTTGGTTTTATATATCCTATATCTGATAGTAGATGGGTTTCACTACTAGTCATAGTGATTAAATAGGGAGGAAAATGGAAAATTTGTGTAGATTACAAAGAACTAAATAAGGCAACCAAAAAGGGTCACTTTCCTTTACCCTTCATTGATCAAGTTTTGGACACTCTAGCTAATAAGAAATACTTTTCTTTTCTAGATGGATAAAGTGGTTATAATCAAATAAGTATAGCTCCTGAAGATCAAGACAAAACCAAATTTACATTCCCATGGGGTACTTTTTCATATTTTGTCTTTCCATTTGGCCTATGTAATGCCCCTACAACATTTCAATGAGCAGTGATCCACATTTTTGCTAATATATCACATGATTGCATGGAAATACACATGGATGATTTCACAACATTTGGAGTCACCTTTGCAAAAGCCTTGATGAATCTTGCAAAGGCTCTTATCCAATGAAAAGAACATAATCTATCCCTCAATAGTGAGAAGTATTTCATGCTGATCCAACAAGGAGTGATGCTTGGTCATTTTATATCAGCTGTAAGAATACAAGTGGATCTGGCTAAGATAGAGGTAATTCTAACACTGTCCATAACTACAAAACCAAAAGGTGTAAGAACTTTTTTAGGTCATGCTAGCTATTATAGATTTTTCATAAAAGATTTTAGTAAATTAGCTAGTTCTCTATATACACTATTGACTAAGGAAGTTGAATTCATTTGGACACCCGAATGTAATTAAGCCTTCCTCCAGCTTAAGAAACTCCTCACTACAGCACCAATTTTAAAGGGACATGATTGGTCAATTCCATTTCATATCCATACTAATGCATTGAATTATGTTGTACAAGCTATATTAGGAAAAAAGCCTACTAATCTTGAGAATGTAATCTACTATATTAGTAAAAGCCTTCATGGACCTAAACTTATAGTAGTTGAAAAAGAACTTCTGGCTATATTATATGCATTGAAAAAATTCAAAAATTATGTAACTAAATATCCTTTTTTTTTCATACTAATCATTCAATTATAAGGTACTTAATGAACAAACAAGCTATAACTGGTAGATTAGAAAGATGGCTCTTGTTGTTACAGGAGTTTGATATTACCATTATTGATAAGCCAAGCAATTCCAACATAGTTCCAAATTATTTGTCTAGATTGAACATTACTAATGAAGATCCAACTCCAATTGAAGATATCTTTCAGATGAGCACTTGTTCCATATAGAAACTCATACACCATGGTATGTAGACATAGAATATTATCTTATTGGAAATAGAATGCCCTCACACTTCTCTAACAAATAAAGGAGGAAGTTAGTAGAGAAATGTTTTTAGTATTCTTGAATAGATAACAATCTTTCCTATGTTGGACTAGATCAGGTTATGAGGAGATGTGTCAAGGAAGATGAGATATATGATATACTATATGCTTGTCATGATGAACCATGTGGAGGCCATTTTGTAGGGAAAAGAACAACACCGAAGGTACTTACAACTAGATATTATCTGCCAACCTTACATAAGGATGCAATAAATTATACAACTAACTATGAAAAATGCTAGAGGATGGGCCAACCAACCAAAACTAATGAGATGTCACTTAATCCATAGATTGTAGTAACACCTTTTGATAAATGGGGTATGGACTTCATAGGTCCAATTGATCCAATATCAAGTGGAAAATCCTCCATCTTAGTATGTACGGATTATGTAACCAAATGGATAGAAGTTAGAGCAATGAAACATGCAAGAGATGAGAAAGTAGCCAAATTCCTATATGAAGAAATATCCACCTATTATGGAGTCCCCAAAGAACCTAGTACAGATCAAGGAGCCCAATTCACATCAAACTTGATCATTGAGATTATGAAATAATATAGCATAAGGCACTGTAAATCCAATCCCTATCACTCTCAAGCAAATGGGCAAGCAGAGATCACTAGTAGAGAAATTGAAGCCATTCTAACTAAGATAGTGCACATACACAAGAAGGATTAGACTAGCAAATTAACTAAATTTTTTTGGGCATATAGAACCACATGAAAGACAACAATTAGATTCACTCCATTTGATCTTGTCTATGGTAAAGCAACCATGTTGCCTATTGAATTTAAGCATAAAACACTATGCACTACTTTAGAGTTGAACATTAGTCTTCCTATAGCACAAAAACTGAGACTTCTTCACTTAAACTCACTGGATGAAATAATAAAGACAACTTTGGAAAGAACAGAACTTATTCAACAACAATAAAAGAAATGGCATGATGCACATATCCATAATAAACAATTCAAAGTAGGAGATTGGGCTGTCTTATACAATTCTCACTTCAAAGAGAATCTAGGGAAGTTGTAGACTCGATGGTTAGGGCCTTATGAAATTCATTATGTGTTTGATAATAGAGTAGTGCAACTAATAACAATTGATCTTATCCAATTCAAGTTACTTCTAAATGGCCATAGCTTGTGCCTCTATCATAAACCATAGACCAAAGATGAGTTACTATAGAATTCCAACCAACCAGTTTACTAGCTCCTATGAATATAGCTCCTACAATAGAATGTGATAACCTTCTTCTTGTAGCAGAAGTTGATAACCTTCTTCCTGGAGCCATTCCATGAAAAACTTTCATGAAACCCTCGTAATAAAATCTCATTTAATATGGGGTCCATTCTTTCATTCACTTTTCTCTTTCTTCATATCAACCCATCTCATTTCTCTATCTACCATCCACTCACACTCCATATCACCTACAAATTCTATTTTGACTATTTTCAATAAACTATACTATCAACACCTTTTATGCACTCATCAGAATTTACCACCTCATTAATCTGCATATGGACATACACTCTCAATTTTTTAGGTATAACAATTTCTTTACTCTTTATTCATTTTTAGTATATAGGTTTTGATATTTATATCTAATATTACATTGTATGTATCATATAAGTCTTAAGCCAATTTTTCATTCCTAGGCCAAAATTTTTAAAGTGTGGACACTTGTCAAATTTTAGTGGGGGGCCAAGAAAGTGTATTAATTTCCAAATATCATCTCCATGTTATCCTAAGTCATGTCCATGTTATAGGATATAATTTAGTGGTAGTCTGATATTTTTCTTTAATTTTTAAAATCTTTCTATATCTTTCATACCTTTCCATTGCAATTTTGGGGAAGATCACTTGTCTTTGGCATGATTGAAAGGACTAAGAGTTATTACAAAAACACATGCATTTAAGCCTTGATGTTCTTTACAAGTAATGCATCATTATTTTACATGCCAAACACAATGGATTCTTGTTAAGAGAAGTGGTAATAGTATTTTTCATAAAGATTAGTTCAAAATTCATAGAAGAGGGAATTTGCTAAGGTGAAAAGCAAAAAAACTTATTAGAGTGGTGAGAGAAGAGGAAATCAAAGCTAGAAATTTTGAGATGGGGGGGTAGTTAAAGAGGTATGAGATAGTCATTCATAATTTTACTCATGGAGATTGAAGCAGTCTGATGATTTCATACTTGTGGATGGCTTGGCTATTTCTTACAATTAACTAAGTACAATGAAGAAGTGGCAATGGAATTTATGACTATATTTGATGAAGGGGAAACTATAGTCTAGGGACTAAGAGTGATTGCTACTGCTGAGGAGATGATAGAAAAAGTCATAGGATTGCCAATATTTGGGGAGCATTATCCAAATGAACATGATGCTAGGTCCTCACAGATACAGTTCACTTAGCCAGGTGACCCTTAACTGGACATTACAAAGCAAGGGTGTAAAAGACTTTCTCTTCCATCTCCATATTCAAAATTGACAACCCATATTATTAGGTATTTGACCTATGAAGGCAGGTTCTCAAACTCGCATGCTCATCATTTTAAATTGCTCAGTTACATGAGACATAGTGGAAGTTAATATCCCCAATTTCCTTTATAACATGTTGTATATTAGTGCTGAAGAAACTCAAAAAGGAAAGGAAATTTATTTTTCCCATCATGCCCTCATTAAAATTCTAGTTAAAAGATCTCTTAGGGATTCTTCCCCTATTTTATGGGAATTTTTTTTTGAATTCAAGACTTTACAGCCACAAGCCACCCCTATTCCTCAAAATTTAGGAAATGAGGAAGAAATCACAAAGCTGAGTCAAAATCTGGCTGAAATGGAAAAAGAACCCTCTCTTGATATGCCCATTCAACCTATTTTAGAGGATGTTATACTGAGTTCTTCTACATATAAGGACAAGCATAAAGTTAGTAAAGAAAGCCCTCTATTAAAGTAACAAAAAGAAAACGATCTATTCCTGTAGCAACCATTCTTGCAGCATCTACTCTAGTCATGCCTAAACCAAAGTGGACCCACAAAATGGTCAAAACTAAAGAGATTCCTATGCTTAGAAGCCCTTGTATGCAAGTCAAAACATCCCCTATTTCCATTGAAAATAAAAATGCGCCAATTTTAGAGTATCACACAAAATCATTAGTTGAAAATATCCTAGATCATTCTCATGTGCAATTAGAACCCCAAAATGTGGAAACACATGAAAATGAGTCTATTAATGAGATATCACAAGAGAATTAGGAAATCTGTAAATCAAACCCTACTACTATTCTAGAAAAAGCCTCTAGCAATGATCAACCTACCATGCTACCAATCCTTGAATATTCCAATGTTTCTCTTATACCCTATAAATCTTCTTGGTACACTCAATATTTCCATCAAGTTTCCAAAGAAAAAAAGATGAAATCTAAGGCTCAAGAATTTTTTTCATCTACAATTTAGTCAATATTGTTTGGTCTATACAATCATCATATTTTTCAAAAGTCCTTGTGGAGGAAAGAAAGAGACCAAATGCAGAAGGCAATATTTGATAAAGATGAGGAAATTGAATCATTGAAGAAATAACGTGGAAAACAAAAACAATAGATGAATAAAGCTTTAAAGCTAGCTAATTAGGTAATAGCCTATAGACTACCCCCATGAGTGTGTGCTATTTTTTTGAAGGAATAGTTTCTATTATTTTAGTTGATGATGACTATGAGAGATATTGATTGTGAATTTAAAAATGCTCAAGATTTTTGTAATGTGTATCAAACCTTGCCTTCATGGTAAAAGAATTTTTTATGTGAGCTCTATTTGCATAATTTCATAATTCCACATGGAACAAAGAGGAATTCTCTACTTTACATAGGAGATGTTCACCTAAGAGCTCCAATATCATGGATGCATAATGAAATAAATTATGATAGGCAGTTGGATACTTATAGAGATCTTAAAAAGTCTGAACCATTCCCACTCTAGGATAAATCCCATAAGCCTTGTGTCCTTTTGAGAGATTGATTTAGATTAACTTGTGGGAGACCAAAACCAGAAATTAGAGAGAAAGTGTTTGAGGAAAGGGAAAATTTTTACAAAGAACACCAAATGCTTCCAAATATTATACAATAGAGACCAACTATAGGGCTTAGAAATTTATGGAGTTGACTACTAGAACCTCTCAAAAAGGCTGAACCACATAGCCCTATCAATTTTGAGGCAACAGTTAATAGAGTGGCTAAATATATGCAATCGGGGAGACAAATCAAAAAAGAGCTATGGATGCCACTAACTTTCCAGCCTCCTACCCTTCTCTGGCCTCTTAATGAAAATAATGCTACTAGGTTAGACCCATTGGTTGAAGAACACTTGGGTGAGCATTGGAGATGAACTAGAGGATATTTCTACACCTTTAGAGGTGGGAAATAGGGGAAGACTACAATGGGAGATTTTTGAGCCATGGCAAAGAAGTACAATGGTTAAGGACAAGCACTTAAATAGTGGGGGGCAGATGATGAGTCATATTAATTTCTCAAATTTGATATGGTTTTTATATAGTTTGAACTTACTCTTTGAGCCTTGTGAAAAAAATTTCCATTGTATTTGTTTTAAATATCTTGTGAACTTGTGATGGGTATGGCTAGAACCTATTAAACTTATGGATAATGGATATGACATACCCTCCTTAAAATTATACATAACGTGTAGTATCTCATACAAATATTTTAAGCTATGTTCTAATATTTGAATAAGAGTGGAAATGTTGTTGTGCATATGTTTTGAATGTTTCTAATGTTTAGGAAATGGAGAAGTGGTGCAAAGAGTGGTGATTGCCATATTAAAGGAGGAAGTAATGAAGACCATTCATGGCAAAAGAAGCGCAGATTAGTTCTAAATGATAAGCCGTGTCTACAAGGAGAGTAATTATTATAGAAAAAAAACCATGAAGACTTGATTTGCTATATTTCCTATAAGCTATTATTCTATTACTTAACCAATGTTTTATGTCATGGTTGACATTATGCCTCCTTTTTTGATGATGTTTATTCGTAGCTTTTATGTTATGTTTGTAATAAGTATCCAATCCTCTATATATAATGAAGGAGAGGACCATCTTAGTGAGAAAAAAAGAAAAACTTAACGAAACATTACTATTTTGAGATTTAGAAGTTGCTCTTTTCTATTCTTCATGAATTATTCAGTCATGTAATCAAAGAAAAATTCTAGTGAGAGAGTGATTTTTGAATACTTGTTGTGTTCTTAGTTAGTTGAAGCCAACCAAGGGGGCCTAGTTGGGAGGTGGAATAGATTTAGGTAGAGTAGATTCATTTCTTACAATTTCCTATATTAAGATAGATCTACTATATTGATCATGTAACATAGTTACTGTGAAAGTTCCTGCAACACTTGTGGAAAATGATCATAGTGGATGTTTGAATTGTTAACTAGTTTAGAATTCCTTTTTCAAATTTTTCTATAGTTATCTATTGTTTCTCTAAGTGTGTTTACTATTTTATGTTAGTAGAATAGATCCCTTTCATGCACTTTACTTTCCTATAGCATAGGTGTTGAGATGCTTTTTAAGGAACTTAGTGCACATATTGTGCTAAACTATTTCAAGTCCTATGACCCTGGGTTGACAACTCAAGTTTATTTTTGATGATGGAGTAGATAGTTCTCAAAAATGGATATAGTACCCTTCAAAGAGGAATAATGGCATGATTATCTTGATCTATTATGGAGCCATGCAACTATCACCTTGAGCTCTGTATAAACTGAGTTTCTTGGTCAACCTTGAGTAGCTCTATTAACACTAGACTTACATCACATCAACTACGAACTAGATAAACATTGCACAACTCAGTTTACACTTGTAAACTTGACATACACTAAAATGCTTGGTTTACACTGCTAATCTTCAACTCTATAGTAACCTCTCAGTTCAAACATAGAAACTATAGGACTTGGTACCAACTGAAATTCTTGGTTAACACTATTAACTATATAATATGATTTTTATGAACTCACAATCTAAATAAGTATATGTCACTAATAACAAATATGACTGAAATGTCAACAATCTCCCCCTTTGGCATTAGTGACAAAACAACTTATCAGTCAAAACTAAATTATCCATCGCCTTATATCTCCAACTCGATAGAGTATACTATTTTTGAGATTTTTCAAAAAAAAAATTTGTAAAGGATTCTAATGCTTTCTCCAAAGTATAACATATAGTATAGTATACATACAATATATATTTTCTTTACACTTTTCTTTCAAACTTCTCCCCCTATCTATTTACATCTTTCTCCTTATGACTTCTATAGTTTCTCCTTTTTATATTATCTTATATTTTCTCCAATATCTTCTCCCCCTTTTTGACATTAATGCGAAAGATTTATACTATATGTATTTACATAGTAATGCCAAAATGAGACAAGAAGTCTACTGTACCTTTAGTATGAGCGCTAAAGTCTTCTCCTAGTTCTCTTGCAAGACCCTGCTTTTGGAAATATAAATGGAGTAATAAAAAAAAATCTACAGATCCCTTAGATGTCTTATAAACTAGTTACTGCTATCACTTGGTAACCACACAAAAAAATATTGTAACTCGATAGATGCAGTGTATGTTATTTTTAACAGATCTTTAAAGATTCACAGTGATTAACATGCATGCATAAAATAAATAATATGAACACAAGAGATGCCAAATTTAACATGGAAACCAATATGGGAAAAACCACCAAGTAACTAGCTACTAATTTTCACTCTTCTGAAGTGAGCCCTATTAGGAGCCAACCCTATTAAAGGTTACAAAACACACAATTTGGTGTGACCTTGTTAGAGGATTTAATCACCCTAATAGGAGTGGCCTTACTAGAGGATTTTAGAAAAATTCAATAGAATTTTCACCTTATTAGAGGATTTATAAAAATGGTTGTTAGACCAACTCTATTAAGAGATTTAGAAATCACTATTACAATGGTGAAAAAGTAACAATGACTTGATTTGAATAAGATGCAATTGAATTGGTGATACATATCTCTATTTAGTTCCACTAGATCCTCTTTCATTGAATAAAACTTTGTAGCTCCTCAAGGATATATGATCCTTCTTCAAAATTTTCTCACACTTTCCTCTTCAATTAATACACTTGCATGCTTGCTTATTACAAATTAGAATTCATAACTTGACCTTTTATTTATACCTTGCAAATTGTTAAGTCAACTCATTTACAAGTTACATTTATCAAAAATCATTACAAAAATTGGCTACAATTATTACATAAAATAATTAAGCTTTATTTCCCAAAATAATAAAATCCTTCATTGGCTAACCCTCCTTGGTAAACATTGCTCTAGAAATGATTTCCAATGTTAACCAATTGAAGCTCAATTAACACTACAAACTCTGCAAAATCCTTTGGAGACCAAGTGAACTCAGTAAACACTAACTTTCCTTTGCTAGCCTTTTGAGCTCGGTTACCATTGACTTCTACCACAAAATCCTTTGATGCCCAAGTGAGCTTGGTAGAAACAATTTCCACAGATTATTTTTCAAGAATGCTGAGTAGACTATGTAATTTTCTTTTCTAACCAACTGAGCTTGGTAGACTCTGTTTGCCAACTTATATGACATTTGTGTAACATCAAGGACAACACACAATTGAACAATTTTATCCAACAATCTCCTCTTTTGCATTGATGGAAACACAACATGTCATAGCACAATGAAATTTGAAAACAAGTCTTTTTCAGAACATTTCTCCCTCTTAGATTTTATAGCACAAACTTCTCTAATATAGTAATCTCCCTTTGTGAAGGAATTACATAGCTTCTTTTCTAAACAAAAAACTTTCCACAAATAAATTCAAATTTTAGAAAGATATGACCGTACACTCTCCCTCTTTGACAACACATGCCAAAGACAACACATACCAAATGAGTAACAATGTACCTTAAGTATTGATTCATATGCAATGTTTCCATGACTATTATGCATCAACTAAAAGATCTTAAACTTAGTTCATTTTGATGGATCACTAAAAAAATATTTTAGTGAGCTTTAGATAAGGGAATGACCCCTAGCTTACCTCTTAGATAAGAATGCATCCTTAGGTAATGGCTTGATGAATATGTTATCAATTTGTTCTTTTGTATGGATATATTCCAATCTAATCTCCTTATCCTACACCAATTCTCTAAAAAAGTGATACTTTATTGCAATGTGCTTGGTTTTGGAATGCATTACTGTATTTTTTGATATGTTGATTGCACTTGTATTATCACAAAACATAAAAACTGGTTCTTTGATCTTAACCTTCATGCCTTCCAAAAAATATTTAAACCAAAAAATATTGGAACAATTTATTGCTACCACAACATACTAGACTTTTGTTTTAGATTGGGATGTACAAATTTTCTTTTTACTTGTCCAAGAAACCAACCTCTTTCCAAGAAAGAATGCTCCACCACTTGTACTCTTTCTATCATTAATGTTTCCTTCCCAATCAGCATTAGTAAACACTTTCAAGTCCAAATTTCCTTCAAATTTGTACCACAATCCATAATCTTTAGTGTCTTTCAAGTATCTCAAGATCCTTTTGATTTCCATCATGTGATTTTCTCTGGGTTTTGCTGAAAATCTTTCTGCTATATGAAATACAAGAGCAATATCAGGCCTTGTATGAACTATATACTGCAACTTACTAATCATTGATCTATATAAGGTTTGATCTACCTCTTTTGATTCATTATCCTTGGTAAGCTTTAGTTCAATACACATGGTAGTCCTAACTAGATTTCAGTCTTTCATACCAAATTTCTTTAGTATCTCCTTGATATATTTAGATTGAGTGACGTATATACCATTCTTGCTCTACTAAATTTGAAGACCAACAAAGAATTTAATCTCACCAAATATAGACATCTCAAATTCTTTGTTCATTTGCTCCAAATAATCTTTTCATAGATCATCATTTCTTATAAACATAGTATCATCCACAAATATTTCTATCAAAACAATCTTGTTATATGTTCCTTCCTTGATATACAAGCTACTATTATCATTAGTTTTCTGAAAACTAACCTAAATAAGATAGTTATGCAATCTTTCATACCATGCTCTAGGAGCTTGTTTAAGATCATACAATGCTTTGTGTAATCTATAGACCATGTCCTTCTTGTTTGAATCAACAAAACCTTCAACTTGCTCAATGTATACTTCTTCATCAAGAATACCATTAAGAAATGATGATTTGACATCCATCTAATATATCTTAAATCCTTTGTGTGTAGCATATGCAAGTAAAGTCCTAACACCTTCCAGTCTTGCAACAAGAGCAAAAGTCTCTCCATAGTCTATTCCTTCTTCTTGAGAGTAGCCTTTACATACCAATCTAGCTCTATTCCTTGATACCTTGCTATCTTCATTCAACTTATTTATGAATACCCACTTAGTTCTAATTACATTTTTGTCTTTAGGCCTAGGTACAAGAGTCTATGTTTTGTTTTTCTCTATTTGCTCTATCTCTTCATTCATAGCCTCAATCCAACTTTCATTTTCTAATGCATCTTTGACATTTCTAGGTTCAAAATCAGCAAGTAAACAAGTACCTTTTAGCTTACTTCTTGTCATAGTACCTTCAGATTTGTCCCTAGTAATCTAATCTAGTGCATGATGTCTCTTGACATACTTGGTCAATATAGGTTCCTTGCCTTTTGAATGAATTGCATTGTCATCCTCTTGACCTTCAACTTTAGGTTATGGCTGCTTTGGCTCGGTGGACATTAGCTCAGTAGCATTTGAATGTGACTTGAGTTCCTACAACTCGGTTTGAACTTCTTGCAACTCAATGATTGAAGACTCGGGAGTAGAAGTTTCGTAATTGATAGATGTATCTAGCATTGTATCATTTTCAATGAAAATAAATATCCTATAATCTTCTGGTTCCTTTTTGCTTTCTTCTTCAATCCTTTTTGCAAACTCATCAACTTTCACATGTGCACTTTCTATGACTTTGTGAGTTGATAAATTCAAACATCTATATGCCTTACTCTTGCAAGAATATCCCAAAAATATGCCTACATCTCCCTTCACTTCAAATTTTCCTTTTCTAGATTCTTTCAAAATATAACATTTACTTCCAAATACTTTTAGGTAACTTACATTGTGTTTATAGCCATACCATAACTCATAAGGGGTTTTGAATGATTCCTTCCTCAATTGTATGTGGTTCAAGGTATGAACTGCAATGTTGATAGCTTCCTTCTAGTATTTGATAGCAATGTTCTTTTCAATCATTAGAGTTCTTGCATAATCCAGCATAGATCTATTTCTCGTTTTAGCTATTTCATTCTACTCGAGAGTTCTAGGAGCTGATACCTATCTTTTGATTCCTCTTTGAATGTAAAAGTTATTGAATTCATGGGAGATGAATTCACCACCTCTGTCTAATCTCAAGCATTTTAGTCTTTTCCCTGTTTCCTTTTCTACTCTAGCCAAATACCATTTGAACTTATCAAATGCTTCTAATTTCTCTCTTAGATACATCACAGTAATCATTCTAGAGTAATCATCAACAAAAAGAATGAAGAACTTTTCTCTAGTATGGCTCTTAATTCTAATGGGTCCACATAAATCAGTATGCACAATTTCCAAAAAAATTTCAGACTGGTAGTTTTTACTTTTAAAGCTACTCTTTCCCATCTTACCATTCTGACAATTCTTGCATAGACCAACATCAGGTTTCTTTATACTAGAAATGCCTCTTACTTTTCTGAATTTTCTTATTTTCACCAGGTTATCAAAATTCACATGACATAACCTTCTATGTCATAACCAACTTTCTTCTACTTGTGCAATGAAACATGAACATTCACCAAGTTCAAGATAGAATAAGTTACCTTTTATCTATATGCCTGATCCCATCAACTTTCTTTTGTCATCTAGCATTCTTGCTTTTCTATGCATGAATTCCACCTTGAATCCAATATTGATTAGCTATGCCACACTTAACAAATTATGTTTTAGTCCTTCAACCCAATAGGCATTATCACAAACAAGCTCTTTGGTTAGTGAGATTCTTCCTCTTCCTTTTATGCAACAAAGTTCATTATTACAAAATCTCACACTACCACCATCATAGTCTTCAAATTGTTTAAACTTTGTTTTGTCACTAGTCATATGATGAGAACAACCACTATTTATGATCCATGTATCATTTTTACTTACATGAGAGATAAGTGCCATCTTATCTTCCTCATCATTATCAGATTCATCTTTTACAACAATGTAAACAATTTCATCTTCACTATTATCAGAATCCTTAGAATCTTTAGCCATGAAACATGTTTTCTTACCTTTGTCCTTGAATGATTTGAAATCTTTCTTTCCATTTCACTTGTGACCTTTCTTCTCATCCTTTTTTTTCTTATTTGAGCACCTAGTAGCAATATGACCAATTTCCTCACATGAAAAACAAATTAGGGGAAGTTTACCTTTGTATTTTCCTTTGCCTCTAGAATATTTCCTTGTAAGTAGAGCTTCAACTACTTCAAGATCACTATCAGAACTTTCCTCTTATTCTTCTTCAGTTTATTACTCAGATTCCTTTATTTTCTTGCCCTTTTCTTTGAGTGAAAGGTTGATTTCAAATGCTAATTCATTGCTCTTGGAACTTGGAACATAGTTTTCATAGTTATCTAGCTTAGATGTAGTCAATCTTCATACTATGGCCTCTAAATTTATCCTATGATTTTCTTCACATCTTCTTTCTTGAATTACAAAAATTTTAATTCCATAAATGGGAAGCAATGTTCTAAGAACTTTACTTACAACTATTTCTTCTTTGATAATTCCTCCAGAAGCCTTGATTGCACTGATGCTTGCTTTGACTCTTTCAACATATTTAACAATGTTTTCATCCTCTCTCATTTTCATCTAATCAAATTGTCCTCTTAGACTTTTTTCTTTGGCTCTCCTCACATTTTCATCACCTCCATAGATATCTTTCAGCTTGTTCCACATAGCAAAGGTAGTTTTGCAGTCCTTGATATCATCAAATTCTTCATAGCTTAGGGCTGATGCAATGTATATCATCATGGTGTTATGAGTCTTCTTCTTAGCAATTTCATTGACAAATAATGTACTAGAAGGAGTTTTATATTCTTCATCAAGATATTTCAATCATGTATCTCTAATGGAAGCCAAATGGAGTCTCATGAGGCCTTTCCATGTTGAAAATTTATCCCTATTAAGCCTTGGAGTTTCCCTCTTGTAAGACATCTTGATCTTTAGCTTAGATCCTTGAAATCCTTCCTGCAAGCACCAAAAGCTCTGATACCAATTTTTTGAAATATAGATGGAGTAACTAAGTGGGTGGGGGGTTGTTTGAATCAATTACCACAAAGAAAAATCCACAGGTCCCTTAGATGTCTTACAAACTAGTTACTGTTGTCACTCGGTAACCACATAGAAAAATGTTGTAACTCAGTAAATGTAGTGTATGTTATTTTTAATAGATCTTTAAACATTCATAGTGATTAACATGCATGCATAAAATAAATAATATGAACACAAGAGACATCAAATTTAATGTGGAAACCCAATATGGGAAAAACCATCAAGTAACTAGCTTCTGATTTTCACTCTTCTAAAGTGAGCCCTATTAGGAGCCAACCCTATTAAAGGTTACAAAACATACTATTAGGTGTGACCTTGTTAGAGGATTTAATCACCCTACTAGGAGTGGCCTTCCTAGATGACTTTAGAATAATTCAATAGAACTATCACCTTGTTAGATGATTTATAAAAATGGCTGTTAGACCAACTCTATTAAGAGATTTAGAAATCACTGTTACAATGGTGAGAAAGTAACAATGACTTGACCTAAATGAGATGCAACTGAATTGGTGATATAGATCTCTATTCTATTCCACTAGATCCTCTCTGATTGAATAAAACTTTTCTGGTCCTCAAAGATATCTGATCCTTCTTCAAAATTTGCTCACTCTTTCCTCTTCAATCAATACACTTGCATGCTCACTCATTAGAAATTAGAATTCACAATATGACCTTTTATTTATACCTTACAAATTGTCAAGTCAACTCATTTACAAGTTACATTTATCAATAATCATTACATCAATCAGCTACAATTATTACATAAAATAATCAAGCTTTATTTCCTAAAATAATGAAATCCTTCATTGGCCAACCCTCCTCGGTAAAAACTGCTCCAGAAATGATTTTCAATGTTAACCAAATAAAGCTCAATTAACACTGTGAACTCTACAAAATCCTTTGGAGACTAATTGAACTTGGTAAACATTGACTTTCCTTTGCTAACCTTGTGAGTTCAGTTACCACTGACTTCTGCCACAAAATCCTTCAACACCTGAGTGAGCTTGGTGGACACAATTTCCATAGAATATTTTTTAGGAATGCTCGATAGACTCTAGAATTTTCTTTTCTGACCAACTGAGCTCGATAAACTCTGTTTGCCAACTTATATGACATTTGTGTAACATCAAAGACAACACACAATTGAACAATTGTATTCAACACCTACTTGTGTACAATGCCACCTGTACTTCATCCATAGTTCAATCATATTGTCTGCAATAGAGAAATTATTTTCATAGATGAGTGTTTTTTAATATGTAATATGCTTCTACAGTGCATCCATGTTAAGGAGTGTCATATTCTAAATATCTACCAAAGTAGATCTGATTCTAGCTTCTTCTCTAAGAAATTTTGCATGTATATCTATCAAAAATCTAACCTTATTGAAATAGGTAGAGCTTGAACTCAGATCAAGCTGTAGACAATTTGTCTTTTATTTCCTTTGTAAAGCTTGAAATATCACATAATTTACCAAAAAGTAAAGTTACATTAGTATAAGAAGTTTCCAAAGAACTCAAAATTTTAGATAACTCTACTTTGTAAATGGCAATCTTTTGAGAAATAAGTTCTAAGACCTTATTCTCAAACTTCTTCTCTACTTTCTATAATATTTTATCTTTCCCATCTAGATCTTCATTAAACTTCTAGACTATGTTTACCAATTGATACAAAACTGGCTAAGAAGAATCAACCTCTATACCTATAGCTTTTGTCAAAATATTCTTGGCATCCTCAATGATTTTAAATTCTTTGTCTATTTCCTCTCTTAGCCTCTACTACTTGGCTCTCTTTTGGAGTAATTCTCCAAAGGTTTGCATTTGACAATGATTAAGTTTTGAAATATCCCAATTAGGAATCATAATTTTCTCATCAAGATCTACATCCTCCTCCTCTTTATCTTTACACAAAAATTTTGTGCTTGGTTGAGGCTTAGTCTCAACTTTCATTACACTTATTACTTGTGTACTTAGAATGGAAACAATAGTAGAAATTGTAGGGCTTGATGGAAAATTTGATACTACACTTATTGTAGAAATACCTATAGAAATAATACCTATTGTAGCCAAAATTGATATATCCAAAATTGTTGTTTTCAAAACTGTTGAAGAGGGAAGAGTCTATAGCTTAGTAGATGAAGTACTCGGGACTTCAGTCAATGATGTGTTGAGTTAAATTCGTACAAATATTTATTGGATGTTTGTGATTGTATTGCTGGTCACAACCAATCCTACCAAGGCTATCTCCATGCTTGATGTTGTCACTATTTTTCTTGTAGAGTGAGGAAGTGAGGCAATGACTACTGCAACAATCTTGACTGGGTCAATTTCCTCAACGTCATGTGCATCTTTGATGGGGACACAACCCACGCACAGAATGGACAAAACAAGAAAGGGAAATTTTATTAACTTTGTAAATAAGCTAATACATTCAGTACAGAGAAAATAGATTTCAAAACATTCCCGAAGGGCTTACAATAACATAAATCTAGAGATAATTTCTCCTTTCAGTACCTCCTCTCAAACTCCACTTCGAACTGCCTTTTACAATGCCAAAAATGTTCTTAAATAGACCCCGGAGGCTTAAGGACTAGGAATACATTCTAGAAAGTGCTAGTAGGCATCCACCGACCAAATAGAAGGCTCCAGAAGCTGCGTTAGAAGTCAACGCAAATCTAGAAGAATCCAAAAATGGTAACCGAACTTCCGAGAGGCATAACTTTTGAATCGTAGCTCCGATTGACGAACCGTTTACATTTTCAAAAAGCTCTCAAAGTGCTCTATAGCCCTATAAGCCAGCTTCACTTATCCCCCATTTTTTGGCCCTTTTCAAGGTCATTTAATGCCCCTAACTTGACTTTGAAGCATTCTTAGGAGGTCTCCAAAACCTAAAAAACTGCGATAACTTTCAAATCGTGGGGCCTTTTGACTTGATTCTTTTTCTGGAATGCTCTAAATTATAATTGCATTCATCTAGCCAATTTACACCTCCTAGTTCACCAAAATGATGTCTCAATTACATACTCCTATTTTTTCAACATTTACATGTATCCCAAGGTGTTCAAATACTCTATCCTAGAACACTGATAGTGGAACTGTGAGAGTTGGAACCTTTATTTGACCAAAATGGGTATCCAAAAATGAAAACACATGAAATAGAAACTAACTCTAAGTACATTTTTTTGGGTGACACAGGATTGCCCTTATACCTCTGGATGCTCCTGCATTAGACACCCAGGGTAGATTGAAAAGTGACCCTGTCACTTTATGAATGGTAGAGGAAATCCGAAATGGGAAACCTCAGCTACTAAAATCCAGGTTGAGTCCTCTATCGATTTTCCTTTCCACTTGACCAAATACTCTTCATACTACCTATTTCTGGTACTTTTACCCACACGATGATCTAGAATGTCTTCTATCTCCTCCTTCTTAGAAGCAGGAATTAGACATTGCTCTAAGACCAACTCCTCATCTGCACCATCATCATGATACTTTGTTAAGTCTGCAATGTTGAAAATAGGAGAAATGTGAACACCATCTAGAAGCTCCACCTCATATGCATTTCCTAAGTCATGTTTCTTCAGAATTTTGCAGGGGCCAAATTTCTTCATTTTAGCTTGTTTTAAGTACCGGCTGGAAATCTTTCTTTTAGTAAGTGCACCATGACTAGATCCCCTACTTTAAATTCCTTATATCTTCTCCTTTGATCAGCCCTAGCTTTATACTCTTGATTCATCTTGGTAATGTGTGCTTGAATCTCCTCATATAGACGCTTGATATGTTCAACAAATTCTTCAATTCCAGCACTTGTCCTCTCCCTTTGCGCTATCTTCCTCAATTCTGGTGTAGTCCTTGGGCTACTTCCATATACAATTTGGAATGGTGATTTTCTAGTACTCCTATTTATAGAGTTATTATAAGCAAACTTTTCTTGTGGTAGAATCAAATCCCATCCCTTGGGCTTATCCCCAACTAAACATCTTAGCAAATTGCTCAAACTTCTATTCACCACTTTTGTTTGGCCATTAGTCTGTGGGTGATGCATGGAACTGAATTTCAAGTTTGTTCTCAACTTCTTCCACAATGTCCTCTAGAAATATGCCATAAATTTAGTATCTCTGTCAGAAACTATACTCCTTGGAAGACCATGTAGTCTTACCACCTCGCTGAAAAACAAGTCTGCAATATGGACAACATCATGAGTCTTGTGGCATGGAATGAAATGTGCCATTTTGGAGAACCTATCAACCACCACAAATATTGAGTCATTATCCCTTTGTGTCCTTGGCAATCCAAGAACAAAATCCATACTTATGTCCTCCCATGGCTTTGATGGAACAGGCAATGGCTGATATAGTCTAGTATTGTGACTAAATCCATTGGAAACTTGACAAACCTGGCAACTCTGTACAAACTTTTTCACATCCTATGAAATCTGAGGCCAAAAATAATGTTCTCTAAGAATGGAAATGGTCTTATCTCGACCAAAATGTCCTGCCATCCCTCCACTGTGTTTCTCCTTAATCAGACTTTCCCTCATGGAACTCCTTGGAATGCACAATTGACTACCCTTGAACAACATGCCATCCTAAATCAAATAGTCTAACCACTTGGTTCTATCTACAATAACAAGCTCTTTACAAGATTTCCATGCTTTAGCAAAATTAGGATCCTTAGGGTAAAAATTCTTGAGTTCATCAAACCCAACTACTTCAACCTGCATTACTGTAAGCAATAACTATCTCCTACTTAGTGCATCTGCAACCCTATTAGATTTTCCACTTCTATGCTTCAACACAAATGTATAACTTTGCAAGAACTCTACCCACTTCATATGCCTTTGATTCAATTTGCCTTGCCTATTTAGGTATTATAATGCCTAATGATTAGTATACAAAACAAATTCCTTTGGCAACAAATAATGCCTCCATTTCTTTAAGGCCTAAACTATTGCATAGAACTCTTGATCATAAACAAAATACTTCTTCTTTGCATCATTCAATTTTTCACTAAAATATGCAATAGGCTTACCTTCTTGGCTCAATACAGCCCCAATAGCACTGCCACTAGCATCACAATCCACCTAGAGCACCTTTCTAAAATCTAGAAGTGCCAACACAGGTTGTTCTGTCACCTTCTTCTTCAGCAATTCAAAACTTCTCGCTGCTGCTACAGTCCATTTGAACTCTTTTCTATCCCCTCTTATTGTGTCGGTTAGGGGTGCACATATGCCACTAAAATTCTTAATAAACTTCTTGTAAAAACTAACTAGACCATGAAATGATCTTACCTTAGTAGCAAACCTTGGAGTAGGCCATTCCAAGATGGCTTTTACCTTCTTTGGATCCATTTTGAGACCTTCAGGTGATATAACAAACTCCAAATAGACTAACTCCCTTTTTGCAAAGATACACTTCTTCAAATTAATTAATAGTTTCTCTTCCCTTAACCTTTCAAGGACACTATGAATATGCAATAAATGTTCTTCCAAAGTCTTGCTGAAAATTAAAATATCATCCAAATAGACAATAACAAATTTTTCCAAGAACTTCTTAAGTACCTCATTCATAAGCCACATGAAGGTGCTTGGGGCATTTGTCAATCCAAAGGGCATGACTAACCACTCATAAAGACCCTCCTTGGTCTTGAAGGCAATTTTCCACTCATCTCCTTCTCATATCTATATTTTATGATAGCCACTCTTGAGATCTATCTTTGTGAAGTACTGAGCTCCATTAAAGTAGTCCATAAGATCATCCATCCTTGGCAAAGGAAACTAGTACTTGATGGTTATCCTATTTATAGCTTGAGAATCTATACACATGCTCCACTCTCCATCCTTCTTTTGTGCAAGTACTACAGGTATTGCACATGGACTTAGGCTCTCCCAAATCAAGCCCTTCCTCAAAAGCTCTTGAACCTGTCTGTTTAGCTCCTCTATTTCACTAGGAGTCATCCTGTGAGCAGCCTTGTTAGGAAAACTTGCTCCTAGAATCAGATCTATCTGATGACTGATTTGCCTTACTGGTGGCAATCCTTCTAGAACATTATCAGAGATAATATCTCAAAATTCACCTAGTAAATTTGAAACTTCAAGTGGTATTTCACTACTACCTTCTTTATCTTTCCTAGGAATCAAACCATAGCACATACACTAATGTTTCATTCCATCTAAAAACTTCCTTCCATCAACAAGACAAATCCTAGCATTGCTACATACCTTTTCACCTTCCTTTTTCATGGGCTTTAGTTTGTGGTGAACTCCATCCTTTGTTAGAGAATATGTGTTTGCATGACCATCATGTACTTCATGTCTATCAAACTGCCATGGTCTACCCAACAATAGATGGAAAACATCCATTAGAATAACATCACAGAGAACTTCATCATGGTAACTCCCAATTTTGAATTTCACTAAACATTGTTCACTTACCAGGACCTTATGATCATCTTTCACCCAAGCAATCTGACAAGGCTGAGGATGTCTCTCCCTCTTGAGCTTCAGCTTAGAGACCATCTCTTCTGATACCAAGTTATCAATGCTACCACCATCAATGATCACATCACAACATTTATCCTCACACTTGCATATGGTACAGAAAAAACTCCTCATTTGTCTTGGTTCAATCTCACCACTTAGTAGGACCCTTTCATTTACCAAGGTCTCTCCTCTTTTTGCATCCTCATCCACATGAGCAACCCTAGCTTGGCCCTCAGCTCTCCTATTTTTCCTTCCTTGTCATTTTGGGCATTCAAAGGCACGATGACCTTCTTCATTGCAATGGAAATAGGTACCACAAAAGCCTCCTCTTCCTTGTCCACATCCTCTACCTCTTCTTCTCTGATTTTGAAAGTCTTGATCATGGGAGCGGTTGAAACCCTCATTCCTTTGGTTCTTGCTAGTACCCACATCTTCATTTTTCTTTTGGGTTTCATTTCGAACTCCAAATGACCTACCACTACCCCTTCCTCCTTGACCATGCCCTCTTTGTCTCCCTTCAAACCTCTTATTCATCTTCTCTTCAACTCGTAGGGAAAACTGGTATGGCTCTTCAACACTGGTCATTCTTACCAAACTTAATTCCTCCTAGATGCTAGGTCGCAACCCACTGATATAATGAGCAACCTTCTCCTTATTTGCTTCTGCATGCCCTGCTCTAACCAAAAGTTGATAAAACTCCTCTATATATTCTTGGACTGATCTTCCTACTTGCTTTAGCACATGCATCTTCTTAAACAAATCAAGCTCGTATTCCACAAGAATGAACTGCTTTTTCAATTTGTCCACCATGTGATCCCACCTTGTGATCTTCTCCTTTCCTCTTCTATTTCTTTCCAATTGAACCTCTTACCACCAGATTTTGGCATGGCCTTTTAGTTTGGCCTTTGCAAACTTAACCCTATCTGGGTCCTTGATATCCTCATACTCAAAGTATTCTTCCAGTTCATTGATCCAGTTGATCAACTCATCTGGTTTCAGATTTCCTAAAAATACACCCACATCAATTGTAGGTCTTTTTCCAAATTTAGTAATGGCCCTAAAAAGCCTTTCCTCTACCTAATTCAAACCTTCCCTGTCAAATTCCTCTTCTGGTCCAATTTCTTCTTCTTCATTGTCATCCTCACTGTCGTCACTTGCGGTAACATTTGTTCCTCTACGGAGCTCCTTCTGTAATGCTTGTACCTGCCTTTGGAGGGCTCTAACCTCCTTAGGATTAATAGCTCTAGCCCTTCCACCATGCTCTCTTCGTGGAGGCATCTTCTTAACTCAAACCCACAACCACACAGTCCTAGTGCAAACTACCTCATAGTCGGCACTCTATCTACACACTCAAAAAAACCAGCTCTGATACCATTTGATGGGGACACAACCCACGCACAAAATGGACACAACAAGAAAAGGAAATTTTATTAAATTTTTAAATAAGCTAATACATTTAAAATAGAGAAAATAGACTTCAAAACATGCCCTAAGGGCTTACAATAACATAAATCTAGAGATGGTTTCTCCTTTCAGTACCTCCTTTCAAACTCCACTCCGAACTACCTTTTACAATGCCAGAAATGTCCTTAAATAGACCTCAAAGGGTTAAGGACTAGGAATACATTCTAGAAAGTGCTATTAGGCATCCACCAACCAAATAGAACGCTCCAAAAGTTGCATTAGAAGTCAACGCAAATCTAGAAGAATCCAGAAATGATAACCGAAGTTTTGGGAGGCATAACTTTTGAACCGTAGCTCTAATTGATGAACCGTTTACATTTTCAAAAAGCTCTCAAAGTGCTCTATAGCCCTATGGACCAGATTTACTCATCTCTCATTTTTTGTCCCTTTTTGAGGTCATTTAATGCCCCTAACCTGACTTTGAAGCATTCTTAGGAGGTCTCCAAAACTCAAAAAATTGCGATAACTTTCAAACCGTGGGGCCTTTTGACCTGATTCTTTTTCTGGAATGCTCTAAATTATAATTACATTCATCTGGCCAATTTACACCTCCTAGTTCACCAAAATGATGGCTCAATTACATACTCCTATTTTTTTGGCATTTACATGTATCCCGAGGTGTTCAAATACTCTATCCTAGAACACTGATAGTGGAACTGTGAGAGTTGGAACCTTTATTTGACCCAAATGGGTATCCAAACATGAAAACACATGAAACAAAAACTAAGTCTAAGTACATTTTTTTGGGTGACACAGGATTGCCCTTATACCTCTGGATGCTTCTGCATCAATCTTCCTCAATAGCCTCTTGCTTTTGTTCCTCTTCATCATCCGCATTATCAAAATGTGTTACCTCCTCATCATTTTTCTCTTCATATATTTCTTCATCATCATCATCATCTTTGTCACTTATGATGACTAGAAAATCACTCGGTTTATGAAGAAGATATACATTTTTCCATGTATTTGTTGCATTCTTCACAACATGGTCTATTTATTTCAACAAAATAAGGAAAGTATTGAATCTTAAAGTTAGTTTTTCTTCATTTTTCTTTAAAGATTCCTTCACTTCTTTATCAATCAGATTTGGCATAAGCTATTTCAAGTTTTTCTCATGAATATCTTTTGTAGTTTGCATTGCTTGTTCTCATCTTGGCTTTATTTTGTTCATTAATTCATCTAGAATTTGTTGAGTGAGCTGATTAGGAGGATATTTCCATTTCCTATCTTAGATATCATTATATCTTCAATTTTCTTCTACTCTTTAGCTATTCTGGTCCCATATTTTAATGCTGTGAAATTTTTTATCCCAAAACCTGATTCCAATTCCTTCATCCTCTCTTTAAATTTGGGTGGAGACCTCTTGAAAGTTATGTCTCACCCTTCTTTATCTACTTTCTTCTAGAGGATCTCCTTGTGAACACTACAATGGATGTCTTGGTAGGATTAGTAATGATTACCTTTCCCTTTTTCTATAGTGGCTCCTCTTCCTTTGATTCTTCATCCTCTACTTCTTCATCTTCACCTTTGTCCTTGGTTAGCAATAGAGTAGAACTTATTTTCAGCTTGGCGGTCCTCTTCTTGCCTTTGTTAATTGCCTAAGGAAGCTTCATCTCTTGTTCTATCTAGGCCTTAGCCTCATAATATGTACCAAAGTATGTAGCCTTGGGGTCCACTAGTTCATTAATCGATGCCTTGATTATATCTTTTGTTTCATCAATATTGACCTCATGACCTAGAGATTTCAATCATGCAATTCTAGGCCTAACTACCTGAATGTATACCTTGTCACTATCCACCATAAAGCATACATCATCCTTATAATCTTCAACTAGTTTCTTTGGGAGTCAATGCCTATTGTTAATTTTCTCTGTGAATGCATCAAAATAATTATCCTTGAACTAGTATAATTTCCTCCCATCTCATCAATATATTCATTAATCTAATTGAGTATAGGCACATCTTTCCTCCAAACAATAGTACCTTTTGATCGAAATAATTTTTCAGTATAAAAGAACAAACATGTCAAAAGTGAGCCAAACTTACATGGATTGTTCTTTGATGTCCTAATGCTCTCCATGTTTTTTTTGAATTGATTCAATAGTAGCTCGACAAGGTCAAGAGAAAGGTTGTTCTTGACTACCTTGTATGCCAGGTCAACTGCTTCACAAGACACACTATTCCACCTACTTGAACTATAGATATTGTGTACAATGATATGGATATCAAACTTCAACACCATGTTAGTGACACTACTAATTTTCATTCCCCTACCATCTCGACTAGGGTTTTCTTCTCTAGTTTGACCTGACCTAGGGTTTTTGTCATATTTTTTTTAGCCAACATAGGGAGGCCAGTGCTCCTATGGATCATCTTTTTAATAATTGATATTGATTGCTCCAACCAAAATCGTCCACTATGGACACAACTAAGGATATACTAGATCCATTTGACTTGGAAATCATGGGGCATGTGAGGAATATGGGTTAAACCTTTGGCTTCAAGATGTTGGTGCTCAAGTTTCAAAACACCATCATTGCATAACTCTTTTAAATATTCATCCATTTCAAGATTACCAATATCTTGAATCACACATTTAAAATGAGAAAAAATATGATTGATCAACAGTACCTTGGGAGGGTTTTGCGACTACACTCAACTTAGATCTAGGGTTGTAGCAATGGTAGGAGTGAGCTTGAACTCTAGTACCATCCATTCTACACCATGAACTAACATGTCTAACCCTCACTTTTCCTTGCTATTGGTAGCTTCCATCTTCACTCGATAGAGTTTGAGGGAATTCAAAAACTTTGACAAGAATTTACTCAAATCACTTGAATGCTCTTGAAGATTGCTCTGCACAATTTTGGTCTCAAAAATTCATGGTAAAAATGACTTTGACTTCTTTCCTTTTATCAAATGTTTCTATAAATGTCTATTATGAATGTTAGATCAAATTGAGAGACTTTCATTCACTTCACTTGCCTTAATTACTTTGTAGAGTCTTCTATCACTCAGTAGCTATATAAAACTTAGTTACTCCAAACCTCTCTTGGTTGAGTCTATGACCCGACCTCACTCGGTAAGGAAGGTAACTCAGTAGTAACTAGTATCTCTTACTCAGTGATCCCTTTTTATCTTGAATGCTAATATGGATATGTTGTCCTATCAACTAGAACTAATCTAGATGTCTTTATTAGTAACCTAGTTACAATTCTCCTTTGAGAAATCAAGTGGAAATAGTGGAGTCACCCAATTCATGAGTGACTTGATCATCATTGCTAGGGCTTGCAATCTTGGTAGAATTTGGAACCCATTGTTGTCTCATTTTTTTTTTAATGTTATTAGCTTTTGCCTTCTTATCATCTTCTATTCTTCTAGTGTTCATATATTTCTTAGCAAGATGACCAAGTTCTATACAAATGAAACATCTTTTGGTAGTATCTCTTTTTCTCTTGTGATTTTTTACACAATTCATTCCAATGTATCCAAATTCCCCACAATAATGTCATCTACACCAGGTGTTATAGTCCCAACCAAATATAGCTTTCACAATTTGTTCAGCTAGATTCAATATCTTGGTTTTGCATTCTAATGACTTGTGCCCATGCTTCTTACATTTGTGACATTTACCTTCAAATTTTTGTTTCTCTTTACACTCATTTTCGCTATGACCATGTTGATTACAATTGAAGCATTTTCCATTGAATTTTGCTTTCCCATTGCTCCAACATGTGTTTGATGTGTGACCTATCTTACCATAGTGACTGCAAGTAGGTTTTTGGTTCCTTTGAGCTCCTTGCTTAGATGATTCTCCTTCTTTTGTATATTTGATTCCTACTTTTCCCTTTTGTCTGAAGTGACTTTGTTCATTCAACTTATTCATGTCTGCTTGGGACTTAAACATTCTTTCATTGGTTTTCCTTTCAATGTTTTGATCATTCTGCAATCTTTCATTCTTTGATCTTAGGTTCATGATTTCTTCATTTGCATTAGTGAGTTGAAAAATGAAGTCTTCTTGCTCAAGGGATAGGTGTTGAATTTCATTATTTTTTTCTTCTATCTCTTCTCTTATCTTATTTTTCTCTTCCATGACTTCACACAATCTCATTGACTAAATTTCTTGCCCTCTTCATAGTTTTCTTACTTCTTCTTGAAGAGTACTATTATTTTCCAATAGTTCTTTGATTGTTTCATCAACTTCATTTGAATTAATTGAATGGATGTCTTCAATTATTTCTTCAATGTAGAGTGAATCATTCATCTGGATTGCAAGATCTTTTCTTCTTTTCAAGGATTGGGAGAGTTGCTCTTTTTCTTTCTTGAGTTGTCAATGGCCAATTCCAAATCTAGCTTTTCATTGTCAAAAACTTTGTTAGGTTTGAATACCTCCATTGCTTTTGATCTTTTCTCAAGCTATTAAAATTTCCACTGAGAACCACAAAGCTCTTATACTAATTGTTGGAAATATTATGACAAGCTAAGTTACTAAGAGTGGAGGGTTGAATCATTAACTTCTAAAACTTTTACCACTAAGTCCTTGATTAGAAATTAATCCTTTATGTGAATTCTAATCTAATTGCATGCATAAGAACTAAAAATAATGAAAGCATACACAACACTTTTACACAAGATTTGGTGACCCAGAAACCTTCCAAATAGAAAGTAAAACTCAGATGGGGATAATACCCACAAGCTTTAGTACTGTAGTATAAAGTTGGCCTATCAAGGCTTACAATGATCACCTCTAATGATCTACCCTATTAGGGGCATTAAGGATTGCTAGGTCCACCTTGCAAAAGGATTTACAAACATACAATGAAGTATGCACTTGGTAAAGAGATTTACAAAAGATTATTAGGTATACCTTGTTAAAGGATTTGACTAATCCACTTGTTAGGATGAAATAATAGCTGATCTCTTGATTTGCAACTTGGTTTGTTGAATGAGATTCCCCTAAGTGTATAAATAACCTTGCTATGATAGATGAATCTTTGCTACTCCTTATACTATTATAGCCTTTGTAATTTTCTCTTCTACTCTTCTATGATGATTACATTACTTCCTTTCAATGATTTGGATGTGATACAATACATTACATATATATCAATCCAATTACACAATTAAAAAGTTGACCATAATACAAGTTTACACAAATATCACAAAGTTGACTAAAGTGTAGAAATTCAGGCTCTAAAGACTGACTTGGTGAGGTTTTGATACTTGGGATCCATTGTTAATGCTCAACATTATCATGCACTTGATAGACATAGAAAATCAATCCATACTAATCACGTACAAGTAGTCTTGAACTCAATTTGCACTGGTGACTCGACAAATACTATGAAACTCAGCATATAAATTGATTCTTTTGACTTTTACTTCATGACTTGGTAAATATTGTCACCTCAAGCTCAGTATAAACGGAGTTTCTTCGTTAACCCTAAGTAGGTTGGTTAACACTAGACTTACATCACATCAAATGTGAACTCACTAAACACTACACAACTCAATTTATGCTGATAAACTTAGCATACACTGAATTGTTCAATTTACACTACTGATCTTCAACTCTATAGTAACTACTCGATTCAAACTGAAATCTATCCATAGGACTTGGTAGTAACTAAAATGCTTGGTTAACATTGTTAACTATACAATATGCTGGTATAAACTCAAAATATGAATAAATTTGTGTCACTAATAAAAAATATGACTTGAATGTCAATAATATAATAGTGCTATATTTTCTTATCAGAAAAGCATAGAATCCTATTTTGAAAATCCAACTCTTGTCATGGGTCTGAAACTAGATTTGCTTGCAAGTATTTAATTTTTCCTAAAGTCAAAACTATAGGATTAAAACAAAATTTAATTAAAATTCTTGCTGCACATTTAGAAAAAGGAAAAAATAATAAAGAATTATTATTTTATGTAGTTTGATTTTTCAATTTGAGTCAAACCTATTTGACCAAGTTGTGACATGTGTCATATTCTGATTGGTTCATCTATTGCATAGTCATTTGAAACCTACCACCTAGGTGCAACATGTCACATTGCTATTGGTCACCTATTCCACCACATGGCCTTTGCCATGTTCCTATCTTAGTTAGGATGTTTCCATGTCATCACAAGATAGTGATATCATGACACATGGTACCTCAATCCACATCAGCATCTGATTGGTAGTGCCATGTTAGCCTACCGCATCATCAGTCACTATGTCATATGACACCTCAACATGGTGCCATGTCATCATGACATAGTAACATTACAACATCTGGCATTGTCTACCACATCAGCACCTTGGTTTGCATACCATGTTTGAGTCATCCTACCACATCTTGATTTCTTATTGATCCATCTAGTGCCGCATGTCAATTTTTGGTTCATTGTTCATTCAAAATTTTCCTTTCTTTGGCTTGCTATGAGCTCCATGTGAACTGTCCCATTTTCCCATCAAGACTTGGCTTTTATAAAATTAGCATAGAAGCTTGGGGTATTTAAATAATACAAATTCTTCCAATGGAACAAATGTGGGATAAACCATTCTTACTACTTTTTGTTTTAGAGCTCAAAATGTAAGAACTATAGTCAAATCAATCACACCACTAGATAGAAAAAAAAATTCCCCCTCTTTGATTGGTTATGAGCATGTGGATTTAGTAAAGGATTCATGGAAATGATGACCAATCAAAGTTTTACACTCTTCTTCTAGTGAGAAATGGCAAAAGGACTTGAGAGCTCTAGAGCTAAAAAAAAGCTTTCCTCAAAGCAGATCATGGGTATAAAGATCCATGCATAGAACGCTAGCCTCTTGTTGTAGACTATTGTTGGCATACAACCTCTAAGTGCTCCTCCCTCTTGTACACTTCCTCAAAAATCCATCAATGGCTCTAAAAACTATAGCATGGTCCAAAAATTCCTAGCATAGTTTATAAGCTAGAGTAACTTGTACTATTGCAACCTTTCCTCAAGGTAAAAGTGCAAACTTGATTCCAAGATTTTTTTTTTTTTTTCTACAAGTGTGATAGTGGAATGCAACTTTAATTTTAAAAAAACATCAAATGAGTATGGGACAAGCCTTGTACCCTTTTTTTTATGCAATCTCCATCATGTACCTTATGGTTTCTTTGACATTTTCTTAGCTTTAAAACCTATGGTACCCACATATCTACTTGCTTAGTGTCTCCACATTAGTAGCTCCACCTCCCATACAAGATGACACCCCAAAATGGCAGTTGGTGGATTCTATCCATGTCTTCACTTCTCAGCTAGCTACTTCTACCTTGCCTTCTCCATTGGAAGCCACTATCCAAGACTCCTATATGGCTCACAACTTCCTCAATTCCTTTAGACCACCACCAAGCTCCCTTTGTCATCTATGGTTGTCTACATTGGATGAATGATCCATTACTAATTTTTCCTTCCATGTTACAAAATCAATGAGAAGGTTGAGTACTCCACTACAAAGTCCTACATACAATGTCTTCTACAAATTCCCTTTTATAATGTTTTGTTCATATTCAATTTCCTTACTATAAATGAAGATGTAAATAATATATATTAACTATAATTTCCTCATGTGATATATATAGGCTTCAAACTTGCTCCCTAGATGTCTTGTGATTATGACAAATAACCCATTATTCAGCTATTTATAGTTGCTTGACTGGTGGTTAACACCTATGGATAAAATTTAGTTGTATTTCTCACTGATTTGTAGCTTCTTCAATATACTGCATTCAAACAATGTATCAGAGTACACATCAGAGTTTCCATTTTGAGAAATATCCAAATCTTCATTTTTGCCTAAGTGTCAAACAAAAAAGTCACCATTTTGTTGGTTTTTTGAAACATCATTGTTTCAAATTATCCTGATGAGAACCAGATACATCTAGGGGTAGCTACTTCCCATTTTCAATATACCCTTTCAGAAACTAGGCTAACTATAATGCTAGACCCTTCTTCTACTTCAGGCTTTGCTAAACCTAGGTGGGTGGACCTGTAGATTCTTCATATGGTACTAGTTGTCGAAAGCATACACTATTGGGACTCAAAATCACCTTCCTAATTTTAGTACCATTCCAAGTTTTGGACCCCTTTTAAGTGCTTTCTAAATGCATTTGTACCCAAATATCCATTTGAGGCCTAAGAGGTGTTTAGTATTTCTAAAACCTTGCATTCAGTATATCTATGCATTCCATGAAGATAAATTTCCATTCTGAGTCATTCTGTGAAGGTCCATTTTGAACAATGTCCAAATCTACATTTTTGCCTAAGTGTCAAACAACGACAAGAGGCCTAGTTTACATTTGAATATCTCGCACCCAGTAATGTTTCATGACTCGCCATGAGTGTTTAGTATCCATACTAGAGAACCTATTTTTCATATTTTGAGTCATTTCAATATTTTTTGACTAGGTTTTGAATCCCTCAAAGTTGGTTGTTTATTGTTGTCCTACTAATGCAAATTGTTTAGAATTCTAGGAGGCCCTATTTGACTTATTATAACTTTGACCCAATTGACTAAAATGACATAATTATTTTTGCATTGTATTCTAGAGGTTAGATAATTGTTATGTTTCAATTTTGAGCTTATGAAAAATTTTCTTGATCAATTTTGAATGCAATTCCATTGGTAATTTGTAAAGTTTTACTAGTGTCAACAAGTGCAAATTGAATTGTACCCCTATTCAGGATGTCATAACCCTGAATCCATGATAGGTGAGATCAAATTTATTGTACCATTTTGTTCTACTCTAAAAATTCTTTAGGTGTGCTAGTTTGCAAGTCTTGACAAATCTGTCTACACATTTCCCAAGTCCATTCTGTTTACAAAAAATGATTTTCTGCCATTGTTCCTAGTTCTGTAAATCTGAGTAGCCCACTTTGACTACTTTCCAAATGCATCCAATTATTATTGATGATCCCAAATACCTAATTTTTACTTTCCTTGTGACAATGAAAAAGTGCCCTAGCTTTCATGCCCTCAAGTGTAAGTCTGACCTATTTTCAAAGCCAAAATCAAACACAATTTATGGTTTTCTAACACGTTTGCTTGCAGAAAATTCTGAGAATGCAACTTTGATAGTAAATATATTTTGATTGATAATTCTTCATGAGATTTTATTTGGCAAGGTAATATAATGTGGAACACAAAATTAGTGTGTCAGATCCCAAGACCCAGTTGGGAGTTTTGGTCAATTTTCAAAGCCAGTTAGAGAACCCCTTGGCTAATTTGCAAGAGAATTTAGAAAATGAGTTTTGATGGATGGTTTAGTGGTAAAATGGTTCTCATTCAATTTTGGATGTTCATTTGGCCATTTTGACACGTCAAGTGTTTTAGTTCAAAAAAAAATTTAGTCAAACCCACTTTCGTGCTTGACCAACTTCAGGGAATTGATAAACTATGGGGATTCAAGAGGATATAGAATCTACATGGGGAAAATTGATCTCATATTTGTCACTAAAATATGATGAGGGTTTTATACTTCTAAGTTTTAGAAGTTCATTGTGGAACATTATTGGATATTATTTCTAAAATGTACATGTATTGAGATCAATGGTACATGGAACTATTCATAATGAACATATGAGAATTGGGATTCCATTTCAAATAAGAGATGAAGCAAGACAAATACATATTTTTATAATCATCACAAGTTAGAGGAAGATCTTAAGCACACTTTGGCTTCCCAACCTTACGTTTGATTAAATATATCATATGGGATGAAATATCCAACATAACTATGGGTAATGTCAGAAGAACATCAATCATCAGAGTTATGATATACATAGAAGAAAAATACATTGATTGTAGTTTTAAGTACCTCATTGATTAAATCTTTATCTAATTAGCTAATGAGAACATGTGGAAAATAATTTTGATTGTCTTAACTAAATCATCCACTTTCGAAGGATGCCACATGCAGCCTCTCAAACATATTGAGACTAGTATGCATGGATAGATAAAAATGTTGGAGGCAAGGTCATCCCTATTTTGCAAACTGTGGCCAAGGTTGGGTTTAAACCCAATTTTCCCTATGCCCTCCATGCATACATGCATGTTTTTATACCAATCATGCCTGCCATAAAATGTAGGGGGTCAAAGTTGATTCTTTCCAATAATACCTTATCACAAATTATTACAAAAATGAATCCATTTTTTACTTAGAAATTTTGTCAAGTAGAGGTAGAGTGCAATTGGGAAGCAATAGAGTTTGGAAAGATTCATGCCATTGAGCTCACAAAACAAAATAGGTAACATGTTTCAAATTAAGCAAGAATGGCTTAATGGAGGGGAAGCATCATATTTTTTGCAAATAGACTAATTCATTGAATGTTTATTGTTGTGGTATACATCATTGATTCAATAATATTTGATCCCACTCCCATTCACCTCAACCATGAGTTATGAAAGGAATCACATTGTGTTTTAGGCATGGAAAATGAGAGAGAGCACAAGAATTGATGTAGATAAATGTCTCCAGTAGGGTAGGAAGCAGAGTGGACAAAAGGAAGTTGAGCCCATTCTCCATTATCATAGCCCATCTAGATATCTATAGTCATAATTGAATTAGGATCAAGCAACATCCTCAAAGATGAGACAAAGAATAGAAGATTTGAGTGATATTATGAATTGAGAAAACACACATGCTATAGAAAGAGGTTATGATGCTTGGTGAAAGATGCCAACATTTGTTACTTCCTTTTACTTCATTTTAATACAATTTAAATCAAAAGGAGATTGTGTTTCTGACTACACCATGAATATTTGTAGAAGCCATCCAAAGGAGCACCATTAAAGAAGGAAAAACCCACAAGAAATGGAAAATAGTAAAGTTTTTAGTCCTATATTGACTAGATGATAAGTTTTTTATGTGTATAAAAGCTAAGCTACACAAAGCTAAGTTGTCTCAAGGAAAAAGGCTTTTAAAAGGCTACAAAGCAATGTGTAGGGCCCAGCCAGGTGGAGGAAAACTAATAAATTTTGAACAACATGCCCAACCTAGATGATGATATGGACCCATCAAATGAACCAACATGCGACAAGTGGCACCAAATGGATGAATTGTGGAATGACACATGGTAGAGGACCTTGGATGTGGTATAGAAATCAAGGTGATAATAGAGAAGATAGTGCCACATGTCAAAATGTTCCTATGTTCCAATTATTTGGCACTCTACTAAGGTGTCATGCAACATAACAATCAATGATGTGGAAGGCTGACATGGCATGATGATGAGGCAATGATGAGGTGAATGATGTGTCCTGAGGTGCCAAATGTTGCAACATCACCATTTCACAATAACGTGGCAAGACACTGACTGGGCTAGCGACATGGCAGCTACTACATGGTGGAATAGGTGACCAATAGTAGTGTGACACATGACACCTAGTTGGTAGATGTTAGATGATTGTGCAATAGATTGACCAATCAAAATGTGACACATGTCATAGCTCAATCAAATAGATTTAACATTGATGGAAATTTGGAAGGAAAAATCAAAGTGCATAAAATAATAATTTTTTATTATTTTTCCTTTTTTCTAAATGTGCAACAAGAATTTTAAACAAATTTTGATTTAATCCTATAGTTTTGACTCTAGGAAAAATTAAATAGTTGCAAGCAAATGTAGATTTAGAGACATGATAGGAGCTAGATTTTCAAAATAGGATTTTGGGCATTTCTGAAAAGAAAATATAGCACTATTATATATCGTCAAAATTAGGAGAGAATGAGCTTTCCATTTCTAGAGTTTTTTTTGCATAGGAGGCCATTACTTCATGTTATGCAAGGATTTGTCTCAAGTATCCAATTTTCAAATTTATTCAATTGAGGTAGTTCGAATTTGATTTCTTGTAATAGGGTGAATTTAATGAACACAAAAGGTGGTAAAAATACAATTAGGGATGAGATTTTTTACCTCCAAGTCAGTTGAATCAAATTATTATCAAAATTTCATGATGTAGTTTAGATATTTTGGGAACACAAGGGTTTTCATAATTGAAGAATAGATATTTTGGTTTTATTACAAAATAATGATAAAAATCATATCAAATTTCATGGGTAGAAAGATGAGAGGTGTTTTACAATAGTAGGGAATGACGATTCAAGTGGAAACATGTCACTTCTAGATTAGATCCAAGATTCCATTCTTCTCCTATACCTTTCTCTTTCTCATCTATTGTAAGGGTTGGTAGTTTTCACTATGAGACCATAGGTCCCAGTTTTGATGTGTTTTCACTACTATGATACCATTATTCTTCAGCATATTTTCTCTTGTATAAACAATAGTAGTTAAGTTAATATAGTTAGTTTTGATCTATTTAGTGGTTTTATGAATTGTTTTACATGCATCTGAATGTATAATTTCAAAGAAATGAATACAATGAGTAGGAATCTCCTTAGTTTCATTATTATTCTTGTCTCCTATCTCTATAATCTACAATCTTATGTGTTTTAGGGACAAAGAACTGAGACCCATTTGCATCCCCTTAATGTCGTATGTCATATATGTTTTATTGTTGGAACAAAGGGCCAAGTAAATGCTTGATATAGTTGACAAAGTTGTTGGTTATTTGAGAAGGATGTTTCATGAGAATGAGGTTTTTATGAACACTAATGTCTAATTCACAAAGTGATAAGATAGATCTAATATCTTGATAAAAAAATATGTCATTGGTATCATAGATGTATGTGTGTGATTCATGTAATTTCCCAATAGATAAGTCATTGATTAGTTGCAGGATCTTGCTTCTACATATTTGGGGTTTTGCTGAAAATCAACATCATTATAATAAAAATCTTTCCCTTTCATGTTGAAGAGCTGAAAAGGATGCCCTCACTTAGCTTATCAATTTCTTTGGGCATGTTATTAGCTATTTCATGTCTAAGATCTTTGCATAAGTGTTAGAAGATTAAGGGTTTTTATCTACTTTGTTTAGAATCAATGTATGCTTTTGACATCTAGTACCATATGAAGAATATACACATCCACCCACCTAGGTTTTGTAGAGCCTAAAGTAGAAGAAGGGTCTTGCCTTATAGTTGGCATATTGTCTAAAATGGTATATTGAAAATGGGAAGTAGCTACCCCTAGATGTACCTTGATCTCATTAGGGTAATTTAAAATTGTGATATTTCAAAACAATAACACATCCGATGTTTGATCAGAGCAAGTGCAAAATACAATAGATAGAAATTATTGTATGTATATGCATTCTTGTGAAGAACTAAATTATACAGTTGCATGTTAGCGTAGTAGGCTCTTCTTGCATACACTGTATTTGTTCCACCAATTCCTAACTGGGTTGAGGCTTCTAACAAGGCTTAGTCCTCTACCAATAACTCAAGACACTATATGTACTTCATAGACTCCTAAAAGGGTCAATATCCTTAACATGATCATATTTTTTAGTGAATCATCTAGTGGGTATCATCCCCACCAAGGTCTTCCCTTGGCTAGGGTTTCTCTAGTTAACAAATAATAGTGTTATGAGTTCTCTATGTGCATGGTTATAATTATTATTCAACATTGTTGGTTTACTTTCATATGCAAGTTATAAATTAATTAACAATATTCAATTGTGGGAAAAAGTTTGTAGAATATTGATTCACCCCTCTCTACCACCCCAACCCCCCCACCCCCCTCTTTTCAGTGCTATGTATTTCTAACATGAGTTTATCATTAAATTCAAAGCAAGGATAAGATAAATACCTAATAGAAGACTTATAAAGAAGTTTTGAGAAGAAGATCAAGAATTTGGAGAAATACAATGAATCGAGTTGAACTCAATCATAAACCCTAAGATCTACGATGGATATAGAATATTGTAAACATAATTTTCCTATTTAAAGAACTACAGAGCTGAATAAGTGTTTTGTGCGATGTATGTGTGTGTGTGATCTTGTGTGTGAAGAGAGATATACAAAGCAAGGTTCATCAGTAACACACAAGTATGAGTGATTGTGAAGCTAATAGAAAAATCTTGTAGAGATGATGTTGATGTTGATAATTGAATCTAAGAATAAGGCTTAAGTGTTATTGAGAAGAGCGGAATGATTGCTTGAAGGGTCTCCAAGCGAATCAAGATTAGAGAAGAAAGTGAAGAACTTATCAACCAATCAACACAAGGACTGAACAAAGATCTAAACTAGAAAAAATGAGTTGTAATCACACACATCAAAACCAATTGTCTTATTTCTAGTCATTGTAAATAGTTTGTATTCAAATCCTTTTGATAGAGTTTGACCTAACAGTCACTTGAATACTTAACAATCTATGTAAATTCTTTAACTAGTTGACATTCTAAATGGAATGATCAAAGTCTTGAAACATGGCCATACGTACTAGGGTGATTAAATCCTCTAACCATGGTACATTTAATAGTGTGTTTTGTAACCTTTAACAGGGTTGGCTACTTATATAGTTCACTTCAAAAGAGTGAAAAATAGTAACATGTTGCTGGTGGTTTTTCATGTAAAAATCCTATTGTCAAAAATATGATTAATTCTTTATGTATGTTTACATTTGATAATTTTTTTATTATGCAATACGAGTTATGTTTATGCTAGTTTTCCAGTATAGATTGAGAAATAACATGATAAGCATGACATTGAAGCCTTTATTGTTTAATTGTTGTACATAATAACCTTGAGTAACTGATTCACCCCCCCTCCCCCCCCCCCATCCTGCACCCCCATTCAATTATTCTATACAGTTCTAATAGTTTGACAGTAGGCTTTTTATGTAGAACCTCAATTTGGGAAAAATTAGTAGCAACATGTTATCAATTTTCACTCCTCTAAAGTGAGCCTTGTTAGGAGCTAACTCAATTAAAGGTTATAATGCACACCATAAAATGTGACCTTGATAAAGGATTTAATGACCCTATTAAGAGTGGCCATGTCAGAGGACTTTAGAATATTTTGTCAAAATCTCACCTAGTTAAAGGATTTACATAAACTGTTTAGTCCTTATGACTGTTAGGTCAACCTTCATTAAGGGATTTCAAATACTATTCACAATGGTTAGAAAGTAATAGTAGGTTTGATCTATTAAGTATAAATGACTTTTCATTTTTATATTTCTATTCAAATCTCAATATTGATTCATTGTATGACCTCTATTTTTATCTCAATCTTAGATTCCCTTGCCAACCCTTCTAGAAATTACCCTTAACTTCTTCTCAATAAAGTCTTTTGCTTAGATTTTCCAGTCAACAACATCAGTAATAGCTCTAAATTTCTAGCACTCCTTTACATGCACACAACTTTTTTGCACTATATTCTCTCTTCCACACACATTGAAAGTTTTCCTATGTACCTCTTTAAATAGGTAGTTCTAATATTTTTCCACTTAATCAACATTGTAGATCTTAGGTTTCACAATTTGATCTATTAGATAATATGTATCTAATTTCCATTCTATTTATCTCATCTTTTCTAGAAACTTCTCCTTGAATTTGTCTCTTAGATCGTTTACCTCAGTCTCTCCTAGAAGTAAATGATCCAACTCATCGATCCTTATCTTCAACATGTTTTCCATATCACAAGAAATCAAATTAGTTAGCTAAAAATTACAATTCCTCACAAAAAATTAAAAAAATTGTCCTCAACCTCTAAGCTTTGACACTTGGTCATCACTAAGTTTCTCGCTCGCTATAAAAATTATTGTTGAACATCAATATTGTCACTCAGTCAATACTGATGCTCTATCAATGCTTAATTTGCTTGACAATTACTATGGCTCAGTTGACACTAGCATCACTTGGCATGTACATCAAAATATCATAGTCATTTACTCTATTACTTGGTCAAGCCTACACAAGTGATCTATCTTTATTCATGGTTTTAAGACTTGAACACTACAATCTTCTCCTCTATCAACATGATTTAAATAATCAGTTTTTCTTGTCAAAGTCTAACTAATCAAATGCCCATTTGTAGTTTCCTCTTCATAACTCAACCTTTCCTCTAGATCAGATAGAAAATTGCCTCTCTAGTAGATTTGACATCAATGAAAACACAACATTTGTTCCAATTATAGTTTCCAATAATATTCCTCTTTAACATTGATGGCAACACCTCAATGAAAATATTTGTATGAATACTTCAATTTTTCATATAATCCAAAATTTGTATAGACTTCGAGTATCAGATCTTGTATTAATATCCTTAGTTTCATTCAGATGCATATATCTAATCTATAACACCTCCTTAAGAGATTATGAACTCCCTCTAAGTAATCACTCCCTCTTTCTTATCATGTCTCTACTAGCATCTGATTTCTCTTTTTTGTTAGCTTGAATGAATAATCTTCATCTTTGAAGATAATCTCACCTTCTTTAATATATGTGCTATTGCAATCTCTCCCTCTAATATTTTACACAATCTCATGCAATCTCTCCCTCTTTAAAAATAATTCCAAAGATGCTATCTCTTTTCTTCATATTTCTTTTTTTATGTAGATAATTGCATGCCAAGTCTAAATGCTTCACCTATCATCTTCATATGACTAATTTGGTATATTATTTTTCTTCTTCACTACTACCTTAGGAATTAACTCGTAATGTAGAATAGTCTACATCAATGTGTAAGATATTTTGATTAGGACATTTTATGTAATGCTCCTCTATAGCTCAAGTAGCTTTATCTTGGGGAATCACCCCTAGTTACCTCTAAGATATTTATGTTAATCCTTAGGTAAAGCTTTAGTGAATACATCAAAAATTTTCTATTTAGTGTTCAAATATTCTAATTTCAATTCTTCATCTTGAACTAGCTCCCTCAAGTAATGATACTTGATAGCAATGTGCTTTGTCTTTGTGTGTATAATAGAGTTGTTTGATATATTAAAACACTTGTGTCATCATAATAGATAACCATTGGATCAATAATTTCTTCCTTCATACTTTTCAATAATTGTTTGATCCAAATGATATTTCAAAAATTTACTAATGTTGCCACATACTTAGCTTCAACTTTTGATTGGGATCAAATGTAGTTTTGTTTCTTGCTTGTCCATAAAAGGAGTCTCTTTCCTAGAAAGAATGCACCACCATTTGTGCTCTTCCTATCATCAATATTTCCTACCCAATCAAAATTAGTAAATACCTTCAATTCAAACTTATTATTCTTCTTGTTATACAATCCATATTCTTTTTATCCATTTAAATATCTCATTTTCCTCTTTACTTCCATCATATGATTATCCTTAGGACTTTCTAAAAAACTAGAAACTATCCCAACAACTATTGCAATATGTGGTAATCTATGAAAAACATATTGTAATTTACCAATTATTGTTTTGTATTGTGTCTAGTTCAGATTAGAAGAATTATCATTCTTAGATAGTCCTGTAACCATAGGTGTACCCACTCATTTAGAATCCGAAAAACAATTAGTATATCCTTGATATATTTGGACTAAGTAATGAAGATGTGTTGCTTCATTTGATATACTTGTAAACCAAAAAAAGAAATAGATCTCACCGAGCATTGACATTTTAAATTCCTTATTCATTTCATTAGAAAAAGTTTTGCATGATGCTTCCTTTCCTCCAAATATAAAATGATCAAAAAAAGAAGAAGATAAAAATACCTCATTTTTCTTTTTAGTCTTCGAATATAGATTGTTGTTATCATTTGTCCTTCCAAAACCAATCTTCACCAAATAATTATGTAGTCTTTCATACTATGCTCTAGGGGATAATTTTAAACCATATAAAGCTTTGTGAAACTTGCATACCACATTCTTCTTGTTAGGATGACAAATCCTTCAGGTTATTCTATGTATACATTTTCTTCTAGTATCAAATTTAGATAGATTTGACATCAATTTGATATACCTTGAATCCTTTATATGAAGGATATTCAAGAAATGTTCTTACTCCTTCTAATCTTCCTACAACAAAAAATGTTTCCCCATGTTAACACCTTTTTCTTGTGCATGTCCTTTGCATATCTATCTAGCTTTATTCCTTGTGACTTCACTTTCTCATATATTTTCTTCCTAGATACCCACTTTGTTCTAATAAAAAAAATTTCTCTAGGTTTGGGCACTAGAGACCATGTTTTGTTCTTTTCAATTTTTTCATTAATATCTTGTATCTAATCTTCATTCTCCAAAGTATGTTTAATAAGTTTGGGCTCTAACTCACAAAGTAAACAGGTATCACTTTGAGTTTGTTTCATGTCGTAACACTAGACTCTTTATATCTAGTAATTTTTTCAAGGGCATGATGTCTTCTCACATATTTTTTTAACACATGCTCTTTCCTTCTTTTTCTTCAATGGGTTAATCACGAAAAATAATTTCAAGCCCATTAACTCTTTCTTGTTCAGGTTCTGGTTCAAATTCTACATGCTTGACATTTCCTTCCTATTTCTTGGCTTCCTCTATCTATGACTTAACATCATTTATCTGTTGCTCAACACCCATAGTTTGTTGCTTGGAAACTAGTTGTTGCAACTCAACATTCCTAGTCTGCTGAGGATCTTCACCTTTGAATTCTTGTTTAGGTAAAGTGCCTAGAGCATTATCATTCACATATATGAATGAACTATAATCTTTAGGTTCTCTCTTACATTCAACTTCATTTTTCTCATAATTTTTTCAACTTTGATATTTGTAACTTTGTTTGTGTTAGAGTTTAAACATTTATAATATTTTCTCTTGGTGGAATATCCTAGGAATATACTTTAATCACTTTTAGCATCAACTTTGCATTCCTATTGTCCTTAAGTATGCACCATTTTCTTCCAAAAACTTTGAAATATTTCACACTAGGTGCACAACCATACCATGATTCAAAAAATGTAGCATTTGTACCTTTCTTAGCATGCACTCTATTCAAACTATAAACAAATGTACTTAATGTAAGAATTTTCCTTAAGGAAAAATAACACCAAGATCAAGAAGCTCAAGCACTAGCACAATATGGACCAATAATGGATAATCATAATAACAATAATGAGAATGAATATCATTATGTGTACATACACACTAGAACTGCCTATATATAAATGACTCTAAAATGACTAGGAGTTAACAAAGTGATAAGTCTCACAACTAAGCACATGTCCACCAAGAGTGGATTATCCTCCATTGAGCATAGAAGTTAGTGCAATGATGATAGGATAATATTAACATAGGTGTATCTCATAAAGAGATGTTGTAGACACCATGTGCTCAATCAAAGTACAAACAACTATGTTGTCTACATGACAACTCAAAAAAATATGTAAACTCTTGTGTTGTCAACAAGACAACTCATCTAACTATGCATACTTCTAGGTGTCTATATGATAAATAATAAAATAATGCATTTAACCTAAGTAAACTTAAGTAAAGTCTAATAATAATTAATTATTTTCACTAACACCCCCCCTTAAGTGAAACTTAGGGGAATGCACTTAAGCTTATGAAAGCTATAATGAAAATGCATGATGGGTCCTGGCTACTAGGCCATGTTAGGTACTCATTTACAAATGCAATGCAATCTCTTTTGAAAATGGAGAAAGAGGGAAAACCTCATGGGAAAAACCTTCCCCCAAGAAGAGAGATGAAAACAAAAGATGCATGGATGGATGGAGTAATTAAGACACCCTCCCCATTACAACATATCATGTATATACAATAGAGAAGTATGAGAAGGAAAAAACTCTCGAAGAGGAAAAGGTCCCCCCCATAAGAGAGAAGAAGAAGAAGAAGAAGAAGAAGAAGAAGAAGAAGAAAGGAGACAAGGTAGTCCCCCCTCAATATAGAATGCCCATCAGTGATAGCTAATCCATGACTGCTAAATAATGTTCCTCCCCTTAGGAAGAAACATTGTCATAAGTATATATGAGATGCTTCCCCAATGTGTAAAAAGAATCCTGAAGATAAATGGTCTCTCTAGAAATTGCTCAATTGTCCCTGTGTTGATTTTGATGGTCACCCCTTCCAACATTAGAAAAATTGTGGATCTAGTAAGGATTGATGTAGAAAATATCCCAAAGAACCAAATATCTCCTCGAATCATAAATAGACCTCCTACAATTGTTGTACATAAGGATCCACAATCATATCAACCTTGAAAGACTGATCATGTAGAGAATGGAAAAGAGGGTCAAAGTGTTCCCTTGCAACAACTGAAGAAGGATCTTCTTCATCAAAGAAAAGATGCATATCATCAATAATGTCTCCTAGATCTGCTATGTAGGACTCCACAAACAACCATGGAATGTCTATCAACTAGTCATCCTCTAATGCTGGAATTGGAAAACACGCTGCACCCAATTGTACTAAATTGCATGGACCTATCACTGTAGCAATGTATGCATGTGGAATTTTCTGATTTTGTGACCTTGTTCTTCATCTATCAGAAGGATTCCCAACCAATGAACCTATTGAATCACTATCAGTTTCTACAATATATGAAGTATGGAGAGAATTAAAGGATAAGCTAGGTGAACTTTCCTCAAAGTTAACATTCCTCTCTATGAATATATCATGAGTCTTAGGATTGATAAGTCTATATACCTTAACACTTTCTTCATATCCAATGAAAGTACAAGGCCATGGTGGTGGTGCCTTCCATTCCCTTGAAGATATGTGTGTCCATGCTGGATAACCAAAAACTTTGAAGTGTTTCACAACTAGTATTCTTCCATGCCATGCCTCAAAAGGAGTCATTCCATAAAGATATTATGAGGAGATCTTGAATAATACAATTTTCCATTGACTTAAGAGTTCTAATTCTCATTGCTGCAACACTTGTATTTTTTTCACTAAATGCTATAGGATTCTAAAGATCAATACCCTCAAGTTCACATAAGTCTCTAAATCTTGAGTTCACATAGCTATTTTCATTATCCATACAAAGAACCTAGATGGCCTTACTTGATTGCTTCTCAACATGACTCTTGAAGGCAAGAAACTTATCAAACACTTCATTCTTATGATTAATAATGTAGACCCATGTGTAGCATGAAAAGTCATCAATGAAAGTGAGGACATAGCAACCCTTGCTAACTGATGTCACTGAAAATGGACCTGCTAGAACTATGTGAACAACCTCAAGAATAATTGATGCTCTCCAAGGCTTCCCTTTTTCAAACTGATCTTCTAGATGCATATCCATCAAACAAGTTGAACATTTACCCTTAGAAAAGTTGATTGTAGGTAAACCTTTGGCCATATTTTTTGAGCTAAGTTGATGAAGATAGTGGAAGGCAAGATGTCCATACCGTTCATGCCATAATTTACTTTGTGATTGTGAATGTGTCAACAAGGAATGTGAAGGAGACTTAGGCACAAAGTCAAAGAAATAATAAAGCGTTGTGTCATGATTAACTTTACCCACTACAACCAATGAATCATCCTTAAGATTTCACACCATTATTAAATCAAGAATGAACTCAACTTTATTTCCACCTCCATAGTGATTGATTTGGTAAATTGAAAGGAGATTAGTGCCAAGGTTAGGAACATAGAGAACATCTTTGAACTCTCCATTTTGCATCTCAACTTGTCCTTTCCTTTTAACTTCTACTTGTGTATCATTCCCTACAAAGATGTGAGGTACCTTAGAATGCTTCAATAAAGAAAATTGTTCTTTTGAAGAACCCATATAATCTAAGGAACTCAGGTCAAGAAACCATTCCCCTAAAGAACTTGAACTTACCATAAATGCATGCCATTTTCCCTCTAAAGTAGATGGATTTGAATCCTTGGAAGCATTTGGCACATTGATTTTTTTCTTCCTAAGTTTTCCAACTCATCTATTCTCTTAGTCTTGCAATGATGCTCATCATGATTTGGTTTCTTGCAATATGCACAAAATAGATAATCCTTCTTGTTGTTGTTTCCCTTCTTGTTGGAAGAAGAATTTCCTTGTTTTGAGGAGGAAGATTGTTGTGTCTCTGATTGTGATTTTGGCTTCCACTACTTTTTCTTGCTATTGGTAAAACATTTTCCACCTTGATTTGTGTGGTTCTCATTACTAGCCACCAATACCATAGACTTGGATGACTTAAGAATTCCAATAACTATCAACTTGGATTGTTCCAACACCAACATTTTTGAAAATGAATCAAATGAAGGCTCAGTGAAGGAACTTCCCATGGTCAACCTGTGAGTGTTGTAACTCAAAACAAAAGATGCATAGTCTCAAGGTAGCATCTTCAAGATGTGATGAATCAATCTATCATCCTTAAGTAGTTCTCTCAATTCATTGGCTTCGTTGACATAGTCTTGAATTGTTTCAAAATTCTTAGGATGTAATAGAAGTAAATCATCCTCAATTTGGAATCCCTTTTCCTCATCCACCTTACCATACAACCCTTCAAGTTTTTCCCAAGAACCCTTGGTATCCTTAAAGCTAGAAATGCCAAAGAAGAGATCTCTATGAACACAATTCTTAATAATTCCTAAATCCTAGTTGTCTTTAACTTTTCAATTAACTTGTGCATCAACATCCGTGGGTTTTACAATTGTACCATCAACATATAGATTTAAACAATTTTCCATTAGTCTACTCCATACAATATTTTTCCATGTAGTATAATTATGTGAAGTTAAAAGTGGAGTTTTAGGTGAACCCATGATGCAAAGAATTAAAAGAGCACAAGAGAGAAAAATATACACAAGAACACAGAACACACCCCCTATTTTCACTTAATCAAAGAACCCTCCCAAAAGTGATGCTTTTGGCACTTTATATATAGCGCATTTACATTATGCCACATGTCAAAGTGGACAAAATTGGGCTTCTAATTTTTTTGTTTACAACCTCCTTTTGGAGTTCAAATTTGGTACTTAGCAATGTACCTTAGATATTCGACAATTTTGAAGTTTAGTCAAAGCAATACAATGCAAAAAAGGACCTATTTTTAAAAGTGGTATTTCTATCTACACAAGCCTATAATCTGATTGCAGATCTAGAATGTAGATGAAAAAAAATACATTTTCAAAAAAAAAAAGAACCTAGAAATGTGTCTAAATCAACTCATACGAAGTGATTGAAGTTGAAAATTTAGGATTGGATAGGTACAGTCACCAAAAACTAAAATTTCTAAAAAATTCATGCACCAGAACCAAAAAATAATAGCACCACTATAAAATTTAGGAAATTCTAGCCTCCCGAAGTTGAACTATCAAATCAAAACTACATGTGGTGAGGGGTCTTCTCAACAAACTATGACATTAAATTTGACATCCAAACAACCATCATGGCAATGCAATCTAGCCTACTGGTGATGGTCAAATAGTTGTCAAATTTAATATTGTCAAAACGTGACATCAATGAAAAAAGGGCCTACCCAGTTGATGTGGTAGTTTGTATGATATAGAATTGTACAACTTGGGTGACATGTCACTCATGTGGGCGATATAGAATAGGTGATGTAGATCTGACTATGCATACAGATGCACTAACTTGGTTGATGATGTCACTACTAATGTGTCACTAGGGTAGGTGACATGTGTATGATGATGTGTCAATGTTGTTATACTATATGGCTAACATGAACTATACGAAATGGTTAATCTGTTTACTTTCATGGTGGGGTGTGATGTATCTAGGGTGACTAGGCAAATGAAGTGGTACATGTGGCCACTAATAGGGCTAAGAGCTCATGGTCATCGGACGGTGAGCAGACCGATGATCAAAAAAGCTTGGTGGCATTAGATTTTACAACAAACATCAGTAGGAGGGTCGTCAAAACTAGAGTTTACCAGTGTCAAGAGTGGTCAGAGAGGGAGTTTGTTGGCAAGTGCACTAAAAATAATCCCACATGGACCAAAAATGAGGTGCATGGGTTGTATTAAACATGAAGTCACTAGAGTGTAAAGTGGCTTAAGGTAACTAGGTTGTTGACTACCACATTTTGAGATGTCATGTAAAGTGTGCTTGATTGTTGATAGTGGTTGGATCCACATGTCTCAGGTATATGTCATAGAATTGTAAATGGAATATGCTACTGATTGTAATGGAATATTCCACCATGGGTGTCGAGATTTGACCTTGCAGTTTCCTGCAATGAAAATTGCTTGTCTACAATCCTAATGGCCAAAACAATTTTGACACAAAAAATGTAGATCCAAAAAATAAAATAATTGTAGAGATGCAAATATGAAAACTTGAAAATTAAATTCACAAATCTAAAAGATCATACCAAAAATTCTACAAATTAGGCCTTTGGGTTCTGGTTTGCAAATAAAACTTTCCTCAAATTTGACTATGGACTAAGGTAGGAAAATTTATAGTCAAATTTCATTGAATCGATACTCTGGATGTAATGGTGAGGTCCACTTTGGCTCTAAATGCTCCCAATTACTATAGATACTCTAGATTTGAATAAAGGTCCTTCGAGAGGTGAAGCAAAAATGGTCTCCAATGGCTATGTGAAGAGAAGCTCCCTCAACTCTGCTACCATGTAAGAATTTTCCTTAGGGAAAAATAACACCAAGATCAAGAAGATCAAGCACTTGCAAAATATGCACCAATAATAGATGATCATAATAACAATAATGAAAATGAATATCATTACATGTGTACATACACATTAGAAGTGCCTATATATAAAGGCCTCTAGAATGACTAGGAGTTAGCAAAGTGATAAGTCCCGCAACTAAGCACATCTCTTCAAAGAGTGGATTATCCTCCATTGAGCATAGAATTTAGTGCAATGATGAAAGGATAAGCTTAACATAGATGTATCTCATAAAGAGATGTTGTAGACACCATGTGCTCAATTAGAGTGCAAACAAATGTGTTGCCTACATCACAACTAAGATAAATATGCAAACTCTTGTGTTGTCAATAAGAAAAATCATCTAACTATGCATAATTCTAGGTGTCTATATGATAAATAATAAAATATTGCATTTAACCTAAGTAAACTTAAGGGGGGGTGTTAGTGTAAATAATTTTCCTTAGGGAAAAATAACACCAAGATCAAAAAGCTCAAGCACTAGCACAATATGGACCAATAATGGATGATCATAATAACAATAATGAGAATGAATATCATAATGTGTTCATACACACTAGAAGTGCCTACATATAAAGGCCTCTAGAATGACTAGGAGTCAGCAAAGTGATAAGTCTCACAACTAAGCACATGTCCACCAAGAGTGGATTATCCTCCATTGAGCACAAAATTTAGTGCAATGATGAGAGGATAAGCTTAACATAGGTGTATCTTGAAAAGAGATGTTGTAGAAACCATCTTTTCAATTAGAGGACAAACAATTGTGTTGTCTACATGACAACTTAGATAAATGTACAAACTTTTGTGTTATCAACAAGACAACTCATCTAACTATGCATACTTCTAGGTGTCTATATGATAAATAATAAAATAATGCATTTAACTTAAGTAAACTTAAGTAAAGTGTATTAATAATTAATTATTTACACTAACACTTATTTCTTCTCTTTATTATTTATGTAACACATTCTTCTCCATCATCATTGTTCTAGCACAATCCATAATTGATCTATTTCTTATTTTGGCTATTCCATTCTGAGGAGGGGTCCTTGGTGTAGAAACTTGTCTTTTGATTCCTTTTTCATTGCATAATATGTTAAACTCATTGGAAATGAATAAACCACCTCTATTAGATCTCAAACACATTAGACTCTTCCATGTCTCCTATTCAACTCTAGCCAAATACTACTTAAACAACTAAAAAGTGTGAGATCTTTCTTTCAGAAACATCACAGTCATCATTCTAGAGTATTTGTCAACAAATAGTATGAAATATTTTTTTCTATAGTAGCTTTAAACTCCAATAGGTCCACATAAGTGAGTATGAACCAATTCTAAAATTTCATAAGATGAATATTTTTTTCTCTTGAAACTAAACTTTCTCATTTTTCCCAATTGACATTGTTTACACATAGCATTCTCAGGTTTCTTCAATTTAGGAAAACCTCTTACTCTTTTCATTTTACTAATTCTAACTAAATTTTCAAAGCTTACATAACATAAAATTTTGTGCCATAGCCAAATATCTTCATATTGTGCAAACAAACATGTCTCATCAGATAATCTATGTAGAACAATTTACCTTTTGTTTGATCACCACTTTCAACCAATTTAACATCAACATAAAATATTTTGGGCTTTATATGATGGAATTCAAATATATAGCCTAATTTTTTTAACTGTGAAACACTCAACATATTATAGTTAAGTTCTTTAACCCAATAAACTTTGTCACATTCAATTTTATTGGCTAGTCGAATTTTCCCTTTACCTTTTACAAGATATGGAACATCATTAGAAAATTTAACACAACCACTCATCTGGTCCAATGTCCTTAAATTTAATTTTATCATTAGTCATGTGATTAGAACAACCACTATTAATTATCCATCTATCATTTTTGTTCACATAAGAGATTAAAGTCATTTTCTCATCTTCATCAGAATCTTCTTTCATAGCAATATAGACTATGTCTTCATCATTACTTTTGGATACAATATTAGTTTCTCTTCAACAATATAACAATATTTGTTACCCTTTTCTTGTATTCCTTGTTCTTCTTGAAGTCTTGGTCATCTCTTCTTCCTTTTTACTTGCTCTCATTTATTTCATCCTTTTCCTCTTGGTCAGGACACCTTGCAGCAATATGACCAACATTGTTGCATAAAGAATAGATTAAGGGAAGTTTATGTGAGATCCCCATTTTAGTATATAAATTAATTATACATAAAGAGTATAATATTAGTAATCAATAATTTATATAGAATAAATTATAATTATTTTAAGTTAAAAATATAAATCATTATATTATATATATATATATATATATATATATATATGAATATATGAATATTAGTATCTATATATAATTAGATATTTAATTGTTATGCTATAAATAATGAATATATACATATATATATCAACTATTTTATGTACTATAGTATATGACAATTATATGTATATTAAATAATCATAAATAATTAAAATGGTGCATATATAATATACAGTCATATATAATTAATATTAATCTATATTATTAATATATAATATATAATTATTAATATAATACACTTTACGATATATAAATAACCTTATTAATATATAATTAATATAATTATTAATATAATATAACTATCATGAAAGGATGCGACCCTTTGAAAATACATACATACATATATCTATTGAATATCAAACAATGAAAAAAATATTGGAGGAAAATCTAATGAATTCTTTACAAATTGGAGAAAATTCAAAAATGCCCTAAACGGGACATTACAAGTGGTATCAGAGCATCTCTCCTGCTAGCTTGTGGAAAGAATTTAATGCAAAAACACCAAAGGGATTAGAAAGCACTAATAAGGGAAGCATGGAAACATCCCACAAAATATATGAGCAGTACAAATCAGCTCAATCAGTGAATAGACAAGCCACAATTAAGGGTTTTACAACAATTCATGCTACAATTAATACTCCAATGCAAAGAATATTTTTTGTGCAGTTGAAAATTTGGAACAACCTAAATCAAGAGATCTACACAAATTTTATATATAGAATACTCACATTTGAATAATCACTTCACCACCATATTAGAGGATTTCATATCTTAGGCTAAACCTTTGGAAATTAACTCTACATTTCTACCAAGTGTATAAAGGGGCAATGTTAACAATAAACAAAACTGTGGAAATTAAATCTACATTTCAACTAACTATATAAGAGGAAATGTTAACAATAAACAAAATGTGTAGCATGGTATCTTCACAAGTATTGAAGAGAAAACTAAGTTTCAACTTAAAATCTTCAGTTCATACCCATAATTTTGATAACCTATATTAGTAGTCTATAGGCATAGCACAATAAATACATGTAATGTGATTAGAGTAGCCAAATCAATAAGAGAAACTAAGCCTAATACAACCCCTTGAAGTCAAATAAATTCAACATTCAACATAGCTTGGAACCCTTTTTCTCATTCATTGAAAGCCATGAATTACTGCCACAACATAGCAACAAATATGTACATGTAAGATACAACAAAAATATCCATATAAATTTGATTGGTAACATCACTTATACCAACAGTATATGTTACCTTTGTTTAAGTGATAGCAAAGCTCATCACACAAAATACTCACAAACACCTATCTACTAAACTTTATTTCTACATCACATGGCTTGTGAGTGCTAGGAATTGTGAGAACCAATGTCACCTAGGAAAATCTACTAATGTACGAGGTAACTAAATGCCTCTAAAAGAGCCTAAGAAACTACAACATCTTGTCCTCAATCAATTTATCACCAAATTGACCTAAAAGAATTATTCACAAACCAACTTTGTGTCAAATGTACTAAGACATATGGAAAACATCTAAAAGGCTGAGAGTGGGTAACGATAATCCATGGTGAACATATCTTTTCCAACCTTTCCAAACTAGAGTATAACCTTTTCATGATGATTCTGGGAAATAGGTTGATTAGGCTCAGGAGCTACACAAGCTGAAAATTCTTAATGAAAGCCACTGTAACACACCCCCAAAAATTCAAGCACCAACATTGCAGCTGATCATGCCACCTTGGGGCTTTATTTTTTAGAACCAATAGTGCCTCTTTCAAATTCTTACTGATTGAGGGGTCTAATAATAACATCCTATCAAAGGTACCTAATTTGAATCCAAAGGAAGGAAGAGAAATTGAGGTAATTTGAAGCTGGGTTCTCATGACCATTTTCTAACAAAAAATGTGTGATTAGTGGTAGAGGGGAGTTGCCAAACTGGGTGTAGCTAAGAATCTTGCATTCTTTTAAGTTGGACATCATGCAAAATTAGCGCAAGTTAATCTTAATAGAGTACTGTTGGCCATGAAAAGTGGAAGATTGAGTTTTATAGATTGTAGGAAGAAGAAAAATGCCTTGCGTTTGGTAAAAAGTTGATTGGGGGAAGTGTAAAGGAGAGGGTGTTGAATTGCCATAACAATTGAGGCCATAAGCCCACAAGGTCTTTGGGGACTGTATAGGATCTAAAATTTTCACTGCACAAAGAGATCGACCATTTTGAAATAGGATGGTGTTCATCTGTTTGTAATATGTAATACCCTTAAATATTTAGCCCCAAATTAATGCAAACGTATTTGCTAAAAAGTAAGCTCGATTCAATTTGAAGAGCATTCTCGTTATCAATGAATGAAAGTAAAAGAATGAGGAACGCAATCCAATCATTATGAATAGAGATACTACTAGTGGCATCAATGATGGAAAAAGGTATGTGAGGCACATAATTAAAGGTAAATATTCATGTTATACTTATTTGTTTCTATAGAAAAACACTAAATGGAATGATATAATTGCATAGATGTGTATCTTAGCAACCAATAGTGACTTGTCTACTATTAAGTTCAACAATTTTGATATTAAATCTTAAACTGAAACTAGTTTCCAAATCATTTTTATGCATAACTATTATGCCAAGGTAAAAGCACAAACATGTGTCACCTTTTATAAAGGAGAAGTGATATCAGAATTTAAAGTCTTCAACTTTAATGACATAAAAGTGGCATTTGTGCTTAGAATTTGAAGATGATGTAAACTAATGAAATGTGTAAAATTAGATGAAGTTTATGTCTGTAATTTTTTTGAAAAAAATTGAGTGAAAATTTTATCTATTTTTTAATTTTTAAAGTCTATTTTTAAAATTTTTTTAAATGCTGAAAATATAGAGTTTTGTTCCCATCAAACAAATATATGCAAATGTTCCTATTTTGGTCTAATTTTAGAATATGTTAGAGTCAACATGTATACCTAGTGCACCAAAAAAGAAAAATTGAAATTTAGCTAATATTTTTTAAGTTATAATTGGTCAAAGTCAAAGTTATTAGAAATTGACAGTTTTTTTCTCCCGTCAAACTTTTTCTATCAAATCTACATTTTTTTTTTTTAAATTACATATTCTTGAAGAAGACTCTCTCCTCTAGTGCAGCATTAAAAAAAAAAAAAATTTGAACATGATTTACTATTTTTTTCTTATTTTTTAATAGACATCTTCCTGAATCTTAAAATACCTACTTGTACTATTTTCAAATTATAACATATTATCCTTAATCAAAATTTTAAAAAAATTATCTAATCATAATCTTGACTCCGAGACCTACAAAACTATATTTTAGTTTTTAAAAACACTTCAATCTAGTAAGTCAAATTGGCCTTCAAAGTTAGAAGTTTGCAGAAGTTCTTATTTTTGCTTGTGTGGCTGCCACCTAGGATGCCACATAGGTAGTTCTGGCCGAAACAGTTTCTGCCGCAAGGATTTCGGCCATAACCCCCTAGTCTATAAAATTATCGTCAATCAGTTTTTGGCTATTTTTATGATATTTTGAGTCATTTGAAACATGGGGGTTAAGGTCAAAACTGTTTCGGCCGGAACTGTGCATACCACGTCGATGAAAAAATTTGCCACATATGTACAGCCGAAACTTGTTCAGCCATAACCATTATGGCTGAAACTATTTCGGTCGTAACCCCTCCAAATATCACAAATGGTGACACAAGTTTGTGCTTTCACTCGCCAAAATTTACTCATAATTGGGAAACAAGGATTTTTTATTTATTTTTGCAATGAATATTGAATATTTGAATATCTATTATCAATACTTATAATTGATTAGTGATTGAATCCCTAAGACGATAAGGTTATAATTAAATAATTATCAAATAAAATGATTTAAATTAAGTAATAATTTATTAGAACTAAGTTTCCAAATTCTAATGTTGAATTCTAAGTGAGATTAGTTTTTCAATCGTTGTCACAAATAATGTTGTTAAATTGATTAAAGTATTTAAGATCATCATCTTCCAAGATAAGATAAGGCGTGTGGTGGAATGGGCTGGATGATGCCACTCGGAGGTATTGGATAAAGCCTATGGGTACTAGGTAAGGCCTACGGTGGAGAAAATACCCCAAGGTACATTAGACAAAGGCACTATCTTGGGAATGATGATTGGAGAGAGATAACAATAATGAGGGAGAATGGTGAGGCCCACTATTTGGGTAACATGGCACCCCATTATGGTTTCTCCTCCTATAATTGAATGATAAGATTAAGTATCAAATATTTAAAAGATTATGCTTTAAAAAGACTTCTTATTGAAAAATAATTGATAGAATCACCTTGAGATCATGATTCTCCAAGTTGAGATAAGGCTTGGGGTGGAATGGGTTGGGTGACACCACTTGGGGTACTGAATAAAGCCTACGGGTACCAGGTAAGACCTACAATGGAGCAAATATCCTAGGGTACATCATACAAAGGCACCTTGTTGGAAATAATGATCAGAGAGAGCTAATGATAATGAGGGTAAACGATAAGGCCCATTGGTTGGGTAACAAGGCACCCCATTATAGTTTCTCCTCCTATAATTAGAAATTGATGGATTAATATTATAATGAACAGATAGTTTTGATTGACAAGTCATTAAATTGAGATTATAAACACCTTGTTGGGAGATTGATTTATATATAATGTGTACTAATATTTTTTGGTTGCAAGTTCACAATTAAGGAAATGCCTAATGTGTATATTGCGTGTTTGCATCGTGTTTGCTCCGTGTCTTCATCTATCTACATCGTGTCTACTTCATGTTTTCATCTATCTACATCATGTTTGCTTTGTGTTTTCATTCATTGAGATGTATATTTCATAAATATTTTACGACTTTTGTATACAAATATGTTTGTATCTGTGAAGGAGTTTGGATGTGAATGATTTTGCTTGAGGACAAGCAAATTCGAGAGGGGATGACTGTGATATTCCCATTTCAGTATATAAATTAATTATACATAAAGAGTATAATATTAGTAATCAATAATTTCTATAGAATAAATTATAATTATTTTAAGTTACAAATATAAATTGTTATATATTATATAATTATAAATATTATTATTATATGTATATATATATTAGTATCTATATATAAAATTAGATATTTAATTGTCATGCTATAAATAATAAAATATACATATATATCAACTATTTTATGTACTATAGTATATGACAATTATATCTATATTAAATAATCATAAATAATTAAAATGATGCATATATAATATACAATCATATATAATTAATATTAATCTACATTATTAATATATAATATATAATTATTAATATAATACACCTTATGATATATAAATAACCTTATTAATATATAATTAATATAATTATTAATATAATATAACTATTATGAAAGGATGCGACCCTTTGAAAATACATATATATATATTGAATATCAAACAATGGAAAATATATCAGAGGAAAATCTAATGAATTCTTTACAAATTGGAGAAAATTCAAAAATGCCCTAAACGGGACATTACAATTTACCTTTGTATTTTCCTTTGCCTCTTCCAAATTTCCTAGCTATCAATAACTCAAGTTCATCAATTTCATCATCAGAAATATCACTACCATCTTTCACATGTTATCCTTTTCCTTTTTGCTTTCAACCAATTATGATTTAAATCCAAATTCAATAGTAGCAGGAGTGTAATTGTCAAAATTTGACATCTCAAAAGCAATAAGCCTACCAATTACACCTTTTAGAGTTAAGCTATTACCTTGTGTACATCTTAGTTCTTTTATTGCAAAAACACTAATAACGTAAATATAAAGTAGAGTTCTGAATACCTTGCTAATTATTGTTTCATCTTCCATCTTTCCATTAGCTCCTCTAGAAACATTGACAACTTCTTTGATTCTTGTGCAATATTGCACTATGTTCTCACCTTCTATCATTTTTGTTAGACTAAAAGATTTATTTTATTAAATTACCATTACTCCATTTTTAAGGTTTCCCTTTATGCACATGCATTCCTATTTAATAATTAAATGCCATTTACCTCTTAGGGTTTCCCTTTTAGGTTTTACAATCTCCTTCTTTAATGACTGATCAATTTTAAAAAGGAAATTCATTCTTTTAGTTTGATAATATATCATTTCATATTTTTAGAGCCAAACCCTTGCCTTCTCTTGTCTTGTTCTTCTCTGTGATAGGTTCTTGTATACAGGTGTTCTACCAGATTTGTGGATTTTTTCTCATGAAATCCTTCATGTTATTAGAGTCAAATCTATTGTAGCTTGTTCTTATTTGGAGAAAAAGGGGAATGGGGGTTTGATGGAACAAATCTCACTACTTTTAGTATTTTTTGTGAAAATAGGGCCCAAATAGACCTCATGATTGGATTTAGAGGACGTCAAAACCCCTATTTCCATATAAAACACATCTATTTTGGCCAACTTTTCCTTCTAAGGTAAAATTGGTTTGCTTGCAAGGGCCGTATGGCCCTTGGCATGCAAAATGAGATAGAAAATCACAAAAAAAAAAATTTAAAAAAAGAAAAAAGCATTAATTTTAGTGTAGGTTGTTACCTTAGCTATTATGGTTTTCTCTTATTGCATGACATTTTAATAAACCACTATTGTAACTACCACAAACTACCATTGGTGGTGTTCTAGACAATGGTCTCTACAATGTGTTTACCTTTTTCTAGTGCTCACACACAAGCACCCTCTAGATGTAGTGCCTACCCCTAGTTAACTTTTCTAATTTTATTTCCAAACTCTTTTAGGATAGTTTATGTTTATACTTGATGATCAGTGACACTTTTTTCAAGATTATGGATGTTGTTTTCATAACATAGTTGATTATATGATGAGACTACTTTGGTATTAGTTATTTCATGTATGCATGATTATACTTTGATGATGATTATTTATAGTGATCTCAATTATTTAATGATGTTAGTTAGATGGATTATTTATACATGTTTTCTATGGATACTTACCCCATATTGCATGTGTATGGTGTGCATGTATGTTTTCTTTATGTGTGATGTTTCTGATGTGGTTAAGGAAGGGAGTCGTACTCACCTACAAGTTGTACTCACCTACAAGTCAAGATCTACACAATGCACCACTTCCTAGCATTACCTATTTACTTTAGAATATATGTGTTTGTACATGCATAGATTTTATGCAAATTGCAAGTACTGGGAATCGACTTCCTTGAATTGCCAAGATGAGCATACCCTGTTAAAATATCTCAATGGTAAGAGAGGGGAGATAAATTCTTGAGTGCAAATCCTAAGCTTAAAACCAATTGTCCTAGAAATTAGGACAAGTATTTGAGATTATTATCCTTTCAAACTCATCATATGACATAAATTCATGATTATAACCCTTGAGTTTGATCTTGTATGTTGTATTTTATGATGGGTTTTCATATTTTGTCTTGTAGGTCTTTAGTGATTTTTCTATTAATTAAGTCAAATTAAAAGAATATTTAATGATTTAATTTGATGAAAAATTATTAAGATAATTTCAATATTTAATTATATTTAATTAATTGAGAAATTAATTAAATAGAAGAATTAAACTTAAAGAGAAATTTATAGTTCTAATTTTAGAGTGTAATAATATTAATTTAATTTAATAATAATATATTTAGGAGATCATTTTTAAATAAATGTTAAATATTATTATTACTTAAGTTAATAAATATTTTATCAAAAAAATGCGTCGAGAATTAATTAAAGAGAGAAAGAGAAATTAATTTATTAAAGATATAAATTGCAAAAAGTGTGCATGAATATTCAAAAGGTAAATAAAGAGTTAAAAGATTGTGATCAATGAGTTCCCTCACATGATCACACAATTAGTGCCCCAAATTTAGGGGAGAACTCCTTATCAAATATTGAGAGTTCATTTCGTAGGGATTGGGGATTTTGGACAAGGATTTTTAGAAAGAAGGGTTTTAGAGGAAAGAGGAGTTTCTCACATTCTTCATGTGGTTGCATATTACCATCAGATTCACATAGAATCTCGTGTTCTATTAACATAATGAATTATGTTCTTTGAAATTCCTGTATACATCGTGTTTGGTGAATTTTATTTCCAAATTTTGTTTATGAATAATCTTCCATTGTGAATTGTTGATATTCATATCGAATTTCTATTTGTATATAAGGATTGGAAAATTAGGAAACCCTTGTTCTATAAATTGAATAGTTTTGAAATGAAATCAAAACTTAGAATGTAAATTTTATTGGTTTATCTGGGTTTCCCTATCAGATTAAATTCGCAATGTTTATATATATATATATATATATATATATATATATATATATATATATATATATATATATATATATGCAGGGGGGTGTTATTTAAAAAATATATATTTATTACATTTTTAAAAAATATTAAATTAAAAAAAGTTGGGAGGGAGGCAAGTCCCACAACTCACCTCCCACCTGACAGTGATATTAGTCATGGCTACACACAATAAGTACTGACAAAGCAACAACCATTAAAGGTCAGCTAGCAGGCCTTAAAACACATCATTTTAATTTATGTTTTTTTTTAATTTTTAAAAACATTTTTATTAAATTAAATTTTATTAATTATTTTTATAATAGTTCTATTAATTATTAAATATTAATAGTTAATAATTATTGTTACAATTTAGTATTTATTTATTAATTTAGTTTAATAAAGTTTTATTAAGTTTTAATTAATAATAAATATCATCTAATAAATTTAAATTTATTTATTTTATTATTATTATTATTAATGATTTTAATTTTTAATAAAATTATAATTATTTTATTAGATAATCAATAATTATTATTTTAATAATTTAATAAATTATTATCTTTAAAGTATTTTACGATATTTAATTGTGATCCTTGTAATCTCATAACTTAAGTGTAATTGTGCAATATCTTTTAACATGAGAAATGGGTTAAGCTGTAAGGGCAAAATGTAAATCTTATTTTCTCAAAAAACTTACATTGAAATGAAAACTTAAACCTTACCATAAACTCAGATTGTGTATCTTCAAAATCAAACAAAACTATGAAACTACACTATTAACTATATGTTGTCTTAGTTTTGGAATTTGGGTTGACTAGAGTGTTGACTAGTCCTAGGATGCTTACCAGAGGCTCAAGAGTTTTATTTTTGTGATATTATGATGATGTTTTAATTTCAATCTTTTATACTCGACCACGGTAATGTGTTTGGTATGCTCTATGAAGAGTTTGAATCTATTGTTTGTTATTGTTTTCTAGTGAATTCTTGTGTGAAACTAAGGTGACTGGTGTGACCTATCTGATTTAACCTTTGAGTCTTCGATCAATTTTTTTTTTATGCTTTCTAGTTGCTTATAAAGGACTAAGGTGTTATTCTGAGTTGTCTTTTGATGTTTTTCAATCACTTGTATAGGGATGAGGTAAAAATTGTGATCCTTGATCTATACTTTTATGCGCCTAGGGTAGGTAATCTATATGTTAAGTTGGGAAAGTGCTTGCAATGGAGGCCGAGGCCCTAAAGAGGCTGATGGGTAAACCATTGTAGGTAGTTAATAAGTGAAAATACTACACTAAATGAGAGTAAAATGAACCTAATAATATTTTTTATCTTTCCTCACCCATGCCTGGAGTGCTAGTATAGACTAGGATGGGAATAGAGAGGATGCTTGGTTATGACCATACATCATTAGTATGCCTTCTCAATATGAAAGGATACTAGTGTTGCATAGAGTCACTAGGGGGGGGAAAGGATTCAAAGACTAGCTGGGTAACCCTCAAATTGGCTTGTCTGATGATACTTGCCCACTAGCAGCATAGATTCCCTATGTGTCTTTGTTTGCCTCTAGGTTTAAATGTCATTTTATCTTGGAACCTTTGAGTTTGATTATTTTAAGGGTTTTCCTTGACCTAGATATTACTTTTGATTTTGGGGATTTTTATCATGTTTGGGACTTGAGACTATCTCATCAGCATGGTGGGAGTGGACCTTTTTGGTTACCATGAGGTCAGGTGGTAGTGGCTTTTACTTTTAGTGTTGAGATCCATCTGTTGATGCCATGGCTAGAGTTTCGTGTTCTACATTTCCTTGCATTCTATCTTTGTGTATTATGATGGATGGTTATATCTAGATGGTGGATGATTTTACTTATTGTAATTTATTTGTATTATGTATCCTATAGGAATGATGTAATCTATTTTATATGATGTATATTCTTTCAACCTTTCATACCCTATGACATGTACAATGGATGATTGTGCATTCTGATTATTGCCAAGTGGTATTCAGAACAAATGTATATTATTTAAATAGATTTGAACTTGTAGTTATTCTTTCATGTGGATGTGTTATTTATTTGTCTTAGTATTATTTAAATTTAAATGTGATTCAATGTCTTGGGATCCTTAAGGAATGTAATTTGTTATGTGTTGCTTATGTATGATTGTATGTTTTTGCTTCCACTATTTTATAATTGTTTCTTATGTTATTCTTTTAAAAATAAAAAAATGTTAGGGTTGTTACACTAGACACCTAAGTTAGTGTCCTTTCTTGCTCACATGCTAGTATGCCTCAACCAGTGTTGCTCCTCCCTAGCCCATAGTCACATTGTGACACCTATTTTTTGGGGGCTAAGTGCCTTCTTTGCATGGTTTTTGCAGTTCCAAAGGCCCTGTTGGTTTTTTGGCTCCAACTTGAGCATGCATAGGCATTTTTGGGAAAGAAAAATATCTTTGGAAAGGTGATTCCAAGAGGGATGTGATGGTGAAGGTATTTTTTGTATTCTTTTCTAATTTGGTGCATTTTTTAAGTCAAAGTCTAATATTTTTTCTACATTGTGGGGGGCATAACTTGCTCACTGTAGCTCCACTTTCCAATTTGAAAGAAGTATCATAAAGATCTTCTCAATCTCTTTTAAGATTCTCTATTATTTTCATCACTATTCTTAAAAGGTACATGTGACTATCAAATTGAAGCTTTTTTTCTCTTTTCTTGTATACACATTCCTTCTAGGATATAGGGTTTAGTTTTTTGTATTGTGGGGGGTGTTTTATATTATCATTGTTATCATTTACATTAGTAAAGTAGAACATTAAAATAAAAAAACACCTTCTAAAACAATTACTAAGACCTCTTCTTGTCTAAAACTCTTGACCTCTCATAACTATTACACATGGGAGTCCTTGATGACACATCTTCTCTAGCAAAAGGATTTGTACTCTTGTTTAGACGTAGTGCAACAAATTTTATAGAGGCTTTGATGAAGGGTGCTCCCCTTAATACCATAAACAAATAATAGAAACAACAACAAATGTGAGAACAAAATATGGACTTCTTATTTGTATCGCAAATGTAGAATTAAAGAATTCACAAGTACAATATGCCAACCCACATGGGCACCTTCATTACAATAATCTGCAAGACTAATTGTGAACTAGCACCCAGAATTATCCTAGATAATGTTTGGGTCTTTCTTAAATAGGCAATTTTATGCCACTCGTGAAGGTTCTAGACATTGAAACTTAATACCTAGGGTTGATAGACCCTAAAAATACATATAGATTTAGCCAAATACATCTTTGAAAATTATTTTAGATATATTGGGTACCCCAAATTTTAAAGGCCATAACTCAAGAACTATTGCTCCAATTGGCTATTATAACCACTTTTTAGAAATTTTGGCTCCTAGGCTACATTATTAGAATGGAATAAGAACCCTTCTATCAAGTTTTTGGACCTCATCCAGACACTCTAAGGCTTCCAACAGGTAGCTTGAAGATTATTTTGCAAATGTTTCCATCAAAAATCCACAATAACTTCTCTGATACTTAAGCTGAAGAAATGAGATTTTTATGGTAGACTTATAAGTCTAAAATGAACCTTCATGTAGAAAATGAGAACATTCTAAGCTGATACAACAAACTTACTAAAAGTAGAAAATTCCTATAAATATTAACCACCCTGTATACTAGTCCTTATTAAAATAGAAAAGAGTGAAAAGAAAATTTTTTTGGTGATGCAAGATTACTCTTACACCCAAGATGTTCTTGCATCAAACAAGTAGGGTAATTTACAAAGTGACTCCATCATGTCTCAGGTGTTCAGAGAAAAACCAAGATGGTTAACCTCCTCCCTTGCTAACCATGATGAATCCTCTACTAGCCTCCCTTTTCATTTGATCAGATATTGCTCATAATTTATATTCCTAGTACTTTTACCAATACAACTATCTAGTATCTCCTCAATCTCCTTTCTAATTGAACTAGTTGCTAGAATACTCCACTATGCTTTTGCAACTTTATCTCCATCACCTCCTTCATAATACTCTATCAAATCTAAAATATTAAATACTATTCAAATATTTAACTCAAGAAGAAACTCCACTTCATAAGCATTTCTAGAATCATGCCTTTTCACTATCTTGCATGGTATAAACTTCTTCATCTTCAGTTTATTATATGTACACACTGGAAAATGCTCCTTCCTCAAATGAATCATGAATCCATCTCCAATCTAAAATTCCGTATGCCTCCTTTTCACATTTTCCTTAGCCTTATAATATGTATTCATCTTTATGATGTGCTTCCTCACCTCCTCATAGATGTTTTCAAATTTTCATCAAATTCTTTTTCTTTAGCACTACTTATCTCTCTTTTATCTAACTACCACAATTTAGATGCATTTCTATGACTACTCTCATATAAAATTTGGAATGGTGATTTATGAGTAATCCTATTGATAGAATTATTATATACAAATGTTTCCTATGATAAAATCATATCCCATCCTTTTGGCTTGTCTCCAACCAAACATCTTAGCAAGTTTCCCAAACTCCAATTCACAACTTTTATTTGTCCATTAGTCTATAGATGATGCAATGAATTGAACTTCAAATCTATCTTAAACTTCTTCCACAATGTACACTAGAAATACCCAACAAATTTTCTATCTCAATTTAAAACTACACTCTTTGGCAAACCATGTAGTCTTACAACTTCTATAAAAAACAATTCCGCCACATGAACAACATCACTAGTCTTCTTACAAGGAATAAAATGTGCCATCTTTGAAAACTTGTCAACCATCACAAAAATAGAATCATTCCCTTGATGTGTCCTCAATAATCCAAGAACAAAATTCATGCTAACATCCTGACACACCTTCCCTAGTATAGGTAATGGTTGATAAAAACCTATATTTTGCTTCACTCCTCACCATCTAACATACTTTACAACTCTATACAAACATCTTCACATCTTGCTACAACTATGGGCAGTAATAATTCTTAGCAACCAAAGTTATGGTTTTATCTCTGCAAAAATGTCCAACCAATCCTCTACTATGTTTCTCCTTGATAATATTATCTCTCATTAAACTTCTAGGAAGGCACAACTAGCTTTCTTTAAAAAACATACTATCCTAGATCATTAAATCCAACCATTTTGTCTTGTCAAGTGTAACATGTTCTATACAAGCCTTCCATGCTTCACCAAAATTGGAATCATCTAAATACAAAGGACTAAGTTCCTTGAACCCAAGCATCTCTATCTGCATTTTTGTCAACAAAATTTATCTTCTACTGAGAGCATCTATAACTTTGTTAGACTTCCCACTCCTATGTTTCAAAAAAAATGTATAACTCTACAAAAAATCAATGCACTTCAAATGTCTTTGGTTTAATTTTCTTTGACTATTCAAATATTACAAAACTTGATGATGAGTATACAAAAAAAACTCCTTAGGAAGAAGATATTGTCTCCACTTCTTCAATACTTTCACTATAGCATAAAATTCTTAATCATAAATAGAATATTTTCTTTTTGCATCATTCAACTTCTCACTAAAATAAGCAACAAGTCTACCTTCTTGGCTCATAATAGCTCCTATTTCCATACCACTAGCATCACAGTCTACTTGAAACACCTTGTTAAAATTAGGAAGTGCTAAAATAGGCTACTGAGCAACTTTCTATTTCAAAAAATTAAAACTATTATCTACTCATATAGTCCACTTAAATTATTTCCTATCCCCTCTCATTATTTCAATTAAGGGTCCACAAATACTACTAAAACCTCTTATGACCTTTTTGTAAAAACTAGCCAATCCATGAAAAGATCTTACCTCTATCACACTCCTTGGAGCAAGCCATTCAAGGATAGCCTTCACTTTCTCTTGGTCTATTTTTAGACATTCTATTGAGACTAAAAATCCCATGTACACCTACTCCTTTACAAAATTGTAATTCTTCAGGTATATCAACAACTTTTCTTCCCTTAGCTTATCAAACACCTTGCAAATATGGATCAAATGCTCCTCCAATGTCTTATTGAAGATCAAAATATCATCTAGGTAAATAATTAAAAACTTACTCAAAAATTCTTTTAGTACCTCATTCATGAGCTGTGTGAAAGTGCTCAGTGCATTGGTTAGCCCAAAAGGCATCACTAACCACTCATACAATCCTTCTTTGGTCTTGAAAATAGTCTTCCACTCATCACCTTCTCTAATACAAATCTGATGGTATCCACTCTTCAAATCTTTCTTTGTGAAATACTCAACTCCACTCAAATAGTCCATAATATCATCCATCCTTTGCAATGTAAGTTTGTACTTAAATTATGATCTTGTTGATAGCACAAGAATCTATGCACATCCTCCATTCTCCAATCTTCTTTAGTTCTAATACTATTGGTACAACACATGGACTTCGAATCTCTTGAATTGACCCTTTCTGTAACAACTCATGAACTTGTTTATTCAACTCTTTACTTTTTGCTGGTGTCATTCTATGCAATGCCTTGTTTGACAAACTAGCTCCTAGAACCAACTCCATTTGTTGACTAATCTTCCCCATTTGGGGCAATCCATTAGGTACATTATCTGATACAATATCAAAAAACTCTCCCAACATATTTACAACTTCTACAAGTACCTCCTCTACTTCTACTTTACTATCTTTTGGAATTATAGCAAAACACATATGCTCATGCTTCATACCTTTGAGAAACTCTTTTCCATCAACAAAACATATTATGGCAGCACTACATATCTTTTCTTCTTTATCCTTGAATGGCTTCAACTTATGTTTCACTCCATCCTTTTTTAGAGTGTAGGTATTTTATCACCCATCATGTATAACATGCCTATCAAACTGCCATGGCCTACCCAACTACATATGACCAATGTCCATAGGTATGATATCACATAGTACCTCATCCTAGTGGCTTCCAATCTTGAACTTCACTAAGCACTACACATTGACCATGACCTTATGGTCAACTTGCACCCAAGCAATATGGTATGGAAATGGGTTTTTCTATCTCTTCAACTTCAACTTGATGACCATCATTTCTGACACCAGATTGTCAATACTTACATCATCAATTGTCACATGACAAAACTTATCTTTACATCTGCACCTTCTATGAAACAAGCTCCTTTCATCAAGTTAATTCTCACCATTTAGCAGGACTCTTCTGTTAACTAGGATTTCTCCTCTTTCAAAATCTTCAGAATGTGATTATTTGGCATCTTCATCAACATGTACAACTTTTTCCTAGACTTCTATTCTTTGATTTTTCTTTCCTTGGCACTGTGTATATTCAAATGCTCTATGCCCTTCTTCTCCATAGTAAAAATAATTGCCACAAAAGCCTCTTCTTCCAAATCCTTTTCCTCTACCTCTTCCTCTTTGATCTCTATTGTTCTGATCATTGAAATGATTGGAATAATTTCCCCTCTGGTTTTGATTGCTACTTCTAGCCTCATCCTTTTTCTTTTGATCATCATTTCAACCTTCATAAGATCATCCTCCAAATCTTCCACCATGACCTCTTCTGCTATTCTTATTTTCAAACTTCTTGTTTAGTTTCTCCTTAATTCATAGGGAAAAATAGTATGCCTCCTCAATAATTTTAATTTAAACTAGTCTCAGCTTGTCCTAAATACTTGGCCTTAACCCATTAAGATAATGAGCCACTTTCTCCTTATTAGCTTTTGCATGGCCAGTTCTAATGAGAACTCAGTAGAACTCTTTGGTGTACTCTTGAATAGATTTTCCCACTTGCTTCAACCCTTGCATTTTCTTTAATAGATCAAGCTCATATCCATGGGAATGAATTGTCACTTCAATTTAGCTATCATATGTTCCCTTCAGGTTATTTTTTCCTTTCTCTTTCTATTTCACTCTAACTGAACCTCATGCCACTAGATCTTCACACATCCCTTTGGTTTTGCCTTCAAAAACTTGACCCTATTAGCATCCTCAATATCTTCATACTCAAAGTACTCCTCCAATTCATTGATCCAATCAGTCAACTACTCTGAGTTAAGGTTTCCCAAAAATGTGGGAACCTCACACTTAGGTCTTTTTCTAATCTTAGAGATGGTCCTAAAAAGCCTCTCTTCCTCAAGGTTTAGAACTACCTCTACTTCAACATTTTCTTCTACTTCATCCTCATCCTCACTTTCATCTCTTGCAAGAAGATGTATTCCTCTACACATTTTTTCTTCCAATACTTACATTTTTCTTTTGAGGGCTTGGAAACCCTAAGTTGTAACACCTATATCTCTTCTTCCATGCTCTCTTCATGGAGGCAATTTTGCACTTCCACTAAAACTCTAGTGCAAACTACCTCACAAGTGGTGATCTATCTACACACTCAACCCAAACCACATTCCTAGTGTCAACTACCTCACAATTGACATTCTATCCACACACTCAAGAACTCTAGCTCTGATACCACTTGATGAAGGGTGCTCCCCTTAATACCATAAACACATAATAGAAACAAAAAAACAAAAAAAAAATGTGAGAAAAAAATATGAAATTCTTATTTGTGCTACAAATATGGAATTATAGAATTCACAAGTATAATATGCCAACCCACATGAGTGCCTTCATTACAATATTCTACAAGAGTAAGCTACAAACTACCACCAGGATCTGTCCTAGACAATGTTTGGCTCTTTCTTAAATAGGTAATTTTATGCATCTTGGGAGGGTTCTAGACATTGAAACTTAATACCTAGGGCTAACACACCTTAAAAAAATATAGAGTTAGCCAAATACATCTTTGACAATTATTTTAGACATTTCAGGTAGCCCAAATTTGAAAGGCCATAACTAATGAACTGTTGCTCCGATTGGTTATTATAACCACTTTTTGGAAACACTAGCTTGTGATCTATAGACTTGCAATAGTCTAAGTTTCCTTCCATAGAGTTTTCAGACCTCATCCAGGCACTCTTATGCATCCAACGGTGAGCTTGAAGATTTCTCTACAAATTGTTCCATCAAAAATTTGCAATAACTTCTCTGATACTTAGGTTGGAGAAATGAGATTTTTATGGTAGGCTTATAATTATAAAATGAACCTTCATATAGAAATTGAGAACATTCTAAGCTCATATGAAAAACTTACTAAAAATAGCAATTTTCTATAAATAGTAACCACCCTATCTACTAGTCCTTATTAAAATAGAAAAGATAGAAAAGAAAATATTTTTGGGTGATGCAAGATTGCTCTTACACCCATGATGCTCTTGCATCAATAATTTTATGGTCATGTAGCACATGAACAAGATGGATGAGGCAATAGATTTGATTGCTTTATAGATATCTGATAGTCTATAGTTTCATCTTGATGGGGGCAATACCCCTCTAACTATGTAGACCAAGCTTAACGACTTGATTGGTACAATAAATGAATGCAGGGAACTTTAAATTCAACTAGATCTTACCTCTCTTGTTTTAGATTATTTTCCTTCAATTGATGACCTCTTGATGAAGTTAAAGCAATGGAGATGTTTATTATAGGGTTGTTGGAAGATCAAGATTGACACTAAGTGCATTTACCTAATTCTTTCTAAGATTTGTAAAAAAATTTAGATTTTTACTTATGCATTCCATTCCATCATGTATGTGTTGGGTACTAGATTTAACATGCCATCTTTTGAGGCTTTTTTTGATCATTTGACTTGAGAGAAAGCTAATCTCTCTCAGTTAGATTCTCTCATAGGCTCATAGACTTATGCATTGGTAGCTCATGCATCTTCTAAAAATAAGGAAAAGAACACAAGTCACATCCTACAGAGTCTTAGATTGATTCCATTCCTCACATCTCATCTATCCCACCTCCTCCTAAGGGGGATACATAAAATCTAGATAGATTGAAGTGTGCTTATTGTAATAAGTCTAATCATGATGAGTCAAATTTCTATGAGAAGAAGTTACATGGCTATGCCAACTAGGTTTCAAATTTGACAACTCTCCTTTAGAAGAGAAACATTGATATTCCTTATACTTCTCACAAATCTTCATCATAATCATTTCAATCAAATGGTAAAGACATAGAAAAGGTCCATGCATTATGTGCAACTATTGCTCCACATTCTTCTAGATGGTTACTAGATTCAAGTGCTTTACACCATATGACATCTTCTAAAAATTTGTTCTCTTCTTTTGAGTCTTCTCCTACTCTACACAATTTGATGGGGAACAGCATTATTTTGAATTTATGTGGGAAAGGTTATATTGACATTGATGATGGTACATTTCATGATGTACTATGTGTTCCATCTTCGTCCTCTAACCTTATGTTTATTTATTAGACTAAACATAGCGAGACAAGGAAGATAGTTGAGTTTGTGCAAGATTCAGTGCACATAAGAGATAGTGGGATAGGTAATATTGTTTCTATCAGGATTATTGATCATTCTTCCTACTAATACTCTTTCTCTCATTTTGGTCCACCATCTCCAATATCAAAGACCTACTCTCCTTCTTCATGAGAAACTACTGAGGTGAAGTCAAGTCACTTCAACTTATATGATGTTCCTCGAGACTAGTGTTGTGACTTCTACAACTCCACCTCCTACTTAGATTTCATTTATTGCATAGGATTACTCTTTAGCATTTCCTAGAATTAAAACTCCATTCATTGAGCCACCTAGTGTAGTTGTTAAGGATATATCAGAGGACATACATTTCCTCTTAGATGATAAATTCAACACACTTGTTATCCCACCTCCATTGGAGATTCCATTTTAGGATTCTAATGCATTCTCCTTTGAGCATTAGCTAGGACATCTAGCTTCACCTTACATTTAAGGGTTTCATCCTCCTTTTCCAATGCCTTTTTTTCTTTTAGATTGGAGCCACACTGGTCTATTCATCAACACAAGATTTCTACCATTTTGGGGGTCTACAAAGTCCTAATCCTCTATCATGGGGGGTTTTATTGTACTTATAGTTTTGAGAGGGTCTCTTACGACATATCATTTGTACATTCCTTTATATCTCTTTTTGGAGTAGGGTTTTTTCCCATTGGGTTTTCTCTATTTCTCCATTCCATATAAATTTGGTTGTGATTGGGTACCTCATCAAGGCTTGTTGTTGGGACCCAAGTTTCCTTTCAGCATTGTAGTTTCCTTGCTTTTTCATAAATTGTTTGTAGTCATATTGTTGATAATCTTAAGGGGGGTGTTAGAGTAAAGGAATAATTTTATTTCACTTAATTAAATGATGTAGGAGTATCCTGGGTGTAAGAGCAATCTTGCATCACCCAAAAATATTTTATTTTCTATCTTTTCCATTTTAATAAGGACTAGTAGACAAGAAGGTTACTATTTATGGAAACTTTCTATTTTTAGTAATTTTTTCATATGAGATTGGAATGTTGTTATTTTCTATAGGTAGGTTCATTTTACAATTGTAAGCCTACCATAAAAGATGCATTGTTCCAATTTAAGTATCAAAGAAGTTATTGCAAATTTTTGGTGGAATCATTTGTAGAAAAATCTTCAAGCTTATCATTGGAGGTTGTAGAGTTCCTAGATGAAGTCTAAAAACTTGATGGAATGGAGCTTGTACCATTCTATACTCGTAGATTAGGACCTGGCATTTCCAAAAACTAGTTATAATAGCCAATCGAAGCAACGTGTCATGCCCAAATTTTACAAGACAAAAAAACAACTTTTTTTTTTTGAGAGAGATAACTTAGGAATTCTCATAAGGAACTATAAATTGTCAATTCAATTATTAAGTGATTAGAAGTTTGAGATATGTAATAGTTCTATTTATAGGATTGCACAAATTTTTCAATTCCCTATGCAAAGTTACCCTTACTAGGTGGTTTAGGGTTCATCTCTAATTAGCACCAGCGGTTAGGGTACTAATTTTGTTGATACCATATTTAAAAAGGAAATCAATTCTTTAAGCTCTCAATATTACTATATATTAGGTTCTACTAGTTGTCGTGTCATGGCATAAAAATGGGTATAATCTGCTTCTATAGTAGGGATTATGTTAAAAGGGTACAATTATTGAAGATGCAAATGTATAAGCTTTTTGCATTAAGATTAGGGTCATGATTGGATTATTGAACATTGGCTAGCTACTTCACATCTTAAGCCTTAATGCAAATCAATACTCGATTCACAAGTTATTCACCACTAGAAAGCTAGACAATCCACCACTTAGTCCTTAATAACAATTTCATTACATTATCACATCTTATTTTATTTCCAACAATTAATGTTCTATCATTATTTACGAGTGACATATAGTATGTTTACATTTCACAAGAAATAGGTATAATATGATAATTTATTAGGTCTATATTTTAGATGACATAAAAAGTACATTTAATTCCTACTTCATTGATGACTAAATTTTATGTCTAAAATTCACTTTAACCTTGACAAATTTTACATAAAAATAATCATATCCTAATATTCTTAATGGCCATTCTTCTCCTTCAATATTTGTAACAAATTTCAATACATATGTGCTTCACCATTAGATATAAAATATATTTCCTTATTAATGCTTGCAACATATTAATAAACTTATAAGTGAATCATTAATGACATTAAAATTCCATATATATATACTAACCACTAATTAACTCAAAACATACTTATCCATCTAGCATAACCCCTAACTATCTTCTAAACTCACTATAATAATTTCTAATATATTTCCTACAAGTAACTTCGCTAAATTTAAATTCTTTTAGTCCTTCCTAATTTACTAATTGATATACTTCCCACCTACCAATCTTACTACTAACTATCTATGAATAACCCCTTTCTTGCTTAATTATGAAATTTGCATCGTTATCATCTAACTTAGTTTAACCCATGCAAATCACAAACGATATACTAACATTAATTCTAAATATGTTGATTAAACTCTTCCCTTTAATACTATATATCTTCTCAATTAATTATTTTTACACAATCTCTACAATACATTACCTTTATTAATATCAACTTGTAATATTACCCTTCACTTCTTTTTGGCATACCCCATATTCCTCACCCCTAAACATTTCTAATTAACTACTAACCCACACTACTAATTATTAATTCTTACTACCATCTTGCATTAATTATTTCCTACTTTTCTACTTAATTCAAAAATCATTAATTTACTAAACACCTATAATTCTATCTTTATTTTCTTAAGTTTCTACTTGACTAAGCCCAGTTATTAATGTTGACCTGGGTCATGAAACTCCACATGTCTGTTTATCAACCTTTACTATTTTCAAAACTTTATCCCCTCCAAGAAAATTCCTATGCATGGGGTCATGTACCCACCTTCACCCCTTCCAAGGTGATGTGGATTGGGTCTGATCATCCTCTTTTGGCACCTAAAGGGGAAAGAAGGAAGTCTTTGACATAAGTTAGAACCAAGGCAAAATTTTTTGCAATAAAATATATGTGCATAAGGGCATGAGAACCTAGGGAAGATATTTTAATCATTCTCACTTAAAACACTAAACCCAAGGTAAGTTTGTCTAATCCCAAGATGGGACACCTTGTGGGGTGGCCCTTACATGTGTTAGTGGCCCATCAAAAATTTCCATCAAATTTCCAAGCTAGAAAGGAGATCTAGGTGTTTGGAAAAACAAGGGGCCCACTATCTACTCTCCCTTTTACCTTCCATCATATATAATGTTGAGGGATGGCCACCTAGGTTAGTGGGAGGATTGCCAACTAGGTATGACTGCCCATCATGAATTCAGAAAGTTACTTTAAAACTTGCATAATTTAATTTCATCTAAGTTTGGCGCCTGAAAGATGTGATCTGACTATATGTCAGTGTGTTGCTTCCTCCATAAACTCTTACCACATGCATCCAAGCTTATTAGAGGGGATGGCTGCTTGGAATCTTGTATAATATATATAGATTGGTTTTCTTTCCTCATTGACATTTAATACTATTTAGTGGGGTATTCTTATTGGGTAATGCCCAAGTTTAGGGATAGAAGTCAAGGCTTTGCTTATCCTCTCGATGTGATATAATCTTATGTTATATATATATATATATATATATATATATATATATATATATAATGCAATTTCCTAGAATGATGACCCAAAGGGTCATGGGGTTTGTAAAGGTCATTTCTTGCACATTAGTTAGGACTAGGTCATTATTATTGTTAAGGTCTCATGTATTATCTTATTACACTCCAAAGATGCTTAGAATTTTTTTTAGTATTTTATTAGATTGTAATCTTGGGGAAGGAATTGTTTCCTTCTCCATACATTTTCTAGAGCTTCAAATATACACCTATAGGATGGTCCTTATGCATTTGGAATATGTGTCTTTTCAAACAATTTTTCATAGCATTTAAGTGAATATAGTGGATGATATGATTGTGTGATTTAACCTATAGATTTATTAGGACCATAAATCTAAATGATCTAACTTTCATGCATATGTAATGATCTATCAAAAAGATAAATTTCTTTCAATAAATTGGATGGAAACATATATATACATTTGCAATTACAACCATTCATGCAATGGTTTAAACCAACTATTTTTTTCAAGAACCATTTTCAACCTCTATGAAATATGTACATTAATTGAATTGAAAGGAGAAGTATTTCATTGACATTATTTCCCATATTGCATCATCTACATATTGTAAAGATTTACAATGAATATTTCCTTACAAGGGAACTATATACAAATTCTTAATCTTCTCTTACACAATTTCAACAACATATAATGATGAACAATCCCTTTTTACATCAAAAGGATGTAACATTGAAATCTTGATACCACAATACATTTGAGATGACATAAAACATCAGTTTCTCTTTACACAATTGATTTTTTTTTCCAACTTTTCAAGAGTGAGACCCTAACAACTTCAAAGAAATCCATCTTCCCAAACCTGCATATAACACATAAACTAGGAACCATGGAGGCTCACCTCCCATCATAGGCTTCTATGAAGCCACCCACCGAGCAGGGGAAATAAGAACCAAATGGGTTACACACATACCTCACTTGAAAATGCATGAAAGACTACACACAACTCAAATCAACACCCTTCCATGGATTCCACAATGATTCACCATTGGAATCATAAAAACCTTCTGTGAAGGTGGGCTCTTCAAAGAGGAGATATTATAACAACATAAATAACATATTGCCAATGCATTTTCCTCTCAAGGCCTTCAAACAAATCATCTCCTCCTCATTCACCAAAAACTCCTTTTAGCTCCCAAAACAACAAGATTCATGGCCATAATGGAGCCCATACTCCATGATATTTACAAACCCTCATCATTAAGTAATTTCTCAACCGCAATGTCAAGCCCAACTTATGCCCTTCACCCAAGGCTTCTCTTCCCTCCCAAGGGTGAATGAAGCCTTCACATCCATAATCACAATCAATCCTTGCAATCAAACAAGAAACAACCACAAAACAAATGAAGAAACAAGCAAAGAAAAACCAAGGAAAAATCTCCAAGAGCACAAGACATATTCACCTCTTCACAACATAATAACAAAGCTCATAACACAAGATTCACAATGCAATGCATACTCCATTGATAACTCTTTACACTTTCAGACTTACTTATCCATGCTTAAAAAAAGTAATAAAAGAACATGTTTGAGTCACCAACCTTGGTCCAAGCTAGGGTAAGGATAGTTGTAGTAGAGCTCCCTTAATCTCCCTCCAAAAATTAGCTATCTCTAAATTAGAGAGTGGGTGGACAACCCACTAATTTGGCCAAAGCTCTCTAATAATGCATTCTCACCAACTCTTTTTAGCAAGGAACATCAAGCCTCCTCTTCTTACATTGTTGCCCCTCCAAAATAAGATCGTTGACCAAGTGGGATGGTGAGGGTACACTCATGGGGAAACTCCAATTTTCGAATTGGTTCAAGAGGGCATTGTTTAAGGGGTCCCCTAAGCTAGCTAATCACTAAAATGGTTAAATTTAGGCCCCTAACATGTTATACTACCATTAGGGTGGCTTACTTTCAATAAAAAGACACTCTAAGATCCCATTTAGGCCCCCTACAAACCCTGACAAGCTTGAATTCGAAAATCAACATGATGTTGACCCAACCTAACACTCTCTCCCAAGTGGGTGTACTTAAACATTAATTGAAAGAAAATGAAAGGACTAGGATTAAGTGACCTTGTGACCAACACTCTAGATGACATGTTGTCAACACATAGACAAATACAAGTGTCAAGTGACACATCAAAATACATTATACTTCACCATTACATGTCCTTAATGCATCTAAATTATGATTAAACATTTCCTTATGCAACAAATTTACATTACAAAACAAAACACTTTCACAATGAGGCTTTTGAATCATTCAAAGATTTGCCTTGGTTAAACTGTATTCACATTGATTTGTATCTTGTTTCCCCCAAAATTTCCATGATTCCACTTCCTGCATATTCAACTCGAGCATTAGTAGTCCAAGGAGGTCATATAGAATACATATCATAAATGAATAAGAATTCAGATGTTATATAATCCATATTAACATAATTTAATGGAATTACTTTACTTAACCATTTCAACATAAACATTTAAAATTTTAAAATATCAAGATCTACATATCAACATTAATATCTAATCAAAATTCATTTCCTGTCATAGTGATGGAATGTTGAATATAGACTATTAAATTAGTCAACATGGAAATTAGTTCCAAATACATATTTTTAGGTCAAAATCATCAAAATGAAATCATCTCAACTAGTATCCTTTGATTCAATTAAATTTGGTTTTGTTGCTGTAAATATTTCGTTATCAAAGTGTATCAATTATGTCAGGAAAACAAGATGTTTGCATAGTCATGTCACATAGTTTCAAGTTCCAATCATAGAATAACTCAATTATATTGTATTTGTTCATAAAATCTTTCCTTATAAATACCAAGATATCACATTAAATCATATCAAGTTCTTCCATGTAGACCTTTATCCAAATTGATAACAATTTTCATCTTATGACCATTGATATCATTCACAAGAGTGAATGTCGATTCATCTTTCCATACTATCCATCAAATTTTATTATCCTACTAGACCATCAAATATCAAGGACCCATCGACATATTTTTCTAAGTTATGGCACCTTGAGTCTTTTTTACATAGGGTCTTATCTTATCAACCTAATGAAATTTGAATATGATTCTTAGCACAACATTGACTACACTATAAATCAATCTCATTAAGATTTCAGGTTCATTATAAATCAAGGCATACTTAGATTCTAAGACCTTCTTACCATCGTTCTATCATGAGGTGTGTGTTAATAATCTATCATTCAAAACATAACATCTTATCTCCTTTATTCCTCCTAGATATAACCATATTCATGTTTTTTAAGATTTATAATAAGGTACTAGGGGAGGGGTCTTACACAATGATTTCTAGGTTATGGCCTTTCAAAGTTGGGCTACCTGAAATTCCTAAAATAAATTTCAAACATGTATTTGGCCAACTCTATATATATTGTTAGGGTATGTTAGCCCTTGGCATTAAGTTTCATTGTCTAGAACCTTCTCGAGCAGCATAAAATTTCTTATTTAAGAAAGGCCTGAACATTGTCTAGGACAACTCTGGCTGATAGTTCACAACTTATCTTGTAAATTATTGTAATAAAGGCCCCCATGGGGGTTAGCATATTGTACTTGTGAATTTTGTAATTTTGCATTTGTGGCACAAATAAGAAGTCCATTTTTTTTCTCACATTTTTTTTATTTCTTTGTTTCTATTATGGGTTTATGGTATTAACTAGAGCACCCTTCATCAAGTGGTATCAAAGCTAGAGTTCTTGAGTGTATGGAAAGACCATAGACTATGAGGTAGTTCACACTAGGACCCTAGTTTGGGTTAAGTGTGTAGACAGATCACCAATTGTGAGGTAGTTTTCATTAGCATTTTTGTAGAAGCACAAAAATGCCTCCATGAAGAGAGCATGGTGAAAGAGTTGTAGGTGTTACACCTAAGGGTTTTAGAGCCCTCCAAAGATAGATGCAAGCATTGGAAGAAAAAATACATAGAGGAATGAATCTTCCCATTAGAAATGAAAGCAAGGATGAGGATGAAGTAGAAGAAAATATTGAAGCTGAGGAAGTTCTAAACCTAGAGGAAGAGAGGCTTTTTAGGGCCATCTCCAAGATTGGAAAAAGACCTAAGTTTGAGGTTCCCACATTTTTGGGTAATCTTAACCCAAAGGAGTTGATTGATTCAATTAATGAACTAAAGGAGTGCTTTAAGTATGAGGATATTGAGAATCTGAATAGGGTCAAGTTTTTAAAGGAAAAAGTGGAGGGACATACAAAGATCTAGTGGTAGGAGGTTTAGTTGGAGTAAAATAGAAAGGGAAAAGACAAAATCACTAGATGGATTTGGATGATAGCTAAACTAAAGTGACAATTCATTCCCATGAATTATGAGCTTGATCTATTGAAGAAAATGTAAGGGTTGAAGCAAGTGGGAAAATTTGTTCAAGAGTATACCAAAGATTTATACTAAGTTCTCATTAGAACCAACCATGCAAATGTTGATAAGGAGAAAGTCATCTGTTATCTTAATGGGTTAAGGCCAAGCATTTAGGATAAGCTAAGTCTACTTTGAATTAATAATATTGAGGAGGCATACTAGTTTTCCCTAAGAGTTGAGAATAAACTAAGCAAGAAGTTTGACAACAAGAATAGTGGAAGAGGTCATAGTAGAAGATCTAGTAGATGATCTTATGGAGGTCATAATGATGATCAGAAAAATAAGGATGAGGCTGGAAGTAGTAGTCAGAACTAGAGGGGAAATAATTCCAATCATTTTCAGGATTAGAACAATAGATATTAGAGAGGAAGAGGTAGAGCACAATGATCTAGAAGAGGAGGCTTCCATGGGAAATGTTTTCACTGTAGAGAAGAAGGGCATAGAGCATTTGAATGTACTCAACACTAAGGAAAGGATAGATCAAAGAATAGAATGCTAGGCCACAGTTCCACATGTTGATGAAGATGCCTGATCATTACATTCTAAAGATGTTGGAAGAGGAGAAGTTCTACTTAACAAAAGAGTCCTACTAAGTGGTGAGAATGGACCTAACCAAAGAAGGAGCTTGTTTCACACAAGGTGCATATGTGAAGATAAGTGGTGTGATCTGATCATTTATGGTGGTGTAGGACCAAAAAATGGGCTAATGTCTAACATACTATAACCAAATCAAAAACTCACTAAACATACATGAACACCCTCTAGTCTACCATGAAAGCCAAATAAATAGAAAGGAAGCAACACAAGGTTAGAAAACCCCTCTTTCATTTGTAACTCCTATTTCCTTCTTTCTTCTCCATATGATGTAGCTCCAAATTTCCTATAGTGCACACAATGTGGAAGCAAAAGCCTAAGATGGTGATAATGATATGAGAATACAAGAAGATGTAGTTTTGTGTGTGTGTGTGTGTGTGTGTGTGTGTGTGTGTGTGTGTGTGTGTGAGAGAGAGAGAGAGAGAGAGAGAGAGAGCTAAGAAACTTAGTATCAAAAATGAGAGAAAGAATGCTCATTTTATAACCAACATGGAATATGAGAGCATTGGAATTATCACCTTGGATATGTGACATGGAAATATATTCCTTTGAGAATCCATGATACATATGACACGAGATGCCAAGTGTAGGATTTTATGATGCTTGGAAGTCAAACTTGGCTAAAGATAGAAGAAAATCTATGACGCATCATATGACACCTCAAAACCACTTAAAGAAAAGAATCTATGACAATGGAAGCCAAATATGGATGTGCATAAGGGAGTAAGAATATATGGAGTATGACATATCTCAGCCAAGTGTCAATGGTGAATCCACAAGGTGTCATGCCCATGTGTCACGATGATGTCAATATTTTGTGGAATATTTGAATAAAAAAATTCCATTATTCCACACAAATAGAAATTAGTAAAAATGGAATTAATAGTGGAAAATATGACTTAGGAAATTGAGAATTTCCATGCTTTGTAGATGATTAGCCAATTAATCAATAAAATATCAATTAATTGAGAAGGTTAGTTATGAAGAATAATTAGTGAAATGACATAGGATTAAATTATGGGTTATTTAATCCTATAGAGAAAATGAGTAGATGATTGGCCAATTTGATTAAATAAGTGTGACAATATCCTCTGATGAAAAGTGACAATAATGGAGATTGACTAGGATGATGATGGATAGACCAAAGCCATGGTAAAATTGATCGATTGATTGAAATTGATAACATGCCAAGGACAAATAACATGAATTAAGGACATGTAACATTTAACTGACATTGTAAAATGCTATAGGATCAAGATTGATTGATAAGGTTAATCATAATAACATCAAAAAACACTGTCAATATTATTAAATGGTTGAAAATGCCATGATTCAACATTGAGAGACTCAACAATGTCAAAGATCAAATTATATGAATGATTGTTTGACCTAGCACTAAGAGCCATGACAGTACTAAGGTCAGATTGATAAGATTTGGTAGATTGATAGGTTTCCAAGGCACTAAAAGCCACAACAATACCTAAGATTGGATAGATGATGATTGATTTAAGGTATATGACATGTTTTGAGTTGGTTATGGTTGATTTTGGGTGATTCTAAGTTGATTTGGGGTGATTCTGAGTTGGGTTGTTATGATTGTGAGTTGATTTGATATAATTTATGATGATGTTGAAATGGTTCCAAAATAATGTGCAATTGATGTGAAAGAGGATATAAAAAGTGATGTTGATTTAGGGGCCAAAGAGTATTTTCAAGGGTTACCACTCAAAAAGGTGACCAAATGATGAAAATGATAGCTCAATTTCTTCACAACGAAGATACAAATCCAACGCAATTGATGGTTCATAAATTGGAGTTGAAACACAAAAGTTATGACCTCTGAAGTGCAACATAAGGGTTACAAGAGTAGTTCTAGCCATCTTACTACCCCAAGTGCATCCAAAATGCACCCAAGTACACCTAGTGTGCACTTGGTAAGCCAAAGTGTGCTATGATAGTACCAAGTGTGCCCATGGTGCACTTTGGGAGCCCAAGTGCACTCTGAAAGTGCAGTGTTCCCTAGAAGGCTTTGAGAACTAAAAACAACCCGACTAGACTCAGAATGACCTAAAACTTTGTGTGCATGTTCAAAATGATAGAAAGAGGTCATAACATGGGTAAAATTAGTCAAAATTGGTCAAACATAGCTTAGAATAAGGTTGGACTAGGTGGAAAGCCTTAGAAGGTTGACAAACAGTGTAGGATGATGCGAGAATGTAGGAATGCAAGATGAAGATGATTTGGTGTATCGAAACACATGATTATGGTGGTGAGAGAAGATATGAATGAAAGAAACTAAAGAGATGAGATGAGGACTAGTTAGAATAAGGTGAAGACTTTTTCTTTCAAAAAGTGCGCTATATGTCAAATGGAGCTTCATTTTGATGAAACCATAGATGCGAACCATTTTTGAGCATCTAAATTTTGCCCCTCTTTGATACATTGTGATTTAAAGTGTTATGTCAAAGAAAACTAATGAGAAGGCCATAAAATAATGCCCTAGTAGGAATGATATATATGGGTTCTCCCTTGAGAAATTGACTGAGATATGCATATGATAGGTCAATTTGTCGACAATGAGATGGTAAAATCATAGCAATTGACAGATCACAAATTAGAGCTCAAATGTGAACGTTATAAGGTTCAAATTGTAGAACAGGGGTTGATGGGACTGATGAGGGAACCATAGATAGCAAAGGAATCATCCTTGAGGTTGGATAGAGGCCATAAGGCTAGGGACAATACAAGTTGACATAGATATGCTCATGTACAGAGGGGCTTCTCTATTTTGCTTTTTGGTTTTATGTTATGTTCTTTCATAGTTCATGCCTATGGGCAATTAGTATTGACGTAAACCATGATCACATACTCTTTCACTTTTTGAGACACTTATGAGATGCAACTATGTTATGATGACTATATGAGATGGTTTATGTATATGTTTTATATGTTTTATGTGGATGCATTTATGCTTGTTTATGTAGGCTTTTATATGATAACAACATGTGTTGGTTTATCACATGTTATGCTTAGAAAATGACATCTTGATGTTTGCCACATGTTTTTCTCATGAATGAATCCCTAATGAAATGTAAATGATATGGAGTGTATGTGAATTAAATGCAAAATTATATGAAATGTGTAGTGCCTGCCACTAGTTCACATTTTGTTATCATTGCTGAACTCTTTTAGAGCTAATTTTATGTTGTTGGCGAGCAGCATTCTTTTGAGATTATCAGATATTGTGTTATGAATTCAGTTTATTATGTGATGAGATTACTTAGACTCTGAATTTCATGTATGTATGATGATTATTACATTGCTTTCAGTTATTAATGATGATTAGTAAGATGATTTATTATCATATGTGTTTCTTATGGATACTTACCCCATACTTGCATGTGTATGGTGTGCGTGTTTGCTTTGCGTGTTTTCTTTTGTATGGCGTATCTGATGTGGTTAAGGAAGGGAGTTGTAGCCACCTGCTAGTCAAGATTTACATGATGCACCACTTCCTGCCATTGCCTATTTAGTTTAGTATATATTGTGCTTGTACATGCATGATTTTTATGCAGGTTGTAGGTACCGGGTATCAACTTCCCTGAACTGTCAGGATGAGCATACCCTATCACATTATCTCAATGATAAGAGAGGGGAGATAAATTCTCAAGTCCAAATCCCAACCCTTTAAGCCATTTGTTCTAATTGAAAAATTAGTACAAGTATCTAAGTTGAGTACCCTCCGAATGCGTTAGATGATATAATTCGTGATATAAACCCTTTGGTTTGATTTGTATGTATTTTGGCTATGATGAGTTTTTCGTATTTTTACCTTTATGAGTCTCTGGAGTATTTTCTATTAATTAAGCCTAATTAAAAGATTTAATTAATGGTTTAATTAAATAAAAAATTAATATGATATTTTAATATTTATTTTATTTAATTAATTAGAAAATTAATTAAATAAAATAATTAAATTTGAAAATAAAATAATTAAATTGGAAGATAAAAGTTATAGTGTGATAATATTTATTTTAATAATAATATATTTGGAGCTCATTTATAAATAAATGACTAAATAATATTATTATTAAAGCTAATAAATATTTTAGCAATAAAGTTTTGGAAAATGAAATTTAAAAGTGAAAAATATATTTTAAATTATTAAAAGATTCTAAATCTCATATGATTAAAATATAAATATATTAAGATTGAAAAGTGGAGATATTAAAGTTAGTGCATAAGACTTAATAAATTAATTAATTAAATTGGAAAGAGTAAAGTAAATTAGAGTTATAAGCTTGCGTGGGAATCAACATGTGTCAACAACACGGGGGTTAGTGCATCAATTAAGCACAAGGTGTCTACAACTCTATGACTCATCAAAAAGGTTGAAAAAGACCCATGCTTAGTTGGTGACATCTGCCAGCTATTTCAAGAAGCATTCCAAAGGTTTCTTGATAGCTCTTTATATTCAAGCATTCATAGAAGCTTAAATGAAAAGCTGAATTGAAGCTACAAGCTTAATGGAAGCCATGAGCTACAAGCTAAAAAGAGAAGCTTCAAGCTTACATGCACGGGAGAAGATTCATATGCTCATATATTTTCTACTTGCTTCGATGCTCCTTCTAGCACTTCTAATCACTTGGAGGATTCGATCGGCATGGATTCTTGGAAGAATTGCAAATGATGAAGAAGGAAAGGATTTTCTATGAACTTCTGAGGCATGGCAAATTAGCATCAGTGTTCAGGTGCACTCGTGATATTCTCATATTCCCTTTGCACTCTTTCTCTTTCTGTCTTCATCATATTTGTTTTATGTGTCTAAATACTCTCTATGATTGAATCTACTATTGGAAATTGGAATCTAGATATTTTATTTGGTTGAGAAGAAAAAAATAGAAAAACCCTAGTTCCAAATGAGAAAGAAATTAGATCTTAATCGAGTTTGGGTTCAAATTTATATTGTGAAATTAGATAGACAAGAATTGAAATTAAAATAGAAATTTTAAGTTGAAAATTTGAATGATTAGATGTAATCTTTCTATCAAATTATATTTTTAGATGCATATGAACAAACCCTTTTATGGTTAAATTTAGAGAACAATTATTTTAACAGAAATTTTTTAATTCATCACAAATTGTCCTGTCGCTACCCCTTGGATAGACCCAAACTCAGTCATTCATAACTTTTTATCATAATCAAATTTATTCGATCACTCTAGTCAGAATCGGCACAACTTGACCCTCTCCAACATATTTAAATTTCAGCCCGATCCAACAATTCATTAGGGAGATATGACCGTCGTACTGGGACTGTTTTATTCAAGGACAGATATTTCTCCATTTTCCATAACCAAGAGTTCTTTATGCTTAAACTTCACAAAAATAATATATCAAAGCATGGAATGAATTAAAGATATTATTGCAATTTTCCTTTAGTAGAATCTTATTAATATGCATTAGTTTTATATGGTTTATTATCTAATCTAATTAAATCAAATTTAATTAAGATTAGTTAATAGTAGAAGAAGTGTAATTCATTATTAGTCAATCTAAGTAAATGGATTTTTAAATGAGAGAAAATTAATAGAGAAAAGATATTAATATAGTTTATGTAGTGAAATTTTAATATTAATTATTTAATATATATTAAATACTATTTAATATATATTAAATAGTTAAGAGATGGTAATTTATAAAGATGTTTAATGATATTGGATTAAGATTTAAATAAGAAATATTATATTGACAAGGAGTCATTGTTGTATTAAAACATTGTTATAGCCACAATTTGAATTATTGTTTATTGATATACCTTAATGGTATTAAGAATTAGCTAATGAATCTTATGTAAAGTTCTATAGATCGGTTAATAATAGTTTTGATGAGTTTATTATTTATTAATGTTTGTTGGGTCTAACAAACTATTAATAAATAATAGTATAAATAGTTTAAATAGTTATCAATTAATACGATCAGAGTTAATCTAGAGGAGATTAGTTAATAATTGAAGTACTATAAAAGTTATTAATCAAATTGAATTGGTTAATAATTTGGAGGAGTATTAATTAATTAAATCAATGTACATAGGGAAAACTTATTTGAGATAATAATACTTGGTATTGGAGATTTATTATAACTTGTTATTATTAAAATAAAAATGAGAACATGATGAATGTGGTCATTATAGATTTATTAATAAGATTTCTAATATAGCTTGTCATTAAATGTTAGCAAGTTTTTATTATTGAACTATGAACATGAACATTTGTGTATGGTTGACTTTTAGTTATTAATCAACTAATATTCATTGGATTGATGGTTTGGTTGTGAAATTGTTAATTAAATCAATTAACTAGAGTTAATTGGATTTAATTAATAATTATGTTATGTAATAGAGATTTAATTGATATAATTCTTTTAACAAGATTGTAAAAAAATATTGATATCAAAGTTGATAAGTCTTATTCTAATGACTTGAATAATGACTTAGATATTTTAATGGTTATTAGTGATGATTTAATTATTATAATGATTAAATTAAAAAGCTCAAACTTTAGTAGTATTTAAATAATTTTTACTTGAGAACCATTAGAATGTTAAAGAGTCATGGATTGTGTACTTATGTTAATTGGTAGATTAAATTGATCATTTTAATTGAGTTATATTCTTCTTATTTGAAGAATGATAATTGGTCCTCTTATAATATAACGAATAATGATCTTAGAGAAATTGAAAGGTTAATCAATTAGAATGTGGATCATAGTTAAATAAAGAGAACAATTTAATTAAAAGTCAATGATGATCAATTTAATGAGTAAATATTTATCCTTAAGTTATTCTTAGAATGTAATTCTTAATAATGGAAGGATAATGCTATCGGGGAACAATTGAGTTGACTTGAAGGTCAAATGATGAAACTTAAGACACTTGAAAGTATACTTACAAACAGAAAATTGGAAACCCTTACACTTGATTCAACTATGAGATTTTAGCAAAATCAAAACATGTGTTTGCATCATCTATTCTCTATGCTTCTTGTTTTGGGTTTTGGGTTGACTAGTGTTGACCAGTCCTAGGTTGTTACCAGAGGCTCAGGGGTTATGAGATGTGATGGCATGTTGATCTTATTTGATCTCGATCTTTATAAGCCCAACCATGGTAATGTGATCATATGCTCTATGAAATGTTTGTATTTACTGATTGTTATTGTTCATCAGTCTTCATGTGTGAAGCTGAGATGTATGTGTATGAGACACTTGAGCTAATCATTTTTGAGTCATCAATCAGTTATCCTTGGATTATTTTCTAGTCGCCATGATGGGACTGAAATGTTGATTTATTTCTTGATGATGTCATTAGTATGATTTTGAGATATTCTTGGTTGCTTATTGAGAACCAATGGATATTGTGATTTATTTTGAGATATATTTTGATTATTGAGAACCAATGGATACTTATGATTATCAGTGATATCTTCAGTTGCCAATAGAGAACTGTTGTGGTCATGATTTTCTATGCATGCTTTTTGGATGCTCATGGAGATTCGATGATTCTTATCTTGGAGGTTTGATGATTTTATTATGGATTATCTTTTGTGATTTTGAAATTTATGATTTCATGAGCTTAGGTTAGGTAATCTACTTGTAGTGTCGAGAAGTGGCTTGCAATGGGGGTCGGGGCCCTAAGTGGCTACTAGGGTAACTCATTGTAAGTTTCGTTAATAAGTGATAACATTTACACACTAAATGGGGATTAAATAAACCTAAAAAGATAATTTTTTTGATGTTCTCGCCCACGCCTTGAGTGCTTGTATAGGCTAGGATGGGAGTAGTGAGAACGCATGGTTGTGACCATGCATTTCGTAGTATGCCTCGTCAGTATGAGAGGATACTAGTGGCCACATGAGATCAGTATGGACCCATGGAGTTGAGATAACTGCTAGGGTAACTTGTACGTGATAAATGCGATGACACTTTCCCACTTGCATAGTAGGTTCTACATGTCATTGTGTGCCTCTGGGAATTAGATTTTGATTGTGTGTGTGGTGGAAACCTTTGAGTTAGTATACTTTTAGGATTCTTAAACTTATAGAGATTTATGCTTTGTGGATTGATAGCCTATTTGGGACTTGAGATTATCTCCTCAGCACGGTGGGAGTGGACCACTTAGGTTCCACGCAGTCGAGTGGTAGTGTATTTTCCACTCTTATCATTTGAAATCCATCGAAGACACCGTGGCTGGAGCATTCTTGGTTGGTATTTATCTTTATTATGTTCTTGGGGCATTATGATAGATGATATACCTTATGATGGATGTATTTTCTGGTATGTTTCCTATATTGATGATTTTCATATGTTAGATGATGGTATCCTATTCTTTACTTTGCATGTTAGTAGGATGTTTTAGGAGTGACATTCCTACTATGTTAATACCGATGATCTCTTCGGTGCTTCGGAATGTTACGCACGAAGGGATGGCTAGGATCCACGATGGTCTAATGATGCTATTTATGGTTGGGAGGAACCGTGCACTTAGTTATTTATGTTTGTGATATATGGTTATCTCTTATAATAGATGTTTATATCTTTTGTGATGATGTATGATTTGTGATTTCATTTATGTTATTGCATCATGGATTAATATTGGATGATGATGTACTTTATTTACATGGATGTTTATTCTTTTAAGCTTTTTCATACCCTATGATATGTATGGTGGATGATTGAGCAATCTAAAATGTAGTTACAAAAAGGACACTTGTAATATTGTTTAAGTACATTGGATGTATCATTGTTATTTCATAAGGATGTGATGTTAGATGAATAAGTTATGATTAGATGTGATTCAACATTAAGGGATCTTTAGAGAATGTAATCTGTTATGTCATGTTATGTGTACTTTTATTTGAATTGTTTCTATTGCTTTCGCAAGTGTTGTGAATGGTTTATCTTTCATGTTTAAAAAAAAATTGTTAGGTAAACTTAGTGTAATTCTTTGGATCCCTTGGCAGGGCATTACAAAATGAATGCAAATGAAATGTAAAATGATATGAAATGAATGCAAATGAAATCTAAAATGATATAGATGCCATATTTATGCAAAGATGTATCACTTTGGATTGTTCTGGACTTTTGACATACGTAGGAATGCAAGACATAAATTCTTTTGATGTATCAGAGTACGAGACCAAGGCAACAGATGAAGAAGACATTGAAGATGGAGGAGATGAGATGAGGAATTATTAGTATGATGAGAAGAATTTTGTTTTTCTATAGTGCACTATATGTCAAATGGAGCTTTACTTTGATATGGAAAATGGAATGCAATGCATCATGGCATAAAGGGCTAGAGTGAAAAATGCAAACATTTTGCATAAAAAAGCATGATACAACTATAAAATGACCTTGTCCTTCCTAAGGCATATATACATACTCTAAACTCTTAGAGGTACATCGTAACAGATAGAAAATAAAAAATGACCATGAACCATCCTGATCACCCTCATAGATTAGTTTATATCATCAAGTAGCATAGGAACATGGTCCAAGAAAAAATAAAGAAAAAATAAATCACTCACTAAACAACGTGAACCAATAGCTATTCGTGTCCATTATTACTTGTTTTTTAGTGTTTTGAGTCTTCAGATAGTGTTGGATAGGTTGATCATGTGATAGTTTTGCTTGTGGATTCAATTGATAGGTTCATAGTGACATGTTGGATTATTTGTTGGTTCACATTGCTAAGATAGTGTAATTGTCATGGAAGTGCAATTCTTTGAGTTTCAGTCTACAAAAGTGCGAGTGTTTATGCAAAAGAGATGATTATGTATAGGGTTTATTACAAAATTTGGATGGGTTTTGTTATTTTTAGGTTTTTTGGGGGATATTTGATGTTTTTGTTTGACTAATTTCTTCAGGACATTTTACAATTTTTAGGATTTACTTCAGGATGTGTTATGATTTTTAGTGATCTTTTGAGGACATTTTATAATTTTTTATAATTTTTTCAAGATCATATTTGAATTTTTAGGATTTTTTAGGATCGTAAAAGCATATACAAGTGTTAGCTCCAATCTATTATGTGATAGATCTAATCGATAAAAAGTTTTTAGGGATATGCCTCCAGTTTGAGCTCAAACTCATGCACCATGTAGGTAATATGCCCCTAGACAAAATGCAAACTATGTACAAAAGCCAATGATAGAGTATGTACATATTGGTGATGCTTTAGGTAAGATAACAACGGATATTAACTAATTTGGGAGCCATTAAAAGGGACCGTGGATGTCTTGCAATGCGAACGATATGATCAGGGAATGACAAAAGAGGAAAAAATTAGATGGAATCACAATAGATGGAAGAGCAACAACTAATTAGACATGGTGCCTATTTGCTAGGTTTTCACCATGGTACTTACCCAAAGTGCCTATTTGCCAAGTTTTCACTTTTGCATGAAATTTTTCTCTTGACTCAAATTTTCATGCCAAGATGCTTGTTTGCTAGGTTTTCATCAAGGCATCCATTTTTTCATGACTTTCCTTTTTCCTTTTTTTAAATATTTTTTAGGACTTTTTGCCATTTTTTTGATATCATGTTGTTGATGGACATGGGTAGTGGTTCACCCTTTCGAGTCCCAAAATGATGCAATAACTACATAAGGTCCTTCCCAGTTGGGTTCAAATTTGCCTTATTTTTCTCTATGTTGTTGAGTCTTGTAGTTCATCTTCAGGACTAGATCATCGATCTCAAAATGATGACCTCAGACTTTGTTGTTATAGCTTCATTTGAGTCTATTTTGGTAAGCTTACAGATGTGTCAAGGAATCTCATTTCCATTCATCAAGTATTTCTAGTTCATGAAGTCTAGATATGTGGTAGTTTTCATCATCAACAACATCTTGTAGGGACACTCTCAATGATAGAATTTCAACTTAAATTGGAAGTGTGGCCTCAGTGCCATAGAGAAGAGAGTATGGTGTGGTACTAGTAGGAGTACACACACTTGTTCAGTAGGCCCAAAGAGTTGAATTTAGCTATAGGTGTTAGTCTTGACTAGAATCATTAACAGTCCTTTGTAGAATCTTAACAATGGTCTTATTAGATTCCACTGATGGTGATTTCCCTATGGATGGTAAATACTAGAATATCCATGATATATGTTGTACTTCTCATAGAGCTTGTCTACATCTTTTTTTTGGAATGAACTACCATGGTTAGTACTCCATACCAACATATTATGTAATTTAGAATAAGCTTCGAAATCTGCTTTCTAGTGGTGAAAGTCAGAGGGATAGCTTCAACCCACTTGGTAAAATATTTTGTTGCTATGATGATTAACTTATGACCATTAGAGGAAGGAGGAGAAATAACTCCAATAAGATGAAATTCCCATTGTGAAAAGGGCCATGGAGATATGACTGGCTACAATTCTCGTGTTAGTGCATAGATTAGGTTACTATGTAGCTAACACTTATGGCATGTTTTGGAAAAATTATGGGCATCTTGTTCCATGGTTGGCCAATAATATCTAGCTCTAAGAAGTTTCTTGGCTAGACTTAGACCATTGAAATGACCTCCACATATACTTTCATGAACCTCATGTAAGGCAATTTTAGCTTCTTGCAAGTCAAGGCATCTGAGAAGGGTTTGGTCAAAGGATCTCTTGTAAAGGGTGTAGCTGATGATGATGTATCTAGTGGCTTGATGAATAAAGGTGTGACTATAATTTTTTGATAAGTTGGGTGGTAGGATTTGGGCATGTAGGTAATCATAAATGTCTTGATACTAGGGAGAATTGGGACCAACAATTTCACACACAAACTCAGATTGCAGGTGCTCGAATGCTGGAATTAAAATTTTCTCAATAAGGAATTCACAATGTTCCACTTTTTGAGGCATATCAATCATAGAAGTGATGATAGCCATAGCATCAGCTTGCTTGTTGTGTCTTCTTGGTAGTTGATGAAAAGAGATAGTGGCAAATTTAGACTTAAGGAAGCCTTCCATCTACTTGTAAGGCATTAACTTATCATCTTTGGTTTCATAGTCATCATTGACTTGGTGGATGACCAACCAGGAATCACCAAAAACTTATAAATGTTGAATGTTCCACCGGATAGCTATCTTGAGTCTTGTGATCATTGCCTCATATTTTGTTACATTGTTTGTACAATAGAATGCTATCCTATATGACTTGGGGATTATGTCTCCTTGGAGAGTGATAAACATAATGCCAACTCCTGAACCATTTCTTGTATGTTATCCATCAAAGTAAATCTTCCTTTCATTAGTTATATCCATGTTAAATATGGCTTCATTTAGAAATTCTATCAATATTGGATGATCATCTATGTTAGGTGCTTTTTCTAATTGATCTACTATCACTTTCCCTTTGATTGTCCTTCTATCTACATTTTCTATGTCAAATTCACTAAGGATCATGACCCATTTGGGTAAGCATCTTGTGAGAGCAGCCCTTCTTAGGAGATACTTTAGTGGGTCAATCTTAGAGATGAGCATTATTTTCTAATGGAGTGTGTAATGTCTTAGCTTTTGGGCTACAAAGACAACATCAAGACAAGCTCATTCAATGAGTGAATAATTTAGTTCATAGCCTACAAGCATTCTACTAATGTAGTATATGTCTCGCTCTTTATCTTGTTCATCATTTTGTGCTAATAGAGCTCCTAAGACTATATATGTAACAGATATATATAGATTGAATGGTTTGCTTGGAATAGGAGCCATTAAAACTGGTGGATGTAGAAGATAATCTTTGAGTTGTTGGAAGGATTCTTGACATTGATTTTTCCACTAAAAGGATGCTCCCTTACATAATAGGTGTTGAAAGGAGTGACACTTATTTGCTAGCTAGGAAATGAATCTATGGATAGACTATAATCTTCCTTTTAGTCCTCTTAAGGTTTTTAGATTTTTTGGAGGAGGCATGTCAAGTATTTCTTTTACTTTCTTGGGATCCACTTCAATGCCTCAATTTGAAACAATGTACCCTAGGAGCTTTCCAGAAACAACCCCAAATACACACTTCTTTGGATTTAGATGGAGATTATAGCTTTCCATTCTATTGAATATTTGATCTAGGATGCCCAAATGATCTTTTATTTTATAGGATTTTCAAAGTAATTCATTGACATAGTCTTCCATGAGGATGTGCATGAAATCATGAAAGATGGTCATCATTTCCCTTTGATATGTTGCCCCAGCATTTTTAACACCAAATGGCATAACGTTCTAGTAGTATTTTCCCCAAAGGAATGTAAAAGTTGTTTTGTCTTGATCTTTGGGAGCTATTCTTATCTGATTGTAGCTAAAAAATCCATCCATTAGTGATAACATCTCATATATAGTTGTCATTTCTATAATGATATCTATATTTGGTAAAGGAAAATCATCCTCGAGTCATGTCTTGTTAAGATCATGAAACTTAGTGCATATCCAAATGCACCTAGAGTGTTTTCTTACTAGTACTAGATTAGATATCCATTTTACATAATTAATGGGTCTTATGAAGCTGGCATCCAATAATTTCTTCAATTCAACTTTGATAAGGAGGGCAACTTGAGGATTCATCTTTCTCAACTTTTGCTTTACTAGTTTTACTCCTGGTTTTAGTGGTAAGTGATGAAGGACTAGTTCAAGATCTAATCTAGGCATGTCCACATAAGACCAGGTGAAGTTGATCTACCTCTCTAGAAAGAATTTGAAAAATTCATCTTTTTCCTCTAGTGATAATGAGGCTAAAAAATGTATGAACTTGAGGTTTTTGGGGGTTTCCAGATTTATCTCTTTTGTCATTTCCACAAGTAATGTTGATCTTTCCTTCAATGGGGGTTGTCCAATATTCCATCCTTGGGCACCTTAGAGAGGTTTTCACCCTTAGATATATCCTTTATTTTTACTTTTTCATGGTCTAATGGTGCCTTTCAATTTTCACCAAGGGACCTACTTTTGTCTTTTTTTTTTCTATTTTCTCAATTTTGTGACTTGAAGATGGAGTTGACTCCTCAAAATATGCCATGATGTTTACATCAATAGAGAATCCAAAATTGTGATCACCTTGTGGTAAATTTTTGCAAAGCTCAAAGAATTCTGCAATGGTAGCATCATTTTAAAATTGATCAAATGTTGGTGGTCCTTGTTGGTCCAAATCAATAAGCTCAGGAAAAACTAAGGAAATTCCATCATCAGTGTTGAATAAGCTATGGTCAAAGGCATATATATGGATATCAGATTCAATGGTATCATCAGGATCATGTTTAGAAGAAGGGGGCCTTGGATCCCAAAATGTTTCATTCCAAGGTGAAGAGTTGGTTTCGATAACAGGTGGAGTGATATGTTTGTGTTCCATAGGTAGGCTATTAGGGTCAACAAATATATGATCAAGACTAAGGGAGGTATCAAGATCATCAATATTTGATACAAATTGGGTGGGTTTGGTTTGGGCATTCTCAGATGCCTTATTATCTTTAGAAGCATTCACATCCTTAGACGAGGATGAATCAATATTGGGAAGACCCAAAACAAATGGTTTGAATCCAAGTCCCAAGCTATGAGGTCATCCTGATGTAGTGATGGGCTAAACAATGCCCTACTTTTGAGGTCCTAGGCCACTACATTTGTCATATCCCTTTTTCTGCATTATGGTGAATCCAGGTCCATATTTGTTAGTGGATATAGGAGTAAGCTCTTGTTCTACTTTATCCTTTATAATCCATGTACAAGTGTTTTCATAGACATGTTCTTCATGCAGTCCACCTCCACTAGTCAAATCCACAGAATGTTTCTTTTGAAATGCGAACTTAGGCTTGTTCTATATAAGCTGAGGTTTACCATATGACTTTAGAGATAAAGGAAGTTTCCCAATGTAAAAGGCATGTGACATGGAATACTCACCACAACCTTGGTCTTCAATTTTGAGCTTTCCTTTAAATGTAGGTTTGAGTGTGGAAGGATCAACATACTTGGAGGACTCAAGTGGATTTTCTACATGGTTTGTTGGGACCTAGTATGTAGTGGTTCCTCTAATATTGGCACAAAATTGGAAGGTATTTGGATCACCAAGGATGGTGACCTCTAAATTGTTATAGGAAAATTTTAAGCATTGATGAAAGGTAGAGGGCACTACTTTCATAGCATGGATACATGGGCAGCCCAGTATCATGTTGTAGTTCATTTCTATATCTAGGACCTGGAATAAAGTGTTCTTCATAGCTAGACCAACTCTGATAGGTACCATGATGACCCTTGTAGAGAAGCATTCACCATCATCATAGGTTTTTATTATGATTCTTTAATAGGGATTGACATTGTCCTTAGAATAACCCAAACCCTTGACAACTTTAAGTGTACAAATATTTAGCCATGCTCCTCCATCTATCAAGACATGCCTGACCTTAAAATTATGGAGAAAGACTTCAACGTGAAGAGGATCATTGTGGTTGGGTCTATCTTTAGGAATATCTCAAGGGGAAAAGGTGATATGATGTGATGTAGATAAGCTCTCAACCATGGCTTAGAACTGGGCAACATCAATGTTATCTAGGACTATTGACTCTTTAAGGGCTTGATCCAAAATCTTCTAATGTTGGGGAGATGCATGCAGTAGGTCCAAGATGGATATCTATTCAGGGGTCTTGCCGAGTTGTTCAACAAAGCTATAATCATATGAAGTAGGAGTAGTAGGTCTACTAGGGGGTACAAGTCTAGTAGAGGCAGTAGGTCTAGATGGAGCTCCAAGCAGGGTGATCTTGGTATGGTATGTAGTGACAACATAATGAGGGTCATCAACCTTTAAGGTGAATGTGGATATATGGGAATCAAACTCATTTAAATAGTTGATGGTGTAGTCATGTCTTATGTGTTTGTAATTCACATTACCTTATGAGTTTGAGTTTGAACTGGAGGGTTTCTCTTTCTCATGATTACCCAAAGGGTCTTTGAAGATTGTGTGATCAGAGTTAGATGCTAGTAGTGATGGAACAACTATGATTATACCATCATCAATAAGGTCTTGTATTTCATGCTTTAGTTGGGAACATGATGAGGTCTTATGTCCTTTTGTGTGGTGGTAATCATAGAAAATTTTCTCATCCCACCAACAAGGTTTAGTTAGTGATTCATCTTTGATCGGGGGTAACTATAGGAAGTTATTACTAAGTAATTGTTGTAGTGTAGTCTCAAGAGGTATCCCCAATGGTGTGAATTTTCTATCTTTAGTTCTAGGATGTCTCTGAGATCCATCCTATGTGACAATCTCAATTTTTTGTTGTGGAGGTGATGTTTGATTGGGAGTTTGTGAATTTGTAGGGTTGACACCTTTCAAAGTTAGTTGATGTTGTGTTGCACTAATCATATGTGCTCCACAATGCCATCATTAGTCACATTCTTATTTATGGAGAAACAAATTTCCTTATTATTAGATGAGTTAGTGTTTATGTTTTCCTTATTCATCTTAAGGATTCCCTTATGGATAAGAGCATCTTAAATACTAGCCCCTTTTTCATCAATTTATAAATAGTGCTCAAACTTCTAATTTTGAGTTCATACATTAAGTTGGGTACTAAGTTTTCAATGCACAAGTTAACTTTTTGTTCTTCAAGAATGTCTAGTGAGAATTGACTGACTAAGCTTCTCTAATGTAGTAAGAATGTGATAAATGGTTCTCCCTTCTTTTGTTTAGTTGAGCACAAATTGGAAAGTGTCACCTCATTTTTAATGTTAAAGAAAAAGTGGGAGATGAATTTATCAGCCAGCTTTGACCAAGATTTGATAGTACTGGGAAGTTTGGAGTACCATTCAAATGTGGGCCCACATAGAGAATGATGGAACAATCTTATGAGGTAAGTGGGCTCATTACTAAGTTTGGTACAAGAGGCACATAATTCTTGGATGTGATCAATAGGGTTTCCTTTTCCTCAATATTTTTCAAATCTTGGAGCCTCAAAGTGTTTTGGGAATGGAGGCATATACAAACTTTTATCAAATGCATTAGGGCATAGGTCCCTTTCTGTATATAGAGTCTATTTTTTTTGGACTCCCAATGCCTTGACTTGTTTCAAAAGTTGTTTGAATTTTTGTAAAAGCTCTTCATTAGGGTTTTTCATGATAGCTTTCCCTTCAAGTCTTTTGTGTCTATGAGTGGACCATTTTCCTTAGCGAGAAACATGTCTACTCAGTTCTAACATTTCTATGTCTAATGAGTCTAGTGATGTGTCACTAGGTGGTGGAGGTATGTTAGTACCTTGAAGACAAAAGGGTTCCTATTGTGATAGATGTTAGGGTACTTTTTGAGGTACTTGATGTGGTACTTGTTGTGGTTTTGAATGTGATTGTTGTACCATGTGTTGGTTTTATGTCATTTGTTGAGGATGTTATTGGGATACCTCTATTGGTTGCATGTGAGACCATGTATGTGATTTTTATTGTAGATGTATATGTTGGGATTGTTGTGGCACATGTTGTTATTGTAACAAATGTTACTAGTATGCAATTTTTTACTCAAGGAACCTTTGGTATTCCAACTATTGTTTTAGTTTCTCTTGTTTTTTAGCAAACATGGGTTGTTGTTGTTGGAATTGTTTTTGATACATTGCATGTAAGTCAAGTGGATTTACATTGGAGTGCATTTTAGAGATGTTGGATGCTTGCACCACTTGAGGTTGTTGTTATGGTTGATGTTTCTATGAATGTGTGTTGGAAATATTAAATTCTTGTGATACTATAGGTTGATGTTGTTGGGAGAGTTGGTTATATCCCTAAGAATTGATCACCTTGTTGGTATTCTTGTTTTGGTACTTTTGTGTGTTAGAGGTTTCTCCTTGGGACATCATATTCACTTGACAATGTGACATGTTCCTCTTGGTAATGGGTGTAATGTCAATAAGACTTATCCTTTGTGTGTTAATAGGGATGGTTGCAATTAATGTTTCACATAGTGTACTCATGGGAGGCTCCATAACATTTGACATCATTACATTTGGTAGGGTTAGCAGCAAAGGTGAACTTTGTTGATTTTCCTCCAAAGGAGGCACATTTGGCATCCCTAGAGTACTAGTCCCTTTAGGAATGTCTTGTTGTTGCATCATGTGATTGAAATCAAGTCTTAACATCCTCTTGGGATATTTAGGAAGAGTCTTGTTTCCCTTTATTGGTTGTGGTTCATCAAACAAGGGATTAATGTCAATTTGTTTAAACATACTTTGGAGTATTTTGATGGTTAATTCTTGATGGGACCTTATAGGTGTCATTATTGTATTCGAGAAATCCAAAGGTTGTTTTCCCTTATCTAAGTCCAAATTGATCATGGGTTGTATGTTTTCAATTATTGTGTTGGTTTGACGTTTGGACTTAGGTCCCTCCAAGTTTGGGTTCAATTTGACAATTTCTTTGGCTGCCAAAAGTTTGAAGTTCTTGTGAAATTTTTTGTCTTGTCACCAGTGATGTCATAATCAATGTCAAAGTCATCACTTAAGTGTAAAATACCTTGTTGTGTGTTTTATGTGTTAGGGTTGAAGGTACTTGTGTTGGGTTTTCTAAATTCAAAGGAGTGTGTTTGTTCACCCTGGGGTGTGGTTGGTACACTTCCACCTCCAAGTGGTATAAAAAAGAATATAGGTTCAAAGTTAGGACTCCATTGAACCATCCCATTTGTAGGGGAAGGTTTTGAAGGAAACATCATAGTAAGTGTGCTGCTTTTGGTTTGTTGTGTCATCTCTTGATTATGGTGACCTTGTGGATACATGTTTAGGGGGTCTACTAGTAACAGTTGTGATGCCTTGATTTGGTCTTTGTCAAAGGTTTTTTGGGTTTTCTTGCTCTTCTTTTGTCTTGGATGAGGTTCTAGTTGTGTTTATGCATTAGAAAACAAGGGTTGGTAAAGTTCTTTAGGTCTCTAAGCTGATTGTGTCCTAGTGAGTGCTCGCATGATACCTAAGGATGCAAATGCAATAGAGGAAAACCTAAATGGAGTTTTTGCCTCCCAAGTGCACACCTAAACTACCAACTATGCTCAAATGGTATCAAGTGCACCAAGGGTGAACTTGGGGCCTTAAAGGTAAGTGTTTGCTAAATAGAGGTGTTGAGGTGCCTAAAATGCAAGAAATGAATGATATGAGTATGTTTAGTGTTTTCTAGGATTTTGGGATGTAATGAAGGTTGTAGATGTACATATTAGGGTTTTGGAACCTAGAATGAAATCCCTAATTACTTGTGCACTCTAAAACTACCAACTACACTCTAAAACTACCAATTGCACACCTGTAGTGTGCAGTTGATGAAACAAGGATGTAGTTGGTAAAACAAGTCAAAACTTGATAATTATGATGTGGGTATGCAAGATATGAGTGTTTTTTGGATTTTTAGGTGTTTAAGGATGTTATGCAACCTAAGAAAGTTCCAAATGAACTGCGGTTTTGATATGAAAGATGCAAATGTCCTAGGGAAACTATGAAAATGCAAATGTGAATGACATTTTGGAATTTTAACTTAAAGCGTATGCAAAATGATGATTAGGGTATGCTAAATGAAGGTTAAGGTTGGATTTTGCACTTGGTAATGATGCTAGAGGTTGATATATGAAAGGTGGACTATGCAAGGGATGGTTTTTTAGGGTTGATGATGACATTTGGATCATGCAAAGTGAGGAGAAGTGATTAAGGTGACAAGTTGGTTGATAGACAACTTGATAGGGTTTGATAGTGGAAATGATGCTAGGATTTTGGACAATGCAAGATGAGGGGGTTATAACACTAGGGTAAGTCAAAATGAAATTTAGGGATACTATAAATATGATGATGCTAATGATAAGGGTATATGAAAGGTTTTGAACTTAGGTGAAATCTTTGGAAAGCATTTTGTCTAGGAGTTTAACCTTGTGAAAATGGGCATTGTATCTTGACCAAAAAAGTGATAAAAGACAAAAAGATCAAGTTGATAAAGGTGAAAAGGTCAAATCTATCAAGACATAGATAGTGTTTGACCAAAGAAAATTATAAAAGAAGACAAAAGGACTATTCAAGATCCATCCTCCATCAACACTAGGAGATACTTTGGGACTCATACTTTGTTTAGATTTTTTATTAAATTCAAAGGATTTGGGTTTCAAAATGATGTTTTGTGGGCTCAAAATGTTGGTCATTATCATTGGATATGCAATATGGAAATGTCCTAATATGAAAAATATGATTTTGGGTGCAAGATATCATTTTGGGTTAGATGCAGAGTGCGGACCTACACAGGCCTCTAAATGCAGTTTTAGGGTCCAAAAATGCTGTTTGGAGGCCTAAAATGGTCATACAGGTGCCCAACTACACTCTAACAGCACCAAGTGTGCTCCAAAACTACCAAATATTACTATGGTGTATTTTTGGCCAGTTTGGGTGCAGTTGATAGTTTCTTGGCACATTTGGGAGACTACGTTAAAGGGTTGCTAATTCTAAGTTGGGTGATTGTCAAGTTTTTATGCCAAAAAGCTAGGATGCTAGGGATGATGTTATAATTGATTAAGAGATTTAGAATGAAGGTAAAAACCTAGGGAATGATGTCCTAAGTGAAGATAATGAATATTAGGAGGTACAAAATGCAGATTAGAGAATGCTACTATAGGGGGATTTATCCAAGTACTTATGGACACCTCTGAAGACTCAAAATGCTATCTAGAAGCCCAAATTGGGTTCTTAATCTACCAAATGTGCATAGATAGTACCAAATATGCCTATGGTGTAGTTGGGGCTAGTTTGGGTGCAGTTGGTAGTTTTAGAGTGCAATTGGAACCTAGGTTGAAACTAAGGCAATTTTAGGTGTTAGGGTTTCCAGATTGATGTCATAGTGAGCTAAATAGTAGAGGATAGTGTTAAGAATAGGAAAAATGTGTAGAATGAAGGTTAAGACACCCAGAATGATGGTTGAATTGTGCAAGATGAAGGTTGGGTATGCAAAGATGCAAGATGGAAGATGAAAAGTGGAAATTTCAAAGTGGAAATGCAAAGACTAAGGGATGCATACTAAACCCTAATGAATGCAATATGAAAGATGAGGGATACTAAGTGAGTAATAAATGAGGAAATATGAAGCCTATATGATGCAATTATGAGGCTTAACCTAGGGTGAATTCAACTCAGTTCTATGCAAGGATGAAACCCATGTTATGCCAAGCACATTTAGTATCACAAGTTGCGACACTTACCAAATGTATTGTATTAGAGTTTGCAAAGTTTTGACCAAGATTGTAATGTTTAGATAGTGTTTTGATTTTTTGACAAAATTTAAACAATATACAAGGTCTAAATTTATAATTTTTCTTTTATCTTGATTAATTTTTTACACATACATAGGACACATTAAGACAAGAATAGCTATTGTTAAAAGTGAATAGTCACACCACAGCCTAGGCTTTAGGACTATATGCACTGAATTCCTACTTGAACTAAAGTTTAGCTGTGCTTATTTAGAGGGCACAACCTAGGATCTTGGAACCACAAGCTCCCCCTTATAGTTCACTCACTTCTCAGGGCTACCAAGATCCACTTCCCAAGAGGCATGATTTTCCAAGGGATTGTTGTCTCTACTAAGGACCGTAAGAATGTAGGATGTCTTCACAGGCAAGGATGACCCCTTGAGCTAGTGGATAGAAAGGATTTTGGCCACTAAAACATGATTTTAGTAAGGGGATTATGTTTGGAAAGTGAATGATAAACTTCCTCAGAAGGTCTCCCAGCCCCAAGAACTAGTGTTTGACACACTGCAAGGGTACTGAAGAAGAGCTATTACCAGCAATATCACTAACATGGATTTCACCGTAATCAAGTTTTATATAGTGCCTAGAATGTTGACCTAGATTTTGGCCTATTCCTACTTTGAATTCATCCCTTGGCATACCCAATATTGGCTATCTTGGTCGAAGGTAGGCTTCCCATAGAAGTCACATAGATTTCTCTTACACCCAAGATCCATGAATGGCGAGGGGAGAGGATACGTTGATGTAAACCCTAGGGTTTTAAACACTATAGACATGCCAAGTAGAAAAGAAAAAGTTCATTTTATGCATCAAATGAAGTGTTATATAATCTAGGAAATCCACACACATGGTTTTGACAAACACATAAAGTCTTTGACAACGTCCTACAAACAAGCATTAGTAGTTTTTAAGGATTATGCCTTGATCCAACGATTGCTACTGTTGAGATAATGGGTGTTGCACACATTGCATAATATTGTTATTTTATTATTTTATTTTTATTATGTAATGTTGTGCCTAGATGGACGTGCAACATGTAAAGATTCCCATGGAATATTCTTGATGAGTTGTATTGTAACATTGTGATAATATTTCATGTAATTATTTAATATTGGAGAAAAGAATTAAATGCCCAATATTAAATGTGGGGTCAGTGGGTTAGGTAGCACATGGTTTTAGCACATGGTTTATGTAATACCACTTAGTGGTTTTGTGGGACTTGCTACTATATAAGCAGCCACAAGGTTAGTTGTTGTAGAAAGAGTAAGAGTGACAAAGAGAGAGAGTGACAAGGAGAAGAGAAAGGCAAGAGTCGAGCGGGACAAGGCTTGACAGGTTAGCCAAGGGAGAATTTGTGAAGGTTGGAAGCATGGCATGGGATGTGTGGATTCATGCTTGTTCACATAGTTTGCTCAATTGTGGCTATGGCTATGAAGGCTTCCATGGTTGTATGGCAATGGTATTTTTTACTAAATAATACATGGTGATGGATGCTTTTGGAGGCTGGGTTTTTCCCTCAATGAGGGTTTCCCAGGGTGTATCTTGTGTCACAATTTTTTGGGTATGTTGCCTATTCTCTTGCATGTGGATTTTAATTTCGTGATTATTTCAGATTTATTATGGGTTATGTGGAAACAGTTATATTCTTTGTTGCCAAGTTTCCTTACAAGTGTTATTAGAGCTATGGTTTTATTGTTTATAACCCTAGATTGAATACATGGGAATGCATGAGAGGATAAAAGAAAAGGGCAAGATATATGAATGATTTATTGTAGATCTGAGGGTTTTGGATTTGTTGTTATGATGGGATGTTAAAAGATTTGGGCATGTGAAATTGTTGGACAAAAAGATTTTTCAGATGTTTCATTTAAAATGAGAGTTTTGGGGGGTAGCTTGCATAAATGACCTCCTGGGTAAAAATAGACCTCACCATTGGATCTGAGTCGACATTTCCATAAAATTTGATATATAATATGCCCTAGTTTGGCCATGTTCAAAGGAAATGAAAGAGTTTTTAGTTTCAGCCCGTGATGGCCATCAAATTTAATCCCGTCAAAATTTTCGTCACTGAAAAAATAAAAAATGGAAAATCGTACTGAAAATGGTAAAAAGACTATCATAGTAAAACGGCCATAACTTTCTCTCAAAATATCAAATTTTAGAGTTCTTATAGGCATTGGAAAGCTAATTCAGAGCACTACAACATGGTCTAAGTTTGGTTCCATGGTTTTGAAATTTTGTCAAGTTTTAAGAGCCCTAAAGTCAGATGTTGTTTATTTTGAGCACGAATTGGGGCATAACTTGGGCATACGGAGTCGAATTTTGGACTTCAAGTAGTCAACAGAAAGCTCTTGGAGAGCTCTACACATTGGTTCAGATTTGGTGCAGGTTTGATATGATTTATTTGGTGATATATATATCTGAACAACTTATAGATATATTTTGACTATGGTAACTTGTGAGTTTATGGTATTGGAGATTTAAGTTTTGATGACATTGTATACTCAGTTTATATTTTAGTTTGGTCTCATGATGATATGGTTATCAGTGTTTAGTTTGGATATGCATGATGACTTGTTGGGTCTACAAGTTGTGCAGTGTTGTAAGTGGTCTATACTTACAAGTTGCATTTATGGCTTGGTTATGGGTTGTCTTTGCCCATTGATCTTTCATTATTGATGCATATTCAGATTGGTGGCTTGGATTTGGATTGTCTATGCCCTAAGTCACATGATTTTATCTTCATGTAGAAGGGATGAGATGTTGTTGCCAGGTACAGTCATGGTGGAGGATTATGGTTGACTATTTTATGCTGATAGGTTGGACATATTGAGAGCTTGATGCTCGATTCATGGATGTGATCATGGTGTCATGGATTTTGGCATGACATGATTGGTTATATAGGTACATCCTTGATATTTATTAGCTTGGATTCAGTTATGGTGGTATATCTTTTTGGTTGAGGATCATGGTTATTTGGTTTCTTTTGAGGAGCTCATGATGTGCACTTTGAGTTCTTTGATAGTTTGATGCCTTGGTTGGTTCTCATGGTTAGAAGATGGTTTTTTTATCATTATGTCATGGATAGCTTGGATACATGGTTTAGTGGGAGCTTGTGATAGTGATGGGGTGACAGTGCAAGATTAGTTCCTAGTTTGGTTTATATCTTCTTGGTTTGGAGAGGATGGATTTTATGATGCCATAGGTGACTTGGTACCATGGTTGAGTGGGAGTTTTGTTTGCATTGATATATTTATTGAGTGTTTGCAGATGTTGGAGGTTTGGCTTAGATCCTGTTGCTGCAGAAGCATCTTTGACATTTGCATGGTGCACTTGTTATCTTTATGGTGTGTGAAGATGGTTGGATCTTGAGGACTCATGGAGTTCTTGGTTATCTTCATGGTATGTGGAGATGGTTCTTCCTAGTATGTGGAGATGGTTTTCTTCATGGTGTGTGGAGATGGTTGCATCTTGAGGACTCACAGGGTTCTTGGCAAAGGTGTGGTTTATGCTTTTATTTGGCATGTTATCCTTGGTATGAGGATGGTTTCATTATTATGTCATGGTATACTCTTGATATGCATTTAGAGTTGTGACATGTTATGGTGTGTTCATATGGAGCATGTTATCTCTTTAGTTGAGATGGTAAGATCATGTTGTCATGTTTATGTTTCTGAGGCCATGGTTGGAACTTTGACATTGATCTTGGTTTAGTTTCTTGGTATTGAGTACACTGATCATAAGCTGGATACTTCATGATATTTCTATGTTGCATTTGGAGTTGGCATAGATTGATTGGTTACAGGTGCTCATGGATACTTAGAGATGGTGGTGATGCTGATTTCTCTTGGATTAGAGAAGTATTTGTTGGGACGGTTGATGGTTTCAACAGGAAGTCCAAGGGGCAGTCACCTGATATGGACTTGAGAGGAGATTGTTCTTAGATGAGTCTTGGTTGGAGACATGGGTATCTTGATGAGCATTCTCATTCCCCACTCTTGGTCTACTCGGCAGTTTGCTACTTGAGAGGTATAGCCCATTGTTTCTCTCAGTTGCATTATATTTATGCTTGTCTTTCATGGATATGGATCTTGAGCTATGGTACATGAGTTAGTTCTGGAGGGTTCATTTGAGAGATGGTTTTTGCATTGGTTATCTCCATGTGCATATGTTGTTATGCTAGTTGAGTTTGGGAGATGGTTTTATATTGGGCATATTCCTTGGATTAGGAATGGTTATTCCTTGGTTTAGGAATGGGTTTATTGAGTTTGATCTTCTTGTGAGAGGCTTACATCCATGATGAGTTATATGGTATGGTTTGGGTGTTCTTTAGGCTTCTTGTTGGGGTTTTATGGAGGAGATCATACTTGCACAGTTTACATCTAGAGGTGTGTGTAGAAGGACATGATACAGGTTATGATTTGCATGGTTTCTCTTGTCTTGGCTATCTTCTTGGATGTTCAATTTTTCTTACATTGGATTTGAGATTGGTTAGAGATTGTGATAACTGGTTTGTGCTCATGTATGTCATGTGAGAGATGACATTGTTATTCCTTTATCTCTTTCCTCTGTTGGTTGTGGTGAACTTGGGAGACTATTGGAGACTTGTTATGAGAATTTTTTCTTGTAAGATATTAGTTTATGTATTGTGGATGCCCTTGATACTACACGGATTCACTTCTTTGAGATGTGTTGAGTGGATTGGTTATAGATTTGACATTATCTTTTGCAATGGGAGCTTCTTGGTATATATGTGGCAGGTATTGCTCTTGAGGCTTATGATTGCAGGTTGCAGATTGGATATGTCAGTGATATGAGATTCACTTGTTATACCTTTAAGGTATGGATAGTTGGATGGGTTTGGCACTTGTTGTGGGTGCTATTTCAGCTATGGATATTTTTACAACTACGGATACATGTGATTACCTTTGGATCATGTTATTGTGCTTGGAATTTTAGTTGGTACAAGATTTTATGATCTTCTAATGCGACAGGTTGGGTGGTTTTCTCTTTGGATGGCTTCTATGTATGTCCAGTGGGAGTGGCATAATAGGAGGTGAGATCATTCATGTTCGAGATGCTGGATACTTTGATTTTGTTGTGGGTACCAGGATGGAGCACTTGGTGTATTTTGATCCATGATGGTGGATGTGTTGGGAGGGATTGTTCCCTTGTTCATTTATGTGGCTACGGATTGACCCTATGCAATGTATACAACAAGTGGGAGATTGTTGAGATAATGGGTGTTGCACACATTGCATAATATTGTTATTTTATTATTTTATTTTTATTATGTAATGTTGTGCTTAGATGTATGTGCAACATGTAAAGATTCACATGGAATATTCTTGATGAGTTGTATTGTAACATTGTGATAATATTTCATGTAATTATTTAATATTGGGGAAAAGAAATAAATGCCCAATATTAAATGTGGGGTCAGTGGGTTAGGTAGCACATGGTTTATGTAATACCACTTAGTGGTTTTGTGGGACTTGCTACTATATAAGTAGCCACAAGGGTAGTTGTTGTAGAAAGAGTAAGAGTGACAAAGAGAGAGAGTGAAAAGGAGAAGAGAAAGGCAAGAGTCGAGTGGGACAAGGCTTGACAGGTTAGCCAAGGGAGCATTTGTGAAGGTTGGAAGCATGGCATGGGATGTGTGGATTCATGTTTTTTCACTTAGTTTGCTCGATTGTGGCTATGGCCATGAAGGCTTCCATGGTTGTATGGCAATGGTATTTTTTGCTGAATAATACATGGTGATGGATGCTTTTGGAGGCTGGGTTTTTCCCTCAATTAGGGTTTCCCAGGGTATATCTTGTGTCACAATTTTGTGGGTATGTTGCCTATTCTCTTGCATGTGGATTTTAATTCTGTGATTATTTTAAATTTATTATGGGTTATGTGGAAATGGTTATATTCTTTGTTGCCAAGTTTCCTTACAGCTACATGCCACAAAAAGACCATCAGTAACAAAAAAAATCTAATCTAGGTCCTAGGAGAAAACATAAGCCCTAGATGAAAATTCTAATTGAAACATGTGCTTTCTGTGAAGCAAGTGCACTTTGATAGAGAAAACTGAACCCTAGAAGGCTAGAATGGCTCAGAATGCCCCCAAGGATTATACCCCTCCAAGTGAGCTCCTTCCTTGCACCTACAAGCACAAACACAAGAAACCCAAGTTAGTTAAGAAAGTTCATGTTGGGTTCACCAAATGTAGGACCAAAAAATGGGATAATTTCTAACATACTATAAGCAAATAAAAAACTCACTAAATATACATTGAAACCCTCTAGTCTACCATGAAAGAAAAATAAAAGGAAGCAACACAAGGTTAGAAACCCCCTCCCATGTCCTTCTTTCTTCTCCATATGATGTAGCTCCAAATTTCCTGTAGTGCTCACAATGTTGAAGAAAAAGCCTAAGTTAGTGATAATACTATGAGAATACTAGAAGGTGTGATTTTAGAGAGAGAGAGAGAGAGAGAGAGAGAATCAAGACCAAAAATGAGAGAAAGAATGCTCATTTTATAATCAACATGGAAGATGAGAGCATTGGAATTATCACCTTGGATATGTGACATGGCAAGAGATTCCTTTGAGAATCCATGACACATATGACATGAGATGCCAAGTGTAGGATTGTATCTCACTTGGAAGTCAAACTTGGCTAAAGATGGAAGAGAATCTATGACATGTCATATGGCATCTCAAACCCACTTAAAGCCAAGAATCTATGACAATGGAAGCCAAATATGGATGTGCATAAGGGAATAAAAATATATGGAGTATGGCATATCTTAGCCAAGTGTCAATGGAGAATCCATGAGGTGTCACACCCATGTGTCATGATGATGTCAATATTTTGTGGAATATTTGAATAAAAAATCCATTATTCCACACAAATAGAAATTAGTAAAAATGGAATTAATAGTGGAAAATATGACTTAGGAAATTGAGGATTTCCATGGTTTGCAGATGATGAGCCAATTAATCAATAAAATATTAATTAATTGAGAAGGTTAGTTAAGAAGAATAATTAGTGAAATGACATAGGATTAAATTATGGGTTATTTAGTCCTATAGAGAAAATGAGTAGACGATTGGCCAATTTGATTAAATAAGTGAAACAATATCCTTTGATGAAATGTGATGATAATTGAGTTTGACTAGGATGATGATAGATAGACCAAAGCCATGGTCAAATTGATTGATTGATTGAAATTGATAACATTTTGAAGGACACATGACGCGAATAAAGGACATGTAACATTTAATCGACATTGTAAAATGCTACAAGATTGAGATTGATTGATAAGGTTGATCATAATAACATCGATAGACACTGTCAATGTTATTAAATGGTTGAAAATTCTATGATCTAGCACTGAAAGAATCGATAATTTCAAATATTAGATGATTTGAATGATAGCTTGACCTAGCACTAAGAGGCATGATAGTACTAAGTTCAGATTGATAAGATTTGGTAGATTGATAGGTTTTCAAGGAAGTGAAAGCCACAAAAATTCCTAGTATTGGATAGATGATTGATTTAAGGTATATGAAATGTTTTGAGTTGGGTATGGTTGATTTTGGTGATTCTGAGTTGATTTGGGGTGATTCTGAGTTGATTTGATATGATTATGATTTGGTTTGATATGATTGTGAGTTTATTTGATATGATTTCTAATGATGTTGAAATGGTTCCAAAATGATGTGCAATTGATGTGAAAGAGGATATGAATGATGATAGACACTATTGAGATACAATCAGGTTGGCCAAAGGATCAGAGTTAATGGAATGAGAAAATGAGATGAATTACTACGAAAAGTGATGTTGATTTAGGGACCTGAGAGTATTTTCAAGGGTTATCACTTAATACAGTGACCAAATAATGAAAATTATAGCTCAATTTTTTCACAGTGAAGATATGAATCCAATGCAACTGATGGTTCATAAGTTGGTGTTGAAATACAAAATTTATGGCCTCCAGAGTGTAACATTGGGGTTATGGGAGTAGTTTTGGGTACCTTACTACCCCAAGTGCACCCAAAAATCACCCAAGTACACCTAGTGCACACTTGGTAAGCCCAAGTGTGCTATGAAAGTAACAAGTGCACCCATGATGCACTTGGGGAGATGAAGTGCACTCTAAAAGTGCAAACAGTGCCCTTGAAGGCTCTGGGGGCCAAAAACAACTCGATTGGACTTGAAATGACCTAAAACTTTGTGTGTATTTCCAAAATGATATAAAGAGGTCATAAAATGGGTAAAATAAGTCAAACATGGTCACATTTGGTCAAAATTTGTCAAATAAAAGTCAAACTAAGGTTGGACTAGGTGGAAATCCCTAGAAGGTTGACAAATAGTGCAGGATACTACAAGAATGTAGGAATGCAAGATGAAGATGATTTGGTGTATCAAAATAGATGATCATGGTGGTGAATGAAGATATGAATGAAAGAAATTGAAGGGATGAGATGAGAACTAATTAGAATGAGTTGAAGACTTTCTCTTACAAAAAGTGATATGTCAAATGAAGCTTTATTTTGATGAAACTATAGACACAAACCATTTTTTAGCATCTATAGGTGGAAGTATTGACAATCTGGTGTCAAAAATGATGGTCACCAAGTTGAAGCTAAAGAGATAGAAACAAGCACCTCCATACCATATTGCTTGGGTGTAAGATGACCACAAGGTCATAGTAGTGCTCAGTGAAGTTCAAGATTAGAAGCTACCAGGATGAGGTACTATGTGATATTATACCTATAGACATATGTCATATGTTGTTGGGCAAGCCATGGTAATTTGATAGGTATGCTGTACATGATGGGTGAGCAAATACCTACACTCTGATGAAGGATAGAGTGAAACATAAATGAAACTATTGAAGGATAAAGAAGAAAAGGTATGTGGTTTTGCCAAAATATGTTTTGTTGATGGAAAAGAGTTTCTCAAAGGTATGAAGCATGAGCATGTGTATTTTTCTATAATTCCAAAAGATAGTAAAGAATAAATAGAGGAGGTACATGTAGATGTTGCAGATATGTTGGGAGAATTTTCTAATATTGTATCAAATAACATACCTAATGGATTGTCCCCAATGAGGAAGATCAGTCACCAGATGAATTTGGTTCCTAGAGCTAGTTTTTTGAACAAGGTAATGCATAGAATGACACCAATAGAAGGTGAAGAGTTGAACAAGCAAGGTCATGAATTGTTGCAAAAGGGGTTGATTCAAGAGAGTCTAAGTCCATGTGTTGTACTAGTTGTATTAGCACCAAAAAAGAGTGGAAAATATAGGATGTGTATAGATTCTTGTGCTATCAAGAAGAAAAAAATCAAGTACAAATTTCCATTGTCAAGGATGGATGATATTATGGATTATTTGAGTAGGGTAGAGTATTTTGCAAAGATAGATAAGAAGAGTGGGTACCATAAAATTCATATTAGAGAAGGTGGTGAGTGGAAGACTACTTTCAAGACAAGGGAAGGACTGTATGAGTGGTTAGTCATGCCTTTTGGATTAACAAATGCATCAAGCACTTTCATGCAGCTCATGAATGAGGTATTGGAGGAGCTTCTGGGTAAGCTTGTTATTGTTTATCGAGATGATATTTTGATCTTTAGTAAGACATTAGAGGAGTATTTGATCCATATTCAACAAGTGTTTGATAAATAGAGGGAAGAGAAGTTTATGATAAACCTGAAGAAATGTAGTCTAAACAAAAGATCTAAAAATTGATCTAGATAAATTAAAGGCTATCCTTGAATGGCTTACTCCAAAGATTGTAATAGAGGTAAGATCTTTTCATGGATAGGCTAGTTTTAACAGAAAATTCATAAGAGGTTTTAGCAATATTTGTGGGCCCTTGACTGAAATACTGAGAGGGGGTAGGAAAGAGTTTAAGTGGTCTATAGGAGTAGATAAGAGTTTAAATATATTGATACTGAAAGCTATTCAGTAACCTATTTTAGCACTTCCTAATTTTAACAAGGTGTTTCAAGTAGACTATGATGCTAGTGGAACTACAATTGGTGTTGTTTTGAGCTAAAAAGGTAGACATGTTGCTTATTTTAGTGAGAAGTTGAATGATGTAAAAAGAAAATATTTTGTTTATGATCAAGAGTTTTATGCTATAGTTCAAGCATGGAAGAAGTGGAGACACTATCTCCTTCTTAAGGAGTTTGTTTTGTATATTGATCATCAAGCTTTGCAATATTAGAATATTAAAGGAAATTTGAATGAAAGGAATTTGAAGTGGGTCAATTTTTTGCAGAGTTATGCATTTATTTTGAAACATATGAGTGGGAAGTCTAACAAAGTTGTAGATTCTCTTAGTAGGAGACAAATTTTGTTAACAAAATGCAAATAGAGGTGGTTGGGTTCAAAGAACTCAATACTTTGTATCTAGATGATCCTACTTTTGGTGAAGTGTGGAAGGCTTGTACAAAACTTGTTACACTTGACAAGACAAAGCGGTTGGATTTCATGATCTAGGATAGTATGTTGTTTAAAGGAAGCTAGTTGTGCATTCCCAAAAGTTCAATGAGAGAGAATCTCATCAAGGAGAAGCATAACAAAGGATTGGCTAGACATTTTGATAGAGATAAAATGATAGCTTTGGTTGTTGAGAATTATTAGTGGCCATAGTTGCAGAAAGATGTGAATAAGTTTGTTAAAAATTGCAGAGTATGTTAGATGGTGAAAGGATTAAAGTAGAATATAGGCTTGTATCAACCATTACCTATACTAGAGAAGCCATGGGAGGATGTCAGCATGGATTTTATTCCTAGATTACTAAGGACACAACACAAGCATAATTCTATTTTTGTGGTGGTTGACAAGTTTTCAAAGATGACATATTGTATTCCTTGCAACAAGACTAGTGATGGTGTTCATGTGGCAGAGTTTCTTTTCAAAGAAGTGGTGAGACTACATGATCTACCAAAGAGTACAATTTTAGATCGAGATACCAAATTTTTTGGGTATTTTTGGCATACATTCTTGAAAAAGTCAAAGATAAATTTGAAGTTCAGTTCATCACATCATCCATAGACTGATGGATACATAGAAGTTGTGAATTGCAATTTGGGAAACTTGCTAAGTTGTTTGGTAGGAGACAAGCCAAATGATGGGATATAATTTTACCATAGGAAAAATTTGCATATAATAATTTTGTAAATATGAGTACTAGTAAATCACCATTCTACATTGTATATGGAAGTAGTCCCAAAAGTGCTTTTGAATTGAGGTAGTTGGATAAAGGAGAGATAAGTAGTGTCAAAGAAAAAGAATTTTCTAAACATTTGAAGAACATCCATGAGGAGGTGAGGAAGCACATTATAAAGATGAATACATAGTATAAGGATAAGGTATACATGAAAGGAGGTATAAGGAATTTTAGATTGGAGATGAAGTCACAGTTTATTTGAGAAAGGGGCATTTTTTAGTGGGTACATATAATAAGATGAACATGAAGAAGTTTTGATCGTACGTGATAGTTCATGATTCTCAAAATTCTTTTGAAGTGGAGTTGCCTACTAAATTGAATATTTCACTAGTATTTAATATTTGAGATTTGATAGAGTATTATGAAGGAGGTGATGGAGATGAAGTTATAGAAGCACAGTGGAGTATTTTAGTAGCAAGTTCAACTTCAAAGGAGATTGAGGAGATTCTAGACAGTCACATTGGAAAAAGTACAAGGAACAAAACTTATGATGAATATCTTGTCAAATGGAAAGGAAGTCTAGCAAAGGATTCATCATGGCTAGCAAAGGAAGAGGTTAACCACTTTGGTTTTCCTCTGAACACTTGAGATGTGACAGAGTCACTTCTCAAATTAGCCCAAGTGTCTAATGTAGGAGCATCCTAGGTGTAAGATCAATCTTGCAATCTTCCATTTTAATAAGGAGTAGTAGAAAAGGTGGTTACTATTTATGGGAACTTTCTATTTTTAGTAATTTTTTTCATATGAGCTGAAAATGCTCTCATTTTCTATAGGAAGCTTCATTTTAGAGTTATAAGCCTACCATGAAAATTGCATTGCTCCAACTTAAGCATCAAAGAAGTTATTGCAAATTTTTGATGGAAAAATTTGCTGAAAAATCTTCAACCTCACCATTGAAGGCCTTAGATTGCCTAGATGAGGTCTGAAAATTTGATGGAAGGGTGCTTGTGCTTTTGCGAGCTTGTATATTAGGAGTTGGTTTTTTTGAAAAGTGGTAATAATAGCTAATTGAAGCAACGGTTTGTGAGTTATGGCCATTCGAATTTGGACTACCCATAATTCATAGAATAAATATCATATATGTATTAGGCCAACTCTATATGTATTGTTAGGGTCTTTTGGCCCTAGGTATTAAGTTTCATTTTCTAGAACCTTCCTAGGTAGCATAAAATTTCCTATTTAAGAAAGGCCTAAACATTGTCTAGGACAGCTCTGGGTGATAGTTTGTAGCTTTTTTGGCAAATTATTGTAATGGAGGCACCTATGTGGATTAGCATTTTGTACTTGTGAATTCTGTAATTCTACATTTGTGGTGCAAATAAGAAGTGCATATTTTATTCTTGCATTTTTTGTTTCTTTGTTTCTATTGTGAGTTTATCGTATTAAGGGGAGCACCCTTCATCATTAAATTACCTTTGATCCCTTCTTAATATTTCCCTTTATGCGCATGCATTCCCATTTAATAATTAAATTAATTATTGAATTTTATTTACCTCTCAGGGTTTTCCTTTGAGGTTTTATGATCTCCTTTTATAAGGATTGATCAATTGTAAATTTCTTTTTCAATCTTTCAGTCTGATAATATATATTCTTCCATATTTTCAGAGCCAAACCCTTTCCTTTTATTTTCCTTATCCTTTCTATGACAAGTTCTTTCATATAGGTGTTCTATTAGATCTATAGATTTGTTTTCATCAAATCCTTCAATTTTCATCTCATCAAACTTACCTCTCAGACTTTTTGATTTGGCTCTTAAGACAATATCATCTCTAGACCATAAATGGTCTTTAGTTTCTCCTACATTTCCTTTGAATTATTGAATTCCTTTAGGTTATCAAACTCAACATATCTTAGGTCTAAAGCAATCTCCAACATTGATTGATTATGTTCTTTATTTTCTTTCAGTTGTTGACTATTTTACAGTAATAAAGAACTTTATTATTAATTATAATTATTAAGTCACTTATTATCTCTAGTTTATAATTAATTATTATCATGCAATCTAGTTTAGTTACCTTTTAGTGTTTGGTCTCCCATTATAAGGACTGACCTCTTTGAAATTTATTCATTCACTTTGATTAATAGCAATCTCTCTTTTTGCTCATCAAGAATGTATCAACTATGGATCTAGGAATTCTAGCATCCATAGCTTTTTCCTTCTCTCTTTTTGTGATAGGTTTTTGCATGCAAGTAATTCTTTGGATCTGTGGTGTTGATCTCTCATCAAATTTGACATGGTATCAGAACTCTAGATCTTCATGCCCTTGTTCTATTTATGAGAAGCTTGGCTTGGCTTTTAGATCTGAGTTTTTTTTTCTTTTAGAGGGTTTTAACTTTTTAGATTTTCCTTTGTATTGGATCTGGGGGCCCATTGATTCTTAGGTCACTATAAGCTGAAATGGACATCACTTTTGAGCTCAGAGCATCCAAAAACCCCTATTTTCATAGAAAATTTGTCCAATTTGGACACAGTTGCAAATTGAAGCAAAAAAAATTGCACCTAGTTTGGGCACATTTTCTGAGGCAACATTTTTGTAATAGTGGACATAAATTGATATTTTTAAACACAAATCAAGCTTTTTTGCACAAAAATCAATATTTTTGTAGGAAAATGGATTTTTTTGTATGCAATTCAAGACTTTTTGTGAAAATCAAGACTTTTTGGTGTGCAAATCAATATTTTTGGCATGCATCTTGAGATTTTTTACACACAAATCAAGCTTTTTAAGTCCAAAAATTGAGATATTTTTGGATACAAATCAATGTAATTTTGTAGGGAAATTAAAGTGGTTTGGTATGAATCCAAACGTAATTTCTAGTACTAGTGAACATGCTTTCCAAGGCATTCTAGCACAAATTTTGAGGCAATGGTGATTTTTCCCTTTTAGCACTTTTTTGACCCACATGTGGTATTTTGGCCATTACTTTCTCATCCAGACTCTATTTTTCGCAAACAAGATATCTTCAAAATGTTAATTTTGAGGTCATCATTATGGTGTAGTTTATTTAGACTTTTGGTGTTGCTCGGTTGCACATTTATGCAATCAAATTCAAAAGTTCTATTTTTTCTTCTCCAAGCACATCCCATTCATTTTTTTTCTTTTTTGTATTCAAGTAGATATCTTGGTTGTTTCTGGCTTGGGGATCAATTTTTTTACTTTAGATGATTTTTCATGGGTTATACTATCTCTTGTATCAACCTAATGTCTCTTTTGATCTTTGTTGACATCCTTTTGTAGTATTTTTTGCAAATGCACTAAGATAAAGTGCCACTCAATTTCATTTTAGGATCTTCAACATTTTTGTGTTTTTTTGTACTCACACTACATTATAAAGTACCTTGGGGAGTTTCATTTTGACCATATTTTCCATCTTCCTTTGTCAAGTGATTGATCCTTTGACAACATCAGCATCATGATATGTAAATGATTTGTACTATTATGCACACATAGGTATTTTTAGCTCTTTTGCACTCTCAGTGTTGTTGGTTCCTATTCCATTAGGAGATATTGCATTTAGTTTTAGTATTCATGTCTTACCTCTTAGTATTATAGGGGTTTATGTTAGCTCTATTTCTTTCTTGGTTTGATGGAGTGAGCTATGTATTCATTATTTGATCCTATGTACTAAGAAATTGTAGTGGTTGAATACCTATGCATTTTGGTGAGATGTATCATTTACCATATGGACACTCTTTCATTCCTACTTTTGAAGGCCATGAAGATACCTTCCATCTTCGATTGGTCATCTCTTTAGACTTATTCTTCTTTACATGGTCATATTCTATATAGTGGAGGTTCTTTAGATCAATAGTTTGATAGTGTTTGAAGCTTCATGCTTTAGTGGTGCTCTTCATTATCATATTTTGTTCCTATCTTCTAGGAAATTCCCTAGTTTGGAGGCTTCTTCCATCCTTCACTAGTTCTTGTCAACATTATTCCCATCTCTTTTTGCAGTAGGGGTTTTCACATGTGGCTTTCTCCATTTTTTCTCTTTACAAAGATTTGATTGTGCTTCGATAACTCATTAGGTCTTGTTGTTGAGACCAAATTTTACTTTTAGTAGTAGTTTCTAGGTTTTTAGATACTCCTTAATTTTATCTTAAGGGACAATGTTTGAGTAATAAAGTATTTACTTATTAATTAAATCACATTGATTTAATAATATAGTCACTTATTATCTCTAGTAATTAACTTAAACTTTGGGCATATAATAATTAATTATTTTATTGATTATTATCATGCAACCTAGGTTAGTTACTTGTTACAATTTTGATAACCTTTTATAAGGATTGAACTCTTTGCAATTTATTCATTCACTTTTGATTAATAGAAATCTATCTTTTTTCTCATCAAGAATATCTCAACTATGGATCTAAGAATTCAAGCCTCCTTAGTTTTTTCTTTTCTTTCTATGATAGGTGTTTGCATGAAGGTGATTCTTAGGAGATATGGGGTTGATCTTTCACCAACTTCAATAGACTAGTTAGAGGGATTGTTGTTATGTCCATATATACATTGCCCATAAAATCTAATTTAACATCACCAACACTAGCTATATGTAGCCTCATAACCATCTTCCATGCACAAAAATTTTCTTTTTTCAACTTTGTTACCTCACTTTTGTATGTTGTGATATTTATCTTTGAGTATATTAAAAATTCTTTCTACAAGCACCATTTCTCTTATACTAATTATTAAAATATTTAGAATAACTAAGACTGGGGGTTGTGAATCAATTATATAAGGTCTAGATGTAACAATTGATTAAATAAATTCTTAAACACTTTTAGATCTTATCATTCAAATTCTTGGCCTCTACTACAAATGTTTTAAAACATTAACTGGTTTTCCACTATTCTAAAAATAGTAGACTTGCAAAATGCAAAATTAAATCAATAAATCTTCACAATAACATTCACACATGTTTAGCACTAGGATTTTTATGTAGAAACCCAATTTGTTAAAAACCATCAATAACATGTCACCAATTTTCACTCTTCTGAAATGAGCCCTATTAGGAGTCAATGTAGTTAAAGGGTACACTACACATTATTAAATGTGACCTTGTTAAAAGATTTGGTTACCATCTTAGGAGTGGCCTTATAAGAGGACTTTTGAACATCCCATTACAATGTGACCTTGTTAATATATTTACATAGGCTATTAAGTCCTTATGACTATTACGTCAACCTTGATTAAAGGATTTAAAATACTATTCACAATGGTTATAAAGTAATAGTATGTTTGATCCATTAAGTACAACTCACTTTTCATGGCTAAATCTTTCTTGAATTCTCAATATTGATTCACTATGTAGCCTCCATTGTCATCTCAATCTCAAATTCTCTTGGTAGCCCTTCAAGAAATCACCTTCACTTCTTCTCAATTAAGTCTACTACTTAAATTTTTGAGTCAACAATATTGGTAATAGCTCCAAATTTGTGGAACTCCTTGACATGAGTACAACTTCTGTAAACTATATTCTCTCAACCACACATAATGAAATTTCACCTATATACCTCTATAAATAGGCAATAATGATCTTTTTTTTTCTTAATCATTACCAAAGATCTTAGGTTCACAATTTGATCCATCATATACAATGTATCTAATCACCATTATATTTAACTCTTCTTTTCTAGAAAATTCCCCTTGAATTTATCTCTTGGATTGTTTACCTAAACCTCTATTGGAATTAAATGATCCAACTCATTAATCCTTATCTTCAATACATTTTCCATATCCCAAGAAATCAACTTAGTCAGCTATAAATTAGGCTTCCTTGCAAACCATTAAAAATTTTGTTCCTCTTCCAACACTAACTTCTAACACTCGATCATTATAGAGTTTTTCAATCAATACAAAAATTCTTGTTCAACATCAACATTGTCACTCAGTCAACACTGATGTTTAGTCAATACTTATTTTTTCTTAACACTTATTGTGGCTTGGTTGGAACTAGTATCACTTGGCATGTACATCAAAATCCCTGAGTCTTTTACTGTGTTACTTGGTCAAACCTACATAAGCAATCTATCTTTGTTCACACTTTCAAGACTTTAGCATTACTATCTCCTCCACTATCAACAAGATTTGAATAATCACTTTGCCCTATGAAAGTCTAACTAATCAAATGTCCATTTTTTATTTCCTCTTAATAGTTCAACCTTTCCTCTAGGTTCTTTTGTTATGAATAGCTTCTCAATTCCTTTTCATCAACTAAATAGATATGATGTTTAGTTAGATAGCAAATTGTTTCACTAGTACATTTGGCATCGATGACAACATAACAATTGTTCCAATTATAGTTTCCAACAAGGAAATTGAGCCCCATATTAGGAGACAAGGGAAATGACTAATATGCTACTTACAAAGTAGGATAATGATACCACAATGGATAAGCTAGTAATATCAAACAATGATTAGAAATATAAATGGGAGTTAAGATATATTAGGTAGAACTATCATGAAAAAGGTAGAATTCATTTTTTTATTCATATGAAATATATTGGAAATATGGTTATTTATATGTCTTGATGGTTTTCATTTACGACAACATGTACTCAGCATTTCATTTATGCATTTGGAGATAGAAAATTGTCTAAGTATTAGACAGTTAGTAGTAGTACAATCAATAGATCTTGATGGTAAAGATGATGCATAGAGAGTTAGCTTATGTGTATATAAGGAAAGGTTTTTGAGATTGTCATGATGATGTGTACCAAGGTGCATGTGTGTCCGGTCAGTATATTGCAAGTTTGAGTAAGTTTAACTGTGTTGGTATTTAACAATGTAGAATAGAGCATAGTTAAAATAGTGTTGTACAAATTTAGGAATTATTTTTGTTTCCAAATAATTACTAATTCATGATAAGAAGACTATGTGGATATTATTTTATATTATATAAAGTGTTTTAAGACATAGAAGCCGATTAAGCAACAATTTTTGAATGAGCAAGATATAAGTAAAGATCTTATATTGTACGGATAGTGTAGTGAGTTGTGCAATGAATGTATGTGATGTGCAGATATTGTGGAAGTTGCATGATTAGATGTGACATAAAAACTATTGTGAGAACCATTTGTGAACCTTATGTGATGCAAAATCTGATGTTAGATTAGACCAAGTGCGGGTTACAACAACAAACAAGTATTGTATGTATATCTATTTCGTGAAGGAACTGAATTATATAATTGCATGTTAGGGAAGTGGGATCTTCTTGCATACATTATATTTTTTCTAACAAATCCTAATAAGGTTGAGGCTTCTAACAAGGCCTAGTCCTCTAACAAGGACTTGAGACACTATATGTACTTCATAGACTCCTAACAGGGTCAATATCCTTAACCAGATCCTATTGTTTAGTGAATCATTAGTGAGTATCATCCCCACAAGGTCCCTTGGTCAATGTTTCCCTACTTAAAAAATAATGGTGTTATGGGTTCTCTATGTTTATGGTTATATTTACTATTCAACATTGTTGGTGTACTTTCATATGCAATTTATAAAGTAATTAACAATATTTAGTTGTGGGCAAAAGTTTGTATAATACTGATTCACTCTCCCCCCTATCTTTGTATTATCAAAAATTTCTAATAATTGGTATCAGAGCATGGTTAATTTGAAGAGGCTTAACAACTTAAGTAAGATCCTAGTCAATATGGAATACTTGAAGAAGAAACATGAAGAATCCCTTGAATAGATTGACCTTCTTACTGAAGAGAGAGATAACTTGAAGGATAGATACAAAGATGCAAAAGTTTACATTGGTAAATGGAAAGATGAAATTGATGATCTTAAATTTGTCAAGGAACCTTTTACATAGATTAGTGATAATGATGATATAGAAAATCTCAAGAAATAGAATGAGATCTTGAAACATGAGTTGAAAATTGTTGAACTAAAGTTGAGTCTTAAGACTAGTGGCAACAAGAGTGAACATGATCTAAAATATGAGAATAAAGACCTTAGATCCTAGTTAAGTCAAGTGAAATATAAATTAGATTATATTAAGATAGAGCTTATAGATTTGGAAAAATACAAAACAAAACAACTATTAGATAAACTTTACATAAGTTCTAAGAAAATTGATGAACAAATATTTCATCAAAGACCTTCTTATGACAAGATAAGCCTTGGATATCTTCTTAGAGAGAAGTCAGAAAAGAAAGATGAGATTAGGATAGAACTAGAAATCCCTAAAGAAAAGTTCAAAATCTCTGATGAAGTTGAGAAAGTTAAATTGAAAGAGAAATTTGATGAACCTAGAACAGTAGAGCAAGTTGAAGAACCTAAGAAAGATGATTTATCTAAAGATGTAAGACATGCATTCAAAGGTAGATGCTATATATGTAATGAAGTTGGACATATTAAGAGATTTTATAAGTAAGTCTTTTAAACCTATTACTAATTTCTATTGTTATAATTTTCATGGCTATGGACATAAGGTAGTAGAATGTAAGGAACCTAACTTTGTTGATGATAATAAGAATAGTAGAATTTTTAGGAATACTAACCTTGTAGGTAATGGAATAAGTAGATCTTAGAGTAGATCTAATGATGGAGAGAAACATGATAGTGATAGAAATTAGTTTGTTTGTTACAAATGTAACAATCCTATACATATTGCAAGGAATTACAAAGCACCTAAAAGTTAGAATGGAAACAATCAAAAGAGAAATGCACCTATATGTCAGTTATGCAATAACTTCAGACACACAACAAGATTCTATAGAATGGACAAATGGAACTTGAATAGGAACCCTAATCACAAAAGGAAAAACAACAAAAATGCTAGAAGGAATAAAAATGGAAGCAACAACAGTCAAAAAGTAGTCAAGGAACATGTTAAGGAATTCAAAGAATCATTTGTGAAGGCTTGTAATATAGAGAGTTCACATGTAGTATTGGAAGAGAAATTCTTTGATGCACCTGATGAAAAGTTGAAATCACAAATTGTTTGTCACTCAAACCTATTTGAATCAAGCTATTGCAAAAGCAACAGAGCATCAATGGTTAGAATAGATGTTAGAGAGTAAGTTAGATATTGTACAGTTAATAGAAGGTAAAAGACATAGAGAGAAAGTTCAATGTGTAAGTCTTGATGTGATCATAGAAAGTAGGAATTGAAGGATCAAGGTTACTGGTAAATAGAGATAGTATTCTAAGTTTGTGTTAGATATGCATTTATTACACAATGCAATTTGAAATTATTTTAGGATCGCAAACAATATTTGATGTGCCATTTGTTCATGAAAAATGTCATGAATGAATTGAAGAACAATTTGATAGCTTTTGACTTGTGAAGTAGGCTTGTGAAGAATAAAGTTGTAGAAGCCCTAAAATCATGAATTTGAGGTATTTTAGAGAGTATTTGATCTAGTTTCTTGAAGTATTTATAGTTATAAAGGAATGGCTAGTCAAAGAGTGTATGATGTTATTGATAGACCAATATTGTTGGAAATATAAGAGGAGTTGAGAGCGTAGGGTGAATCAATTACTACAAAATAAATCCTAGATCCCTTAGATGTCAATACAAAATAAAACTCTAAAAACTAAACTTTGATGAAGCTCATTAAACACACTAAAAATGTTGTAACTCGATAAATATTAAGATTACTTGGCAAACACTTAACATGGAAACATTAAGATGTCATTTGTGATTACTTATTACTTTAACTTAGTTGTAAGCACATAAAGAAATAACATGAACACATTTGACATCAAGATTTAATGTGGAAATCCAATTTGGAAAAACCACCAATTGCAACTAGTTACTATTTTTTACTCTTTTGAAGTGAGCCCTGTTAGGAGCCAACCTTGTTAAAGGTTACAAAATACACTATAAGGTGTGACCCTATTAGAGGATTTAATCACCCTGTTAAGAGTGGCCTTGTTAGAGGTCATTACATAATTCAATAGAACTATCACCTTGTTAAAAGATTTACAAATAGTTGTTAAGCCAACTCTATTAAGAAATTTAGATCACTACTACAATGGTTAGAGACTAACAATGACATGACCTAATTTGGATGCAATTGAATTGCTGATCACAGATCTCAATTATGGCTTATACTTAATCCTTCCTAATCGAATATATCTTTTCAATTTTTTAAGGATATTTTCCTTATCCTTTTTATTTTCTTCCTCTTAGCATCTTCAAATCTTCAATTATCTTTTAGACATACACAGTTCACACACTCAACTTGATATTTTATTTATATCATTCATTTTGTCAAGTTGGCTCAAATACAACTTAGAATAACTAATATTCATCTTCTCAGTCAACTAGAACTAATAGATAAATCAATTGAACTCAATATACCAAAACAAGAAAATCCTTCATTGGTTGACCTTGCTCAATAGACACTAACTTAGAAATGATTTTCCTATGTTAACCAAGTGAACTCGGTCAACAATACATATTTGCATAGTTCCTTTTTTAGCCAAGTGAGCTTGATCAACACTGGTTCCATCCAACATTCATTCATTAACTAAGTGAGCTTGGTTAACATTCAACTTTCCTTTGATGCTCGAGTGAACTCAGTAGATACTATCTTTTGAACTAAACAATCTTTAGAACACTTGGTAGCCATAGAAAACTATCTTTACTACCCAAGTGAGCTCAGTATACATTGACTGATAATGATATGGAATTTTGTGTAACATCAAAGACAATACATAATTAATCAATTATTTCAAAAATCTCCCTCTTTGGCATTGATGGCAACATAACATGTCATAATACAATAAAATTTTGGAGCAAGAATAAAGTAAGGAACATATCCTTAGTTTCATTCTGATTCTCATCCATGAGAACTCCCTCTATCAGTGTGAACTCTTTCTATCTTTAGTTTTTCCCTCTATCAGAAAGCTTCTCTCTACTAGAACTTCTACCAAGTTCATTCTCCCTTATTGACATCTCTTTACAAGATTTCTAGTAAACTTCTCCCTCTTTGCAACAAAAATTTCTATGAGATATGATAACTAACTTCTCTCTCTTTGACATCTCATGCCAAAGACAATGTTTAGTGAATATAAATATACCTCAAGTACTAATTCACTTGAAATATGTCCTTTTCAATACTGCACCAACTAATTTATCTTCAATAATGGTCTAGTTGATGCATCAGTAAAATTTATTTAGTAAACTTTAGATAGGGGAATTACCCCTAACTTACCTCTTAGATATAGGAATGCATCCTTAGGTAATGGCTTGGTGAATATGTCTATAATTTTTTCTTTTGTATTTCACATATTCCAATCGAACTTCTTTATCTTGCACCAATTCTCTTAAGAAATGATATTTTATAGCAATGTACTTTTTTTTAGTACACATCACTAGATTTTTTGATATATTGATTGCACTGGTGTTATCACAATATATAACTACTAGACCTTTGATCTCTATCTTCATACATGTCATCAGTTGTTTGAATCAAACAATATTAGAACAATTGACCATTGCTACCACATATTCTACCTTGACTATGGATTGAGAGATACAATTATGTTTCTTGCTTGTCCAAGACACTAGTCTTTTACCAAAAAAGAATGCTCCACCACTAGTGCTTTTTCTATTATCAATACTTCCTGCCTAGTCAGCATCTATGAATTTTTTAAGTCCAAATTGCTTCTTATTTTGTACCATAAACCATATTCTTAGTACCTTTCAGATATATCATGATTCTTTTAATTTCCATCATGTGATTTTCTTTGGAATTTGCTAAGAACCTTGCCACCATACTAACTATGAATGCAATATCAAGCCTTGTGTGTACTACGTACTATAATTTTCCAATCATTGATCTGTAAGTGATTTGATCAACCTCTTTGGAATCATAATTTTTGAAAATCTTATGTCTAGTAGACATAGGGGTTCTAGCTAGCCTTGAATCTTCCATTCCAAATTTCTTTAGTATCTCCTTCATATATTTAGATTGAATAATTTTGATACCATCTTTCTTCTATTGAATCTATAATCCAACAAAGAATTTCATCTCTCCAAACATAGACATCGCATATTCCTTACTCATTTCCTCTAGAAATGCCTTGCACAAATCATCATTTCCTATGAATAAAGTATCATCAACAAATATATCTACCAACACAATCCTCTTGGTTGGTCCTTCTTTGATGTACAGACTACTGTTATCATTTGTTCTTTGAAAACCAATCTGTATCAAGTAGTTATGAAGTCTTTCATACCAAGCTCTGGGAGCTTTCTTGAGACCATATAATGCATTGTGTAATTTGTAGACCATTTCATTTTTGTTGGGATCTACAAAACCTTTAGGCTATTCAATGTAGACTTATTCATCTAGAATTCCATTCAAGAATGTAAATTTTACATCCATTTGATAAACTTTGAATCCTCTACAAGTTGGATAAGCTAGTAAGGTTCTAACACCTTCTAATCTTGTAACAAGAGCAAAACTTTTATGATAATCAATACCTTCTTCTTGAGAATAGCCTTTTCATACCAACCTTGGTTTGTTTCTAGAAACTTTTCCATCTTCATTCAACTTGTTTTTGAACACCCACTTTGTGCCAATTACATTTTTATCCTTGGGTCTAGGAACAAGAGTTCAAGTTTTGTTATTCTCTATCTGTTATGTTTATTCATTCATTACTTCAATCCAAATTTCACTATCCAAAGCATCTTTAACATTTCTAGGTTCAAATTCAGAAAATTAACATGTACCTTTCAATTTTATTCTTGTCATTGTTCCATCTAATTTGTCTCCAATGATTTGGTCAATTGCATGATGCCTTCTGCCATATTTTGCCAACATATGTTCTTTTCATTTGGAATAAGTTTTATTGATTTCATCATGAACTTCATTAATAAGCTTGGGTCACATTATTTGTGACTCAAGTCCATAAGACTTGGTTTGCTCTAGCTCGATAGCCTCTGACTCGGGTCCTTCTAATTGTGACTTAGGTTGCACTATCTAAAACTCGATAGCTATTGGAGATTTTTAGGACTCGAGAGGTGAAACCTCCTTTCTCTTAGATAGATTTGGTAGGGTATTAGGTTCATAGTAAAAAAATCTTTTGTAGTCCTTAGTCTCTTTGCTACTTTTTTCTTCACTCTTTTTTGAACTCATCAATTCTCACTTGTGCATTTTCTATGATTTTGTGAGTAGATAAATTCAAATACTTGTATGCTTTACTTCTACATGTGTATCCTAGGAATATTCTTTCATCACCTTTGACATCAAATTTTCCTTTTCTAGATTCTTTCAAAATATAATATATTCTACCAAATACTTTCAAGTAACTTAGATTATGTTTGTAGCCATACCATAGTTCATAAGGAGTTTGATTTGAGTCTTTCTTTAGTTGTACTCTATTCAAGGTATGAACTGCAATATTGATTTCTTCCTTCCAGTATTTGATTTCAATATTATTTTCTATCATCATTTTTTTTGCACAATCCATGATGGATCTATTCCTTCTTTCAGCTATACCATTCTCTTGAGGTGTACTAGGAGTTGATATTTGTCTTTTAATTCCATTTTCTATGTATAATTCATTGAATTTATTGGAGATAAATTCACCACCTTTGTCTGCTCTCAAACATTTTAACTATTGGAATTTACAATTGGGAAGATTTACTTCTGAGAGGTAGGGGGGTGAATCAAAAGTAACAAACTTTAACCTCTAAAACTTTTAACTAAGATCATTCACATGCATCTAACACATCTAATTTACATGAAAATAAACACATGCATGAAAATGGATAACACAATATTTTGGTCACCCAAAAACCCTCCAAAATGAGAAGGTAAAACTGGGGTGGGGATGACACCCACAAATTATCACTACACCAATATGTAACTGATTAAGGTTACAAAGTTTGACCACTTCCAATGGTCTACCCTATGAAAGGCCTATGTTGTTAAAGGCTTTTCGCTACGTTAAAATTGACCTGGTTAAAGGATTTACAGACACTCACTTGGAATGTTACCCTATTAAAGGATTTGTCACCTTGTTAAAGGTTTACAACATGGTTGTTAGACCAACCTATCTCTTTAAGATATTCTTTCCTAATAAAATGGCTAGAAAGTATTAGAATGTGTTGACTTGATGATTTACGATCTTATATTGTTGATTCTAGATCCTTGTTCTACTCAATCTATATTGATCCTTCTTGATTTGATATGTCTCTGCTCAAAGTGTTGATGCTCTATTTTAATCGACTTGATTCTGTAGTGTTGCTCTTCCCTTTTTTAAATTTTTACACCCCTTTTAACTTCACTAGCATTGTCCCATACAACTTTCTCTAATAAATGAATTATGGGGTTTAAACCTCCTTATAAAGGCTTTGAAGACTTAGGGTTAGGTATGAATCTACAATCAAGATTCATCTATCTTTTTCTGCTCAAATATTTACACTTTCCCTATTGGATGCATTCTTTCTCCATTTTTTTGATTGGCTACATGTTAATTACATAGGGAATGTAAAAGATTTGACCATATCTTGTAGATCCTCTGAGATTCATCTTGAGTCGGCTCAAAAATGGTTTACATCTGAGTTTGTGAAGGTACAAACTCATGTTGATTCTATGTTACTCGACACTTATTGATTGCTAATGCTTGGCACATATAGGATTTTTGGCTCACTCGACTCCTATAGTAACTTTGTCTCACTCAGTATCTATACTTTTCTTAGCACCTACAGTGACTCAACATCACTTATCACTTGATGCTTAAAACTTGCTCAGCACTTAAAGTTCACTTGGCACCTGTTGAATTCTTGTCTTAGCATATACTGTAGCTTAGAATCTATACTATACTTGGCATCAAATTATAAATTGGTTAAGTGTGTTGACACTCAATTTTCAAAACCAATCTAAGACTAGCAATCTTCCCTTTTGACATGAGTGTCAAAAACACTTGACTAAACATTATGAATCTAATCTTTATGAGCATAATACACCTCTTGTCTAACATATGTACAAAACTTCAAAAACTTGTTCAAAATTTTGTACAAAAATATATACCTCAAAAACTTTTAACCCCCCCTGAGCTGATGTGTCATTTCTATATCCAAAATTCATTAAGCTAGATTTGTCTCATACTGATGTTTTTGATACTTTTTATCTCTACTTTGTCATTCCTTTCCTTGTCTGCTCTATGTCTACTTCCCCTTTCACACATCTCCTTTCAATTTTTGTATCGTTTTGGCTGTATCTCCTTATTTCTCCTTAAAACTCAAAAGTTTATTATCTTCCCCATTGGGCATCTCCCCCTTTATTATCTATCTCAAAATTTATTATATTTCCCTCATATCTTATTATCTCCCCCTTCTTGACACTTATGCCAAAGGGTCCTATGAATGAATGGAAAAATTAGCCAAATTTTTTTTTTTACCTCCATTATGATCTTCAAAGATGCATCCCAATTGTCTAAGGCAATTTCTAGTACTTCAAGTTGGAGAGTTGTCTCTGTTGCAAGGTGTACTAGGCCTTCCAATGTAGAAAGATTAGGATCTTTCTTCAAAAAATTCTCTACATAGGAAATTTCTTTATGCAAAACTTCCATGTGTGGGGTAATTGCAAATTGGATCTGTATTAATTTGGCCTTGTTGCTAGCCTCAGCTATTGTGAGTACATTTAATTCCCTTTTTGTGTGAAGCATTGTAGAAAAGTGCTTCTCACTTGAGCTAGATCCTTCGATAGCTACATACTAGATACCTTGAGGTTCCTCTCCAAGCTCAATATCCTCTGGCTAGTCTCTTGTGTGAAAATTGAGGAATCATACAATTTGGAGTACAATGAGTGTTAGAATCTTTTAGAATAACTGAGAGGGGGGGTGAATCAGTTATTCAAGGTCCCAAATGCCCTAATAAAACCCTTCTTTTTTTTTCACCAAATGTAGTGAACTCATAAACCTTTTAACCATCCAAGCTTAAATCAATCATATTAGCAAGTTACAGTAAATCAACATGCAAAGGTAAAACATGCAAGATCAACACATGACACAATGATTTACGTGGAAATCCAATTTGGGAAAAACCACCAGTAACATGCTACTTGATTCTCACTCTTCTGAAGTGATGCCCTGTTAAAGGCCTGCCCTACTAAAGGCTTACAACACACTGTTAAATGTGACCTTGTTAGAGGATTTCACCAAACTATTAGGAATGGGCCTGGTTAAAGGACTTTAGAACATTCACTGGGAATGTCACCCTGTTAAAGGATTTATCTCATGGCTATCAAACCAATCTAAGTCCATAGGATTTAAACTAATTGTTACAATTGCTAGAAAGTAACAACAATGAACTTTTGATCTGATATAACTTACAACATACTTTGCAGATTTCAGATCACACTTTCAGTTTAGTCCTTATGCTTGGCTTTTATCTCTTTGGCTCTGACTGCTTGTCATCTATTCAAGCTTCGTCTCCTTGAGTCTTCTAACTCACTGTACTAATGCATCCATATCAAGGGTCTTCTTACTGAAACAGAGTAACTATGTTCTCTTTCCTCTTTTCCACCTTCTTCGGCACTTTACACCTTCATGCTTGACCACCCCTCTATCATTAATTTTTTTCATTAACTAATGACTCCTTATATAGAGATTTGATATGCCTTTGCCGCTCAATTCTCCCTCTTCACTTTTAGGGTTTCAATATGGATTAGGTAAAATACAATGTATCTACCCCATATCTTGTTCTCTTCTAGAAACTTCACCAGCCGTATCCTCAAAAATGTTTTACATGGTGTTCTGTGCCACCAGCTCATCATTCTTGTCTTCTATTTAATTTACAAACTTCTAAGTAATAACCTTGTCGGCTTAGTTCTGGCGAATCTTCAATCTTCAAAATAATGCAACAACTCGGCATTATTTGTTTTACTGATGCTCAACATCTCAGTGTTACTCGGCATCTACACAAAACTGTGTTACTCGGCACTTATAGAAAACTATGTTACTCGGCACCTACTCTTTACTCGGCACCTGAAGATCACTCAACTTATATGATATACTCGGCACCTGAAGATCACTCTCCTTATATGATATACTCGGCACCTTCTCTTAGTTGAGCTTTGTAAAAGACTTAGCTAACACCTAACCTCTTTAATATGTTTCAATGTGCCCTTTTTTCTGTATCTTCTAGTATGTTATCAAATAAACTTTTTCATCAATGGCTTAGCTGATCCTAGTACTTCATTACAACATCATAACTTCAACCTTTCTCTAGGTGTTCTAGTTACATCTTATTGATTGCCACCACCTTGTCAACCAACTAATTGATAGTATTTGGATCACTAAAGTAATTGTCATTCCTGCAAGTAGAAAGTTTGACATCAATGACAAAACAATGATTGAGAACATTCTTTATCATTCCAACAACTCTTATTATCAATTCAATCATTTCTAACAATCTCCCTCTTTGGCATTGATGACAAACCAAACTGATCAATGGATTAACTTAGTTACCACCAAAACTGATTGTATATATTATCTGCTTCTTTTCTGTGCTACTGCATCTTTACTACTGATTGCATATATCTCCCTCTTTCATATATATCTCCCTCTTTCTTTGCATAGATCAGTTTCGTCATATTCCTCCCTCTTTGACATAAATGCCAAAGATGAAGCATCTTTATCATGCAAAATATAAGCTTTGGCTTTTTCTTTGTCTTTCTCCCTCTGTCACCATGCTTGTGACTGATTTGGAGTTTCTATTCCTACTGTCATCCTTTGCATCAAACTGTTACTGTTCCAATGTTTGATTTCTATTGATGCAAGGTAGCTTCCTTGTTGCCTTAAACTACTTGATTTAGGGGTATTACCCCCAACTTGCCTCTAATATATTCATAAGCATCCTTGGGCAATGGTTTGGTGAAAATATCTACAATTTGTTCCTTTGTGTGAATGTACTCCAGCTTCACTTGTTTGTCTTCTACCAATTCTCTGACATGATGATACTTGATTGCAATGTGCTTGGTTTTTTGCATTACTGGATTTTTGGATATGTTTATAGCACTTGTATTGTCACAATACAATATCATAGGTTTGGTTACCTCTTCTTTCATTCCATTCAATAGATGTGTGAGCCATACAATGTTTGTGCAATTGACTGCAGCTGCCACATATTCTGACTCTGCAATGGACTGGGATGTGCATGTTTGTTTCTTACTAGTCCAGGTAACTAGCCTTTTGCCTAAAAATAATGCACCTCCACTTGTGCTTTTTTTGTCATCAATGTTTCCTCCCCAATCTGCATCAGTGTATGTATTGAGTTCAAATTTCTCACTCTTTTTGTAGCATAGACCAAAGTTATCAGTTCCTTTGAGATATCTCATTATTCTTTTTACTGCTATAAGATGGTTCTCTTTAGGATTAGCAGAGAACCTAGCCACTATTCCAACTGCTAATGCTATGTTCGGTCTGCTGTGTACTACATACTGTAATTTTCCAATCATGGATCTGTACATTATTTGATTGACTTCAGCTGACTCATCATTTTTGGACAGCTTATTTCCTATGGCCATTGGTGTGCTGACTGGTTTGGATTCCTCCAGTCCAAACATTTTAAGAATCTCTTTGATGTACTTTGATTGTGTAATAAATATTCCATTTTTGAGTTGATGTACGTGTAAGCCAACAAAAAATTTGATTTCTCGAAACATAGACATCTCAAATTCATGTCTCATTTTTTCAGCAAAGCCTTTGCAAAGTACTTCCTTTCCACCAAATACTATGTCATCCACAAAAATTTCAAATAAAATAATGTCTTTACCTTCTTCTGCTTTGATGTACATGTTGCTATTATCATCAGTTCTTTCAAATCCAATTTGCACTAGATACTTGTGAAGTCTCTCATACCATGCTCTTGGTGCTTGTTTCAAACCATAAAGTGCTTTGTGTAGTTTACACACCATATCCCTATTGTTTTTATCAACAAATCCTTTTGGTTGTTCAATGTAGACTTCTTCTTCTATTATACTGTTCAAGAAAGCAGATTTTACATCCATCTGATAGACTTTAAAATTTTTGTAGGCAGCATATGCAAGCAAGGTTCTTACTCCTTCCATCCTAGCAATAGGAGCAAATGTTTCTCCATAGTCTATTCCTTCTTCTTGAGCATAACCCTTGCATACTAGTCTAGCTTTGTTTTTGGTAATCTCACCATTCTCATCTAGCTTGTTCCTGAATACCCACTTGGTGCCAATCACATTTTTGTCAGTTGGTCTGGGAACCAAACTCCAAGTTTTGTTTTTCTCTATTTGATCAATTTCTTCTTCCATAGCTTTATACCAGTCATCATCTTGTAATGCACCATACACTGTCTTGGGTTCAGATGTGCTGATTAGACATGATTCATGTCTTAGTCTGTTCCTTGTCATTGGTCTTGCATCTTTGTCACCAATTATTTGTTCAGCAGGGTGATGTCTTTTTACATATTTGGATAATCTTGGCTCTGTCCTTGTTTCCATGTTTGATCTTTCAGATTCTAGATCACTTTGCACTTCGTTGTCTAGTTGTTCTTCATCATGTATTTCATCTTTAGAATCAGATTGTTCATTTCCTTCATTCTGCAACTCGGCTTTTGAATGCAGCTCGGCATTCACTGGTTGAGACTCAGCTGAGACTGATACTTGTTGTTGAGTTTCAATTGGATTGACATCATCCTCCTCAACAGTCATTCCTTCATAAGAGTACACAAAGGTTCTGTATTCTTCCATTTTCTTTGGTTCTTCAGCTTGAACTTCTGTGTGCTCATCAAAATTTACATTTGTACTTTCCACAATTTTGTTAGTGTTAACATTCAAACAGTTATATGCCTTACTTCTTGTGGAGTAACCAAGAAATATACCTTCATCACTTTTTGCATCAAATTTTCCATTTCTAACATCTTTAAGAATAAAACATTTACAACTGAACACTTTGAAATGTTTTACATTGGGTGAGTGACCATACCATAATTCAAAAGGTGTTGCATTTGTACCTTTCTTGATTTGTACTCGGTTTAGTGTATGAACAGCTACACTTACAGCTTCTCTCTAGTATTTTAGAGCAACAGTCTTTTCCATCATTTATGTTCTGGCACAATCAATTACAGATCTATTTCTTCTTTCAGTAATTCCATTCTGTGGGGGAGTTCTAGGAGATGACATTTGTCTTTTGATTCCTTTGTCATTACAGAATATCTCGAATTCATTTGATGTGAATTCACCACCTCTATCTGATCTTAGACATTTCAAGCTTTTTCCTATTTCCTTTTCAACTCTAGCCACATACCATTTAAACATTTGAAAAGCATCAGATTTTTGTTTTAAGAACATGACAGTCATCATCCTGGAATAATCATCAACAAATAACCTAATGTATTTATCTCCTCTAGAGCTTTGTACTTCCATTGGACCACATAAGTCAGTGTGAATTAACTCAAGTATCTCCTTAGATGTATAGTTTTTGCTTTTGAAACTTGACTTTGTCATCTTTCCTAGTTGACATTGTTTGCACATAATATTATCAGGCTTCTTCAATTTTGGTAAACCTCTGACTTTCTTCATTTTACTAATGTTGACTAGATTATCAAAATTGACATGACATAATCTTCTATGCCATAACCATTCATCATCAAATTTTGCAATAAAACAAGAAACATCATCCATATCAAGGTAAAACAGATTACTCTTCATTTGATCTCCTTTTCCTATTAGTTTACCATCAGTATCATAGATTTTTGCAGTTTTGTTTCCAAATTCCACTTTGCATCCTATATTGCCTAACTGTGAGACACTCAGTAAATTGTAGTTTAATCCTTCAACATAGTATGCATTGTCACATGAGATTTGTTCTGTGAGCTTGATGGAACCTTTTCCTTTGATTTGACAAGGGGCATCATTACCAAATCTAACACTATTTCCATCATACTGAGTAAATTTAACAAACTTATTTTTGTCTCCTGTCATGTGATGTGAGCATCCACTATCTATGATCCATCTATCATTTTTGTTTATACAAGTCATCAGTGTTGTGGCTTCTTCTTCATCGGATTGGTCCTTCATGGCTACATAAACAACTTCATCATCATTGTCATCAAAATTTTCTTCAACAATATAACACTTCTTACCTTTTTCTTTGTAATCTTTCTTGTCATCATCTCTTCTGTTCTTGTATTTTTTGCTTTCCTTGTAATCCTTTTTCTGTGGACATCTTGCAGCAATATGACCTACTTCATTGCAATTGAAACAAATGATAGGCATCTTACCTTTGAATTTTCCTTTACCTCTATGAAATCTTCTAGCTAGTAAAGCTTCTAATTGATCCACATCTTCCTCATCTGTGCTGCTATCATTGGATACATATTTCATCTTTCTTCCCTTCTTAGATTTCACCTGTTCAGCATCTTTCAGTGATAACTTGGACTTGAAAGTAGATTCAACATTATCAGGTTTGTAGTTGTCAAAGTTAGATAACTCAAATGCAATGAGTCTTCCTATGATACCTTCAAAACTTAGATTGTTTCCTGGCACACATCTTAGTTCCTGTATTGCTGATACTCTAATAGCATAGATAGGGAGAAAGGTTCTCAAATACTTACTATTAACAGTATCTTCATCCAATTGACCACCCAAACATCTTATCGCACTTACCACTTCTTTTATTCTTGCACCATACTGAACAGCATTCTCATTTTCTTCCATTCTCATATCATCAAATTTTCCTCTGAGACTTTCTCTTTTTGCTCTTTGTACATTCTGATCTCCTCCATAAATGTCTGATAGGGCTTTCCACATTTTGAATGCGATGACACATCCTTTGATATCATCAAATTCAGCATAGCTAAGTGCAGAGGCAATCTCCAGCATTGTCTGGTTATGTTCTTGCTTGTTTTTCATATCTTCTGCAGTAGGAGCACTTGTTGGATCGACATGTTCAGTAATAATTGATTTTTGGGCATAATATCCTATGGATCCAAGATTTAGTTTCATCAAACTTTGCCATGCAACAAAGTTGTCTTTGTTGAGCTTGGGAACTTCTCTTTTAGGCATTTTGATCTTTTCTGCTTCTAGTCCTTTTAAACTGGATCAGTAGTCTGCTCTGATACCAATTGTTAGAATCTTTTAGAATAACTGAGAGGGGGGCTGAATCAGTTATTCAAGGTCCCAAATGCCCTAATAAAACCTTCTTCTTTTTTTTCACCAAATGTAGTGAACTCATAAACCTTTTAACCATCCAAGCTTAAATCAATCATATTAGCAAGTTACAGTAAATCAACATGCAAAGGTAAAACATGCAAGATCAACACATGACACAATGATTTACGTGGAAACCCAATTTGGGAAAAACCACCAGTAACATGCTACTTGATTCTCACTCTTCTGAAGTGATGCTCTGTTAAAGGCCTACCCTGTTAAAGGCTTACAACACACTGTTAAATGTGACCTTGTTAGAGGATTTCACCAAACTATTAGGAATGGGCCTGGTTAAAGGACTTTAGAACATTCACTGGGAATGTCACCCTGTTAAAGGATTTATCTCATGGCTATCAAACCAACCTAAGTCCATAGGATTTAAACTAATTGTTACAATTGCTAGAAAGTAACAACAATGAACTTTTGATCTGATATAACTTACAACATACTTTGCAGATTTCAGATCACACTTTCAGTTTAGTCCTTATGCTTGGCTTTTATCTCTTCGGCTCTGACTGCTTGTCATCTATTCAAGCTTCGTCTCCTTGAGTCTTCTAACTCATTGTACTAATGCATCCATATCAGGGGTCTTCTTACTAAAACAGAGTAACTATGCTCTCTTTCCTCTTTTCCACCTTTTTCAACACTTTACACTTTCATGCTTGACCACCCCTCTCTCATTAATTTTTTTCATTAGCTAATGACTCCTTATATATAGATCTGATATGCCTTTGTCGCTCAATTCTCCCTCTTCACTTTTAGGGTTTCAATATGGATTAGGTAAAATATAATGTATCTACCCCATATCTTGTTCTCTTCTAGAAACTTCGCCAGCTGTATCCTCAAAAACATTTTACATGGTGTTTTGTGCCACCAGCTCATCATTCTTATCTTCTATTTAATTTACAAACTTCTAAGTAATAACCTTGTCAGCTTAGTTCTGGCGAATCTTCAATCTTTGAAATAATGCAGCAACTCGACATTATTTTTTTTACTGATGCTCGGCATCTCAGTGTTACTTGGCATCTACACAAAACTATGTTACTTGGCACTTACAGAAAACTATGTTACTCGGCACCTACTCTTTACCTGGCAGCTGAAGATCACTCGGCTTATATGATATACTCGGCACCTGAAGATCACTTGGCTTATATAATATACTCGGCACCTTCTCTTAGTTGAGCTTTGTAAAAGACTTAGCTAACACCTAACCTCTTTAATATGTTTCAGTGTGCCCTTTTTTCTATATCTTGTAGTATGTTATCAAATACACTTTTTCATCAATGGCTTAGCTGATCCTAGTACTTCATTACAACATCATAACTTCAACCTTTCTCTAGGTGTTCTAGTTACATCTTATTGATTGCCACCACCTTGTCAACCAACTAATTGATAGTATTTCGATCACTAAAGCAATTGTCATTCCTGCAAGTAGCAAGTTTGACATCAATGACAAAACAATGAATGAGAACATTCTTTATCATTCCAACAACTCTTATTATCAATTCAATCATTTCTAACAATGAGAATATATTTTCAAGTACTGCTTTCACCTTTTCAACCTTCTTAGCTAGTTCAAATTGAGACAATGTTATTTCACTAGATATTTTCTCACTGACCTTCATCTGGAACTTCTTTTTAGACCATTGAAGTAATTTAACATTGGTGTCTAGGTTTTTATTTTGTAACTAGTCTACTATGTTGGATAGTTGCTCCATGATGGGCTTTGTCTCATCAGGTACTAGAAGGTTGAAAGCATCAAGAAAGATAAATTTGATTTCTATCAATGCTTGCCTTTGTCTATACTCATTTCTAAGTATCTCCTACTTTTTCTTCTTCTCCAGTGCCTCTTGCACTTCATTGATCTGTGTTATGCTCATTGTCTTATAGTCATAGCTTAGTATGAATATCTCCTCATCAAGTGTAGGGTATTTATAGTGAAGTACCCTTTCCACCTTGGTAGAACTTGAGCCTAGTGCTGATATTTACCATGGTATGCATTAGAGCTTGGCTACTTAGTAGGAGTCCATGTAGTAGGCGAATTGACTAATGTTTGGATTGCCTCTTGTTCCTTCTCCTTAGGGGTTTTCTCCTCTTCCTTGTTCCCTTCAACTTTTCTTTGATCAATTATAGTGATTAGAGGAGGTGCACCTTGACTTTTTGTTGTAGGAGTAGAGGTATCCATTTTTCTTGCTTGCTCCTTGGTAGTTGAAGTTTTTGTAATTGTGGAATCAACCTTAACAGATGCATCTTGTGCTTGTTGCTCTTGTGGTTGTCCACTTGTAGTTGTTGGAGTTTGTGAAGGTGGTTCTTGTGGATTCACTTTCTCCTTGGTAATCTCAACTACTAGTTTTTGTAGTTCCTCTACACTCACCAAAACTAGATTGGTACCAAAGGTGTCAGGAACATCCTTCACAATTATTGTTTTTGTAGATGTAGGTGTAGCATGTGGAGGACTAGGTTGTGGAAATTGTGTGTCTTGGACACTATATTCCTATTACTACTTCTCAGTTGTTGACTCATCACCTTTCTATGATTCTTTCTCTACTTTTACTTCTTTTTCTTTCTCTCCTTCTTCCTCCTTTTCATTTTCCTCTTCTAATGTGGGAGCATCTTGAACATTCATAAATTATGATGAATTTCATAATATTGTAATATTTAAGTCATTTACATTTTCCTATAACCATGTCAACGAAATGGTTAAAATTATTAACTTTGCATTGTGATGTATTAAAAACTAGAAACAAATACGTTTGCATTATAATCGGAGTGCTTCAAAAAGTATTGAAAAATGTACAAGGGTTAAAAGAATGTGTTGGGTTCGTTAAAAAGGTGGTTAGAAATTTGTAAACCACCATAACCACTTCAAAATCATTGTCTTGGTCATTCTAAATAGAGAGGGATGAATGAGAAGAAGAATAGGTCATTTTGAAACAATTGGTTTTCAAGAACTTGCCATTTTAATTGGTTTTAACTATTTTAGTGTTGGTTATAGGATGTGTATGGCCATGTAAAGCTTGGAAAACTTGTATTTTATATACATTTGAAGATTAGGATGAATAATATTCTTTCTCTTTTTTTTTTGGAACAATTTTTTTAAGTTTTGAAGAAGTTATGCTAGTTTTGGTAAAAGTGGTCATTTGCAGATTTGAGAATGCCCAGCTATAGTCGGATTAATATGTTTGGTATAGAAATATTTAGATGAAACAGAAAATATAGTTGTATTAATTGGAAATATATATGAATCAGATTTTATTTCCAATTGGTTTGAGTCATTTTCATTCAGATATGTGTCACTTATGTTCATTTTAATGAAGACTGGTTTTTAAGGATTTGTTTTGAAGTTACAGGAAATGATTGGTGCTTGTAGAAAAATTTATGAAATAGAAAATTTAATGACTTATATATTCAGAAACTAGACTCATATAGGGTTGACTTAAAATTTGTTTGATTTTATTTGGAGTCATTTTGAGAAATTTATTAGATGCCCAAGGAAGGGTTACTGGTTTTACTTCTGATTTATGACAAAGAAAATGGGTCTACATGAAAAGACTATAACGTGTAGTGGATTTATTATTTTTTACTAAGCTTTGGATATTTTTTATTATTCCTAATTTGGAAAAAATTCTCCAAAGGGTTTTGAAAAAAAATGACATGATTGAAATTTATGGTTAATGTACTCGAGTATAGCAGTTAGACCATGTGAACGGTGAAGTATTGTAAACCAGTGTTAGAAAGAGTTTTGTTTTACCTCATGAGATGTCTTTAAAAATGGAATTTATTTGAAGGAATAATAATTTATCCCAACATTTGGTAAATAGAATAAATGGATTTTACAATATGTGGTTTACAACTTTCCAACCACCTTTTTAGCCAACCCAACACATTCTTTTAACCCTTGTACATTTTTCAATGCTTTTTGAAGCACTCTCATTATAATTCAAATTAATTTTTTTCTAGTTTTTAATACATCACAATGAAAAGTTAAGCATTTTAACCATTTCTTTAACATGGTTATGGGAAAATCTAAATGACTTAAATATTACAATATTATGAAATTCATCATAATGTATGAAGGGTCAAGATGCTCCCACATCATCTTCCTCCTCATCATCATTTCTTCCCTCAAAGGGATCTTCTTGTCCTTCGTTCACTCTAGTCAGCCCATAAATCAATTTCCACATTTCTGTGGACTTCTTCACAACATCCTCAATCTTGTTTTGCATGATGAAGGCTCTACATTTGGGTGCAAATTTGCTCCCATGTTTCTTGCTTGCCTTTCTTATTTGACCCTTAATGAGGTCAGGCATTACACAAGCCAATGTTGACTCTCTTATTTATTTCTCCATATTTAGGAAATAGTGCCATTTATTTTCAAAAATGGAGTATAGCTCCTTAGGCATGGTATTATCAAGTTCAAGTGGAGTATTTTTGAACTTGACTATCATAGTGTAGATTGAGTCTTCCACTATGTTTTGCTCTTCTCTTGTCAACTTATAAAAATTAATGCCTTTTAGGCCTGACAAGTTTTCATTATCCCTAATATTGTCACAAATATTTTCTAAGTCAAATTTTGTGGTGTGACTTACCACTCTGAATTGCTCACTATCAGATTCTATCCTCTCATCATCTAACTCTAGAGGTGCCACATATTTCCTTCTCTTTCTATTTGTTGGCCCTCCTTGTTCTATAGATTTCTTCTTCTCTTTCTCGGTTGCCCTTGTATTTTCCCTTGTGGTAGACTTTACTGGGCTAGGCTTGGTAGTTTTCTTCTTACCTTTAGGCTATGTAATAGGTTGCCTTTGTGCTTTACTCTTTTTGGGTTTTGCCTTGGGTGCTTCCTACTCAATACCTTCTTCTTCCTTAGCATCCTTACCCATTGTCTGGGTTAGTGGTAATGGACCCTACCCCTATTCATCTTCAATTTCATTTGCCTCTTCATCATCTTCTTCCTCTACTTCTATTGTACCTTCTCCAAATTTGGCCTTGAGCTTCTTTATCAATTTATCCTTTTTCTTTAATGTGGAGGTAGTTTTCAAATCCATATCTACCTTTGATCTCACCACATCATATGTACCAAAATTGGGTGCATTCTTATCCACTTCCTCTTCTAGTAGAGTTGTTATGGCTATAGATGCCTCATTAATATTTATTTCATAACCAAGAGGTCTAAGCCATCTAACCCTTAGTATGACTGCTTGAATGTAAGTGTAATCAATGTCAACAAGAAAGAAAATGTCATTTGTGTGCTACTCCACAAGTGAGACTAGGATACTAAGTCTTTGCTTCATTGAATTCTTAAAATTTTCAAAGTAACTAGTCATTAATGTCTCAAAATTTTTCCCCGTTTGTTCAATATATTCATTCATGTGGGCTACAATGGATCTGTTTGTCTTCCATCTAAGTTTTCCAAAAGAAGGAAATTCATTCTGTATATAGAAAAATATGCAAATCAAAATTTCACCAAATCTACATTAGGCTCCCTTAGTTCTCCTTATAGCTCCCAAGTTCTCAATCATTTGCTATAGTTGCAATTCTACTAGGTCATAGGTATTATCCTTTTTAACTAGTTTATAGCCAACATCCACTGTAATGCATGGAACATTGTTGAGTCTTCTAGATTGGTAAAACTTGTGGGAAATGACTCTAACAACAAAGTCAACAAGAGGATCTTTAATAGTATCTATGGTCATGCCTCTCTTGTTCCATTTGGCTCCTATATTCTTCTTAATGGCCTCCTTGGAGTCACTTCTGAGGTTCTTGGACTGATCTAGGGTTGGATACCCTATTACCCTATGCAAAATCCTTTTTGATATCTTAACTGGGCCATCTTCTAACCATAAACTACCATCATGAATCCTACTTAGCACAATTCTGATCCATTCAGTCTTGAAGATAGTAGGGAATTCTAGGGCATGAGTTAAACCCTTTGTTTCAATAATTAGGAATTCTTCCTTTAAGACTTCTTTCTCACCCAATCTATCATAAGCTTCTCTGATCTCCATATCTCCTATAACACATATCTTGTAGTTATAACATCTCCTAACATCTTGCACCATTAATAATTTAGGAGGAATTACGGATAGGGCTCCGATTTAGTCATTTTGATAGGAAACTTCAAGGATAGTCTAAAATTTTGGTTGCTTAACTTCATTTAACACTAATTGGAATTCAAACGGCTCTTTCTCCAGAGGTTTTCTAGAACTGGAGTCTATTTCTTTGAAATAGGGTTTAAACATGAAGAAAATTTGTAACTATGTAGCTCAGCACTAGTATAAATACCTTGGATTTGATGATGTAGAAATTTACTAAAATGCTCAAAACAGTACTTGAAAATTGTTTAGCTCTCTTCTCATCTTTGCTCTTTTGTTTGCAATAGTGAAAAATGATTCAAAATGCAAACATATACCCTTATTTCATAGCATTTAATGCTTAGTGCATATACAACTATCCACTTGCCTTCTTAAGCATTTCTGCATTACACAGCTTTCATTGGTTTTCAAACACTCAGCATACACTAGAGTATTCCTTACTCAGCACCCACTATCAACTTGGCTGCAACTAAACACTCAGTTTCTACTAACTTTAGCAAACAACTCAGCATGTACTAGATTTTTACTTGGCATCTGAAAGAAACTTGGCAACACTTGTGCAAACTTAATGTGTTTAACTTTGCATCTCTATTCTTGCTAATCTTTCATTTTTAGTACTTTCTTGTCTTGGAACTAATGTATGATAAAGCTTTGTATATCAGTTCCACATACCTTCTTTTTCTTAGTTGGATGAAGTGTGACCACTTGACCTTTTGGGTGAAGTGATCCCTCCATTGGATGTGTTGCTTCCATCTTTCTTCTTCCATGTTTTATTCATTTCTCCTCTGATGTGTTCAACATCTACCTTTCTTTTTCCTTTGTTGAACTTTGAGTTGGGTGCCTTTGACCTTGTTGGACAATTTCTGTTGATATGACCAGTCTTCAAACAACTAAAACATGTGGTTTGGCTCAACCATCTACTATAGTTTCTATTGAAATGTGTTCTTATGCAATTTTTAGGGATGTTTCCATATTCCTAAGAGTAGTGACAATTGTTCCTAGTGTTGTAGTCCCAATTCTAGTTATTTCCATGATTATTTCACCTTGCTAGTTGATACATAGGCTTTGATTTGCACTCAAAAGCTCTATGTCCATAATTCTTGCAATTATAGTAGTGACCTTCAAATCTTGGTGTTCTAATGGTTCTAGTCCAATAGTCATGTGCTTGATGTCCTTGCTTGTTGCCCTTATGATAGTTACCCATGTTCTTAGGTTTGTCGTGATGATGGGTATTCTTGATCCTAAACACATTAGAGGTATGTCCCTTTTTACCACAAAAATGACAATTGGGTCTAGTTTTCTTACCTTTTGTCACTTCTTTCTTCTATAGTCTTGGATGATTCTCCTTTTTCAGTGTTGGTGTATCCTAGTCTAGTAGTATCATTAATGGCTCTTGGTGATTTCAATAGTTGTTCAAAGTACATGATAGCTTCATTGGCTTTGTTGAAGCTCTTTGCAATCTCTCTTTCTCTTTTCAAGTCATTTTGTAGTTGTTCAATTTGCACCTTTAGTGTGGAGATCTCAATATCCTTGACAGTCAGTTCATGATGTGCATTCATCATCTAAATTAGGGTGTCTAGTTGCATGTTGGAAATTATCACAAGCTCAATTGACTTTTCCTCCAATCTATTTGCAATGTTTCTCTTGTCTTCTTCTATTCAATCACTTCACAAAGAATCATGCCTTGTGATTCTTGTTGAAGCTTGAGAATTTTGATTTCTTCTATTTAAGCTCTATTCTTCTCCATCAAATCTTCTATTACTACATCAAATTCTTTGGAATCTCCATTTTCAAACACTTTTGTGGTATCAATCTCCTTGTATTGTGTATCATTCTTAGCTATGGCAATCTCTCTTCCTTTTTTAAGGATTTTGTTAGTTGTTCTCTAGCTTCTTCTAAAGAATGTAGAATGAGTTGTATATCAATTACCTAACTTTCTATGATCTTCCCAACTTTGTAGACTTCCATTTCTAGATCTCTTCTCCAAGCTATATGGCTTCTCCTTGTGAGAACAAAGCTCTGATGTGGATTGTTGGAATTTACAAGTGGGAATATTTACTTCTGGGGGGGGGGGGGGGGGGGGGGGGGTGTGAATTAGAAGTAATAAACTTTTAACTCAGATCATTCACATGCATCTAACACATCTACTTAACATGAAAATAAAGACATGCATGAAAATGGATAACACAAGATTTTGGTCACCTAGAAACCCTCCAAAATGAGAAGGTAAAAATAGGGTGGGGATGACACCCACAAATTATCACTAAAGTAATATGTAACTAATTAAGGTTACAAAGTTTGACCACTTCCAATGGTCTACCTTGCTAAAGGCTTTTCACTCTGTTAAAAGTGACCTAGTTAAAGGATTTACAAACACTCACTTGGAATGTTACCCTATTAAAGGATTTATCACCTTGTTAAAGGTTTATAACATGGTTGTTAGACCAACCTATCTCCTTAGGATTTTCATTCTTAATACAATGGCTAGAAAGTATTAGAATATGTTGACCTGATGACTTGCAATCTTATATTGTTGATTCCAGATCCTTTTTCTACTCAATCTGTGCTAATCCTTCTTGATCTAATATGTCTCTACTCAAAGTGTTGATGCTATGTTCTAATTAACTTGATTCTATAGTGTTGATCTTCCCTTTTTAATAGCTTTATACCCCTTTTAACTTTTCTAGCATTCTTCCATACAACTTTCTCTCATACATGAATTATGGGGTTTTTATCTCCTTATAAAGGCTTCAAATACTTAGGGTTAGGTATGAATCTACGATCAAGATTCATCCATCTTTTCCTCCTCAAATCTTTACACTTTTTCTATTGGTTGCATGCTTTATCCATTTTTTTGATTGGTTGCATGTTGATTACATAGGGAATGCAAAAGATTCAATCTTATCTTTTATATCCTTAGGGATTAATCTTGAGTAGGCTCAAAAATGGTTTACATCTGAGTTTGTGAAGGCACAAACTCATATGTTGATTTTGCATTACTCGACACTTACTGATTGTTGATGCTTAGCACATATAGGATTTCTATCTTGCTCAACTTCTATAGTAACTCTGTCTCACTCATGATCTATACTTTTCTTGGCACTTATCATGACTTGGCATCACTTATCACTTGGCACTTGAAACTTGCTTAGCACCTGAAGTTCACTCGACACCTATTGAATTCCTAGCTTGGCACATATTGTAGCTCGACATCTATACTATACTCAACATCAACTTAGAAATTGGTTAAGTATGTAAAACCAATTTGATACCAACATTAACTTCTTTCTAGTTTATTTTTCTACTCTTATGAAATACCACTTGAATTTTTGAAAAGCTTCTAATTTTTCTTTCTAATACATTACAATCATCATTCTAGAATAGTCATCAACAAAAAGAATGAAAACTTTTCTCCACCATAACTTTCTATTCCAATAGGTCCACATAAGTCTATATGCACAAGCTCTAATACTTCTTCAAAATAATGGTTCTTGCTCTTTAAACTAGTCTTTCCCATCTTACCAATTTGGCAATTTTTGCATGGACCCATATCAAGTTTCTTCAAGCTAGGAATACCTCTTACTCTTTTATGTTTGCTTATCTTAAGTATATCATCAAATTTTACATGACATAATCTTTTGTGTCATAACTAGTTTTCTTCTACTTGAGTATTAAAATATTAGCTTTTAATGAGGTCAAAATAAAATAGATTATCTTTTGTTTGCTTACCAAATCCAACCAAATTTCCTTTAGCATCTAGTAGTTTGGCCTTTCAATCGATGAATTCTACCTTGAATCCAATGTTATTCAATTGTGCCACACTTAGTACATTATGTTTTAGTCCTTTAACCCAATGAGAATTATCACATATAAGTTCATTGGTCAAAGAGATACACCCTCTTCATTTTATGCCACAAGGTTCATTGTTTCTAAATCTCACACTACCACCATCATAATATTCCATGTGATCAAATTTTGTTTTGTCTCCAATCATATGATGTGAGTAGCCACTGTCAATAATCCAAGTGTCATTTTTTCCAAAATGAGAGATAAGAGCCATCTTATCTTTTTCATCATTAGATTCATCTTTTACAGTAATATATACCATTGCATCTTCATTGTTATCAAAACCTTTAGCCATACAACAAGATTTATTACCTTTGTCCTTATAGTTCTTGAATTCCTTCTTCCCTTTATACTTATCACTTTTCTTCTCATCCTTGTTTTTTGTCTTTGGACACCTAGCACCAATGTGAACAATTTCTTCACACAAAAAAAAAAATAGAGGAATCTTGCCTTTGTACTTTCCTCTCCCTTTGATATATTTCTTTGCAAGTAGGGATTCAACAACTTCAAGATCATTGTTATAACTTTCTTCTATTTCTCCTTCACTTCCTAATTGATTGGCCTTTGATTTCTTACTTTTTTTATTGAGTGAGAGTTTGGCTTCAATTGCAGACTCAATACCTTTGGAACTAGCAACATAGTTATCATAGTTATCCATCTCAAAAGTTGTCAATCCTCCAACTAGAGCATCTAAAGATATTTTTTTATTTAGGTCACATCTAATTTCTTGAATAGTAGAAAATCTAATTGCATAGATAGAAAGAAGAGTTTTGAGTACCTTGCTTACAACTATTTTTTCATCAATGTCTCTTCCAGATTCTTTGATTGCACTCACACTTGCTTTGATTCTTTCAAAATATTTTGCAATGTTTTCATCTTCTCTCATTTCCATCTAATCAAAATGACCTCTAAGATTTTCTACTTTAGCTCTTCTTACATTGTCATCTCCTCCATAAATTTCTTTTAGTTTGATCCATATTTCATGAGCTATTTAGTGGTCTTTTACTTCATAAAATTTAGCATAACTAAGAGCAGATGCAATATCAATCATCATGATGTTATGATTTTTCTTTTCAAAAATGTCTTTAGCTAATAATGTTCCAAAAGTAGTCTAGTATTTAGTATCAAGATACTTACAACCTGAATCATTGATAGTTGCTAGATGTAATCTCATAAGTCCTTGCCATGTTGCAAAGTTGTCTCGATTCAACTTAGGAATCTCTCTTCTATAAGACATCTTGATCTTTAGCTTAGGTCCTTGAAACCTTCCCTACAAGCAACAAAAGCTCTGATGCCAATTGTTGGAAATATAAGAGGAGTAAGTAAGAGGGGAGGGGTGAATCAATTACTACAAAATATATCACCGATCTCTTAGATGTTAGTAAAAAATAAAACTCTGAAAACTAAACTCTATTGAAGCTCAATAAACACACTAAAATTTTTGTAACTCGGTAAATATTGAGATTGCTTGGAAAACACTAAACATGAAAATCTTAAGATTTTATTTTTGATTAATTATTACTTTAACTTAGTTGCAAGCACATAAAGAAATAACATGAACACATTTGACACCAAGATTTAACATGGAAACCCAATTTGGGAAAAACCACCAATTGCAACTAGTTATTATTTTTCACTCTTCTAAAGTGAACCCTATTAGGAGCCAATCCTATTAAAAATTTCAAAATCCACTGTTGTGTGTGACCCTATTAGAGGATTTAATCACCCTATTAGGAGTGGCCTTGTTAGAGGTCTCTAGATGATTCAATAGAACTATCACCTTGTTAGAGGATGTACAAATAGATGTTAAGCCAACTCTGTTAAGAGATTTAGATCATTGCTACAATGCTTAGATAGAAAAAAATGACATGACCTAATTTGGATGGAACTAAATTGTTAATTATAGATCTCAATTCTGGCTTATACTTGATCCTTCCTATTGAATATATATTTTCATCATTTTAAGGATATTCTTCTTATCCTTCTTATTCACTTCCTCTTAGCATCTTCAAATATTCAATTATCTTTCATGTATACACACTTCAGACACTCAACTTGATCTTTTATTTATATCATTCATTTTGTCAAGTCAGCTCAAATACAACTTAGAATAACTAATATTCATCTTCTTAGTCAGCCAGAGCCAATGGATAAATCAGTTGAACTCAATATACCAAAACAAGAAAATCTTTCATTGATTGACCCTGCTCAGTAGACACTAACTTAGAAATGATTTTCCTATGTTAACAGCATATTTGCATAGTTTGTTTGGTAACCAAGTGAGCTCGGTTAATACTTGTTTCATCCAACATTCCTTCGTTAATCAAGTGAGCTCAGTTAATGCTCAACTTTCCTTTGACACCCAAGTAAACTTAGTAGACACTGGCTTTTGAACTAAACAAACTCTGGAATGCTCGATAGCCATAGAAAACTATCTTCAATGCTTGAGTGAGCTCGGTATACACTAATTAATAATGATATGACATTTTGTGTAACATCAAAAAAATACATAATTAATCAATTATTTTAGCAAATATATTAGTTCAAGAAATATACATTTATTTCTTTATTAAATGATCCTATAGGTGCATTTTCACAAGTTTCATAACATGTGTTACATGTAGAAGATATAAGGAGTTATATACATTGAAAATTTGAGAGCATAGGTGATGAGGCGATTCACAAGGACTTAGGACTCATGTGTAATAATGACTTATCCCTTAATTTTGAGTATATGCACATTGAATATTTGAATTTGGTGAAGTATATGTTCTACACAGATGTCAACAATCATGAGTAGACCCAAATTATATTGAGCAGAGACATGGTGATATACTCTAGTTAGGTGATGTGAAAATTAATTTTGACAATGACCTAATCCACAAGGTCACATGATTTAGAAATGAAGGTTGTAATCTTGTTAATGAAAAAAGTGTTAAGAAAATAGCGGAGACAAACCTGAAAAACAAGTTTGACAGAAGGAATATGAGGGTATATCCTATTCAAGATAAAGAAGTCAAATTGTTGACCAAAATTTTAGGGTACATGTTGAGCCATGGATCAAGCGTAAATTCTGTACTAGTTGGATTACTTCATACAACATATGTGATGGTCATTGAAAGGAGAAAAGTAAATTTATGCAACATTATCAGAGTGCAACTATTGGACAATATTTCAAAGATAAAGAAAACAAAGAGTAGTTTTTAGATTTGAGTTCCTATTGACTCATTTGTTCTTTTATGTTACAAAGAAGTTTCCTAAAGTAATTAGTTAGGATAGTAGCAAGTTTTTAATGAAGGTTGTAACTCAAAGCTATAGATCTAAACCTAAGAATGTCAAAGACATTGATATTTATAGGATGATAAATAATTTTTAGTCTAAGATGAATTTGAGGTATAAGATACCTCCCTCTATGGTGGAAAAGTATAAGGATGATTTGGCTTTATGGTGGAGACTGATAACACATGAATGGAAGTAGTAATAGCTAGAGTGAAGTTCATTGAGCCTATGGGCTATGAGATGAGCATAGAACTAATTGAAGGGTATGCACAGATCATACTCAAGTCTAATTAGGACATGAGGAAAGACTAAGGATAGTAGAATATGAGCTCCAAAACAAGGAGAGCAAGAAGAAAGTAGAGAAGGAGATAGATTCCATTCTCAAAGAATCTAGCATTTCAAGGCAAGAATTCAATGAGCTAGAGGGAATTCTGATGGAGATGAAGACTAGTGGATAGTCTAAATTGTTAGCAACAACAATTATTGTAGTAGTAGGACCTTCAAAAGGAGTAATAGTGGCACAACCTTGTACACAAGATCTCATTGCACCATATGTAGCAATTATGCAAGTGCAACCTATAAGAGCAAGCTATGAGAAAGAAAGAAAGCAGTTAGAGGTGGAAGCACTTACTTAATAGAGGAAGTCAGGGAGATTGTTGAAGGTTAAGAAAGAACTTGCACCTCAAGTGAAGAAAAGAGTAAAGAAGGTTAGCAGTGGGCCTAGGAAAAGGAGGAAAATCATCCAAGTGAGCAGTTTTGAAAGCTCAAATGATGATGATGAAGATAAAACTATTGAGAAAGATATGTAGGAAGCCAAGATAGCCACAAGCAAGAAGGTATGGAAACCAAAGGTAGAGAATCTAAACATGTAGATAATAAATGATGACAATTTTGTTTAGTTGAATAAATTTTATAGAATGTATAGCAGTATGGATAGGAGGCAATTAGAGAGTGCTATAATAAGAAACATGATTCTGAGAAACAAGAGACTTGATAGCATTTAGAATTAAATTCTTGAAGACCTATACAATAGGTTGATCAATAGGAAGAGAAGAGTAGTGGAAGAAGATTTGAAAATGATGATCACATCGATAAATGAGTTATGTGATGTTGGATCAAAAGATGAATCTAACATAATCTTAAAGGGTATTGAACCCTTGCTGAGGAACAAAAGAAGAGAGATTATTTTTATGGGAGGCAATTATGAGGTAAGACAAGAAACAAATGATGCTATAGTGAAATATATGTCCTCAGTAACTTAGGAGAGTGCGTAAGAAAAGGCTAATAGGGTAGTATATGTATAGGCAAATACTGTCATGCCCAAGTTTTTAGGGCAAAACACAATTAATTGTATTTGTTTGAAAGACAATCTTAAGGAGTCACAAATTGGCATATACATGGTGAAACTAGGTTGTCGAATAGTTAGGCAATCATACCATGTCTACTCATAGTATTGAGTAATCATTACAGTCATTAGAGTATGGTCTATGTTGATACTTGCTACTTTGACATGTAGAAGGGGATCTCTTTAAACGATGATTTAGTGTAAAGTGATATGCTCAAGAGCATCATGCTACATTGATAATTCCAATTGGCTCTTAGATTTCATGTTTGATAGTTCCATGATTGAATTGTGTTAAATGGATAGTTCATGCATCATTACCCTCATAACTTTGTATTATAAAACTCGTATATATATATATATATATATATATATATATATATCACTTGATTTCTTTTCTCCTTGAATATTGCATCTAAATATAATAATTACTATAAATGCATTTACTAAAATGAGTTGTACTTAACTTACACATTATTGATAGAAGTTATATATATATATATATATATATATATATATATATATATATATATATATATATATATATATATATATATATATAATGACTAGATAAGTAAACAATTAAACTATTGGATTAACACTCCCTACCACATTAAATTATTTTACAACTTATTATTTATATGCTTTCATAGTTATTATTGACTAACATTATATTTTCTAAATATTATCCTAACCTTAACTAATTCTTCCTAAAATAAACATATCCTAAATAGTCTTAATAGCTATTATATTCCTTCAATATTCATAATGAAATTTAGTACATAAGCACATCATCGTTAAATATAAAGTATATAAAAACCATTAAATATTTATATCATATTAATAAACCCCATTTTTACTATTATTGATTACTAACCTTTCATATATCAAGTATATTAAAAAAATTCCTATCTACCCAACATAACCCTTAATCAACTTCTAACTTACTACGTAATTGCATACAATAATTATTTTCCTAAGACTGATTTTTCCTAAAGTTAATCCCAACTTACATTACTACTAACTACTATATACACTCAACCACATTCTACCATCATCACCCAACTTGACTACTCCTTCTAACCATTACCTCTATGCACTAGCAATTTCTAACTATGCACTAGTTCCCTTACTCCCTCCTAAAACTTCCTTCTAGTGTTTTTCCAATCCCATGCAAATGTACCTTTCCCCACCACCTTGTAGCTAGGGCCATCCCCTAGGCTCACATGTTGTAGCTCCTCCCCCCCCCCCCAAGGTAGCCTATGCCCACACACTCCTTTCCATGCATAATTTCGGCCCATACACCAAGAAAATCATGGCTAAAACATAGTTTATCATTTTTATTTTTATTTTATAAACTTTTCCAACATCTCATCCTAGCTTTGTGTAGATGGCAGCTTGTCTATGCCTTTCTAGGGATGTGTATTTGGGGGGGATGGGTAGGTTCATGTGACAAGAAAGGAAGAACTCATTCCTTTTTTAAGATGTATTGTTAATATTATTAAATTATTATATTTATTTTTTTGTGAATATGAAGTGGAGTGGGGTCAAATTCATATGGAATATAGAGAGTTTCTTAAGCGACAGGTTAGTGATACTATAGTCTATTGGTGCATTGGTATTATATGACTCAAATTTAACACTAAAATGCATAAACCCATATTTGAAAATTTTCTAAGGAATGAGTTAAGATCATACATTAAATTTCTTCTCATTGAAACATAATGAATCATTTTTCAAGCATACATATGGACAATTCAAAGAATGGAATCTCTATTCTCATTACATTAACACAAAATCCAAACTTTACAAGGATCTCACTCATCCTATTTTAACAAGTATTTCATTGACTCTCTCTCACATGGAAATTTTAAAACTTTTCTATACATTAAGTTTCACGGATCTATTTATGTACAAGATCTATCTGCAACATGAACTTCCAAAAAGAATGATGTATATTGCTTTCATGAACCATTTCTTTTTTCTTATACAAAAATGAAGATATTATTTTATTTTTTCACTATGCCATTTGCATGCATAACATAGTCCAAATTTTACATCTCCACATTTCTCTTTACATTTCATGGAACATAACAATGAGGATTTGACCTTCATAGCTCATGAAAAAATAACTTAAAAAGGATGAACTCGTCACAATCCATGTTTCTTCAATAATGTCAAGGGAAGACCCTAAATTCTTCATGATGTTCATTGTCACAACCTACATAAAAACAACACAAATCTGAAACCATGAAGGCTCACCTCCCATCCTAGGCTTCTATGGAGCCACCCACTGGGTAGGGGAAACAAAGCCCAAATGGGATACACACATACAACAGTACACATAAAAACCCCTTCCAAGGTTTTCACATTGATTTTCTATTGGAATCATTAACACATTGGGTGAAGGTGGACTCTTCAAAGAGGAGAATGCCATATCCATAATACAAAAATCAAGTTACAATTGCATTTTTTCCTTTCAAGGCTATCATAAAATCTCCTCCTTCTTACTCATACACTTATACCTCCAAAAACAAAAAAAGGCATATGGCTTCAATGGAGCCAATACTCCATGAAAGAAGGAACAACTCCTCATCATGAGGAAGATTTTCTCAACTACAATGTTGAGCCCAACTAACCCCTTCGCCCAAGGTTTCTCTTCCCTCCAAATGGTAAGTGAAGCCTTTACACCTATGAACCATTTAAATATTCAAACAAAACAAGGAGATCAAGGAAGAAAACCAAGAAAATTCATGAAACACAATACACAATCACAACACAACACAAAGATTATAATGACAGTACATGATCCCCTGAAAACACTTCATACTTGCAGATTCATTATGGAATGCTAAAACAAAATGGTCATGGTTTGAGGACCAAGCTTGGTCCAAACTTAAGGAAATGATAGTTGATGAAGAGCTCCCTTAGCCTCCCTCCAAAACCCTATCTATCTCTAAACTTAGAGAGTGGGTGAACACCCCACTAGTTTGCCCAAGACTCTCTAAAAAGGCTTTCCCACCAACTATTTTGGAAAAAACACCAAGCCTCTCCCTATTACAAACTTGTCTCCCCTTAAGTTTTCTATATTTGATTTAGTGGGAACATGGGAGAAAACACATTTGACAATTCCAATTTCGAATTGATTGGAGAATGCATGGGTAGAGGTGTCCCCTAGGCTATCTAGGCACTCACATGGTCAAAATTAGGTCCTAACTTGATATACTATCATATGGGTAAATTATTTTTACCTAAAAGACACTTTGGGACCACTTAATGACCCCTCAAAACTCTAGCCAAGCCTAAATTCGAATTTCCTTTGAGTATGACCCATTCTACCCCTTGTCAAGTGGGTTTACTTACTCATTAACAAGGTAATTAGTTTTAGGGTAAATTGCCACCATGATTGAAACCCTAAATGACATGTCAATTACACACAATCTCCACAAGTGTCAAGTGACACATAAAAATGCATTCCACATCACCATGACATGCCCATAATGCATCTTTATGATTAAACATTTCCACATGAAAGAAAACTCACATTTACGAAGAAAAATCCTTCCACAACAAGGCTTTTGAATTTTCCAAAGACTCGCCTTGGTTAAACTATGCTCACATAGGTTTGGAACTTGTTTCCCCCAAGATTTCCATGGTTTCACTTCCTTCACACTAAACTCGAGCATCATTGGTCCAAGGAGGTCATATAAAATACATATCATAAATACATATGAATTTAAATGTTATGTAATCCATAATGACATAATCCAATGGAATTCCTTTACTTAATCATTTCAAATAAGACATTCAAAATGTTAAAATATAAAAATCTTCACATCACATTTAATCATAAACCATCATAATAAATTTAACATTTTGCATCACATCATTATCCATTTCTTATCATAATGATGAAATGTTGAATCTATATTGCTAAATTAGCCAACATGAAAATTAGTTCTAAATCAAAACCAGCAAAATGTAATCATCACAACTAGTATACTTGATTCAATTAAATTTTGTTTGATTACTAACACTATCTCATTATCATTATGAGATATTACATGATAAGGCATATGTCTCTAAAATCACTAATGTCAAGAAATCAAGATGTTTTCATAATCATGTCTACATAGGTTCAAAATTAGTCATTAGGTATACCTACTATATCTGTTAGTCAATATATTATATCTTTATCTTAATCATCATTTGTTGTAGCCTATCCACCTAATACTACTTGTACAACAATTTCCCTATTCTATTTACATCATGTTGAGCTCTATCGAGTAGGCCTTTTCTAAATTGATAACAATTTCTATCTATAATTATTATTAGTACTCACAAGGATGGGTATTAATTCATCTTTCCACAATGGCCTCCTAAAACAACTATCCTAATAGATCATAACATACTATGAATCCATCGGCATCATTTTCTAAGTTATAACATCTTGAGTCTTTATTCCATAGGGTTTTAGCTTACCAACCTGATAAAATTTTGAATACAATACTTATGAAAATAATGACTACAATGTATGTTAGTATAATAAGACCTTAGGTTCAATATTAATAAGAAGGATGCCAATCATGACATACGTAAATCCTAGAACCTACTTATCATCATCCTACCATAAGGTGTATGATAATAGTCTATAATTCACATACCATGCATGAGAGACAACGTCATGACATCTCACCTCCTTACACTTCCTAGTTCTAGCCATATTCATGTTATTTAGGGTGTATAATATAATACTAAGGAAGGGCCTTACATCCTCCCCCCCCCCCCCCCCTCCTCCCCCCCTTGCTTTTGAGTTCCTCCTAGAATTCATCAAAATTAGGGACATATCCTTCATTAAGAGAACTTTCCTAGCTATAACATAAATGGTCCAATCTTAGAGGTATTTGCACAACATTCATAACAACATTAAGTATATACCTGACTTAATTTAAGGGACTATAATACAAGGTTCATGGCATGGAGAGAAATTTTCTATGATTGATTACTACACGATTCAGTTGGTTAAGTATTACCCGTCATTAGTCTATCTACCCTAATCCTCAACTACCCACCATAAGTATCCCTTACATGACTCATTACTTAAAAGAAGAATTTATTTTTTTTTAAAATTATTAAAGGTTTTCACTGATTACAATAATTCTAACAAAGTATTTCAAGATCATTCTAACATAATATTGTCTTAGATTGTTAAGTCAAATCATTTCATGTTTGTAAATCCTTATTGTCTTCCCTAGTCTAGTTTAATTGATATCATTTTCATTTAGCAACTGATAGCACTGTTAACCAACTTATTTCACATAAGGTGTTATTTACTCAAAATTGACTTCTCTTTCTCCATTATCCTTACCTTTGATGCTCATTTTCCTCTTAATTCTTATTTTTTATATAGACAACCCTATGCTTAGTAATTATTTTCTTCCAATGTTCTTATATTCACTATTAATTATCTTAGACTAACCTTATTCTTTACCATCCTAATTTATTTACTTTCCTAGTCTCTAACTAAGTTTTATGATTGTAGTCCAAAATTTAACCTATTGATGATGGATTTCTTCCCTTGATGTGCCAGTATTCCTATAATTCAATTGTTTCAGTTAAATATCTAGTTCTACTTACTATTTGTCAAGTGTAGACACTTGATTGTCAGTTTGTTATATTCTTGGTTGAGTCTTAGTTGTACAACTTAGTCACTGTGTACTATTTTTTTTGGCATAATTATTAGGTATTTGGCCAATAATCGTATCGCATATTTTGTTTTACTCCAAGTTCCTTACTCTTAATTTGATCATTCTACTAGTTTCTATTACCACAGTCTTATCCATTATTGAAATGATTACACCATCTTACTTAAGCATAACAATTTAATTCCCATTAAATATTTTATGACTTTTAACACTCTTACTTAAGGTTCTTAACATGGTGTATGTTCACCTTGTAACAAGTCAATGGACAATCTATTTCTTTGCTCTTTGTGGTATGAATAAGTTCAGATTTATGATGTAAGAAGAGATAATGTTCTAGGGACCCTATCTAATATCTTTATATCATATAATCAAGATGATCTTATGGTTTCCCAATCATGTACACAAATTATCAAGAATACCTCTTGGTATGGTCATTTCAAAAATCATGAAACAACACACTTATCCACAAGAAAATGCCTCTTATATAACTTAAATCCAAGATACAAAAATAACCAATTAAAAGAAAACAAATACAAGTGTGGCCATAATGATTAATTTTCAATTAAAATCAATTATCAAGAATACCTCTTGGTATAATCATGAAAAAACACACTTATCCACAAGAAAATGCCTCTTATATAACTTAAATCCAAGATACAAAAATAACCAATTAAAAGAAAACAAATACAAGTGTGGCCATAATGATTAATTTTCAATTAAAACAAGGGATTTCCTCGAGGCAATGGGATCATAAACAAAAATCAATGAAATAAATTTTCAATATAGCTGTCAAAATAAATCAAGAGCAATAATGATGCAAAATTTTAAGAGTGGTGTGGTCATACCAAGGCTCTTGATGGGAAGAAGAGAAAGGTTGTCTTTTAGCTACATTAGAAATCAATTATATGTGAGGAAAACTATCTTATAATTTTTAGTCATTTTTTGTAATAGACAAGAGTGTGATCCAACTATTATCATTGATGGGGTTCTTAAGTCTAGGAGCTCATTCTTCAATCGACTATGGTTGCTTACCTTTCTTACCCATTATTACTGAGAACTACTTAAAGTTGTTCAAAGGCATAAATTCTACACCACTTATACAAATGGTCATTTGGCTATACAAAAGGGGTCAAGTTTAATGTCACTCACCTGGAGATCTAATGCTAGAAGGGTTGTGACTAAGAGGACTAGTGAGATATCTTTATCCTAATCTAGCACACTTTCCTAATAAGCACCGTTTGAGGTGTAATGATGAATTCTCTAAGGAGTAGGTCTTCACTAAGTATTCATGGTAGGCATGTTAGTTTTTGGTGACTAAACAGAGAAGCACTATACATACTTCATAACTCATTTTTAGATAGGCATATTGTAACCCTAAAGTGAGAATATATCTATATATATATATATAAGATAGCTTAGGGTTAGGGATGGTATGAAAATGCAATGTATAATGAGATAGGTTGTTCTTTTAGTGGCATTGCATTGTATGGGTTTGAACCAAAATCATTGGGTAATAATAAGGGTTGGATGACTATGTAGGTGTGCATAGCCCAAGTTTTTCGGTGACCCATGTTAAGTCTATGTGTTATCTATGTTCTTATGGTTTTCCTCTTTTTTTTATGCATTTAACTATTTATTCTTGTGTTGTTCCAAATTTTTCAAGACCTAACAAGGTATTACATATAGGAGTACTAGCACCTTAGAAATATCACATGGTAAGGGGAGTCTCCTACTCCCTAACCTCTTGTATGGCTTCCATTATCACAAATATATAGAGTCACTATAATGATAGTTGAAACATAAAACATTACCATCAACATATACTATTCAATTATTGTTCCACTAGAACTATGTGATAGGGTAGCTTTTCACAACCTTATAACTCTCTTTTATTTGCTAATCTTACCAATTTTTTTAAAAATGAGTATTGTGCCAATACAAAGGAACAAAACTTGATTTGTGAAGATTCCTCAATTTTACTAACAATATATTGCTATTAATAAGTCATAATTTTTCCCAATCCTTTCAAATCTTGATATGTCTTGAAAAATTCCCTTTATGTGTGTATGATCACGGTCCATTTAGATCTTATAGCTATTAAGGGGGTGTTATATAATTTTCCTTAGGAAGGCATACTATCCTTTGCCATAAAATTATTTACTTTATTTACTATACTATTATGTCATTAATATCATATCATTTTATATTATTAGGTATTTGAGTTCACTTTGCCCTGAGTTGTTAGGTTCTCACTTAACTCATTCATGGAGGTCACTAGATTGAAAGACAAGTTTATGGAAGTCTTCTTTTCTTACTAAAATTCAAGTTGTATATTCATTCATGGACCTAGTAACTATTGGAAACTAGATGGAGTAACTAAGAGGGGGGCTGAATCAGTTACCACAAAAATATTTCCACAAATCCCTTAGATGTCAACAAAACTACTTACTATTGTCATTTGGTAAACATACTAAAAATGTTGTAACTTAGTAAATGAAAAGTATATTTTACTTTAGTAGATCTAACATTACTAGTAATAATTTGCAAACATGAGAGAAAAGAAATGAACACAAGAGACACCAAATTTAACATGGAAACCCAATATGGGAAAAACCACCAATATAACTAGTTACTAATTTTCACTCTTCTAAAGTGAGCCTTGTTAGGAGCCAACTTGGTTAAAGGTTACAAAACATACTGTTAGGTGTGACCTTGTTAGTATTAGGAGTGGCCTTGTAAGAGGTCTTAAGAAAAATTCAATGAAATTGTCACCCTATAAGAGGATTTACAACTAGCTATTAAACCAACTCTATTAAGAGATTTTGGATCACTACTACAATGGTAAGAAAGTAACAATGAAATGACCTGATTTAGATGCAACTAAATTTATGATTACAGATCTATGTTCTTCTTCATACTAGATCCTTCCTAATCAAATATTACTTTTCTACTCCTTAAGGATATCTGATCATCCTTCAAGTTCACTCACACACTTTCCTTCAATCAATCAATACACTTTCATTCTACTAAAAATCACAACTTGGCATTATGTTTATATCATTTAGATTGTTAAGTCAGCTTAATGCAAACTACAATGACCAATAATTATTTCATAGTCGGTTGTAATCAATACTTGAAATAAATTAAACTTCATAACCCAAATCAACAAAATCCTTCATTTGCTGACCCTACTCGGTGAACACTGATCTTGTCATGATTTCCTATGTTAACCAATAAAAGCTCGGTTAACACTATGAACTTGTAAAATCTTTTGGCAATCGAGTGAACTCAATGAACACTGACTCTGACCAACTTTCCTTCATTAAACATGAGAACTTGATTAACACTGATTCCAACCAACTTTCCTTCAATGCTCAAGTGAGCTAAGTAGACACAATCTTCACAAAGTAATTTCTAGGAATGCTTGGTAGAGAAAGTAAACTATCTTGCTAACCAAGTGAGCTCAATAAGCATAGATTGACAACTGATATGTCATATCAAAGACAACACACAATTAGACAATTGTATCCAACAATAACGCCCAGTGTTGCAAAAACCTAGCTCTAATAGATACACCTTTGAGTGAAGAGGAAGAGGTAGAAGGCACACATCAAGCACTATCTCTACCTCATATTGTTATGGGTACTAAATTCATGCAAGTGGATAGTATGCACATAACTGTGGATACAAAGGAGAATGCATTTGTAGCTTATGGGGAAAATATTGTTGGCAATATCACTACCTATACCCATTTTGATGTTGAAGAGGAAGAGAAAAAGAAGAAAGAATAAGAAGAGAAGAAGAAAGAAGAATAGGAGAAGAAGTAGAAAGAAGAAAAAGAAAAGAAGTAGAAAGAAAAAGAGGAAAAGACAAAGATAGATGAAGAGGAGAAGAAGAAGAAAGAGGCTAAGGAAAAGAAAAATATAGAGGATCAAAAGATGAAGACTATTGTATCTTCAGTAGTATTAGCAATTGGAACATTAGTAGAAGTACCTATTCCATCTGATGCTAAAGATCAAAAAGAGCTAATAAGCACTTTGAGAAAAAAAAAATTGTAAAGTCTTTAAAGAAGACACTTGCTAAACTCTTGGAGCGCATGTAGAAGATAGTTTCCACAACTATAGCTAATATAGATTTTTAGGCTAAGGAAAAAGAATTGGTGAAGACCTTCGATGGGGAATTCACAACTTTAGCTGAAGTAGCAGTAGTGCAAGCATAGAATAATCATGATACATCCCTATTCAACATAGTGTGCACCACTGTGCACAATGATTTGAAGGCACTTGATGGAAATATCAAGGAACTCAAAAAGTATATTACTAAAGGTAAGAAGTTGTATGGATAGTATGTAATGTCTTACACCCACTTATCTAATTTTGATGCAAAGATCAAAGGTCGTATGAGTGAGCTTCGGTCAGTCACTACAAGATTGCAAAAACTAGAGATCAAAATTGAAGATTTTGAGAATTTGATTGAGAAGGTCCACAATGCTATTAGAAGTATTGAATTTGACAAGGAGAAGGGAATAAGAAGATTCTCTATTCTTAGAGACTATTTGGCACCCAAGGTTGTAATTTTGCAGAGGCAATTGGAGGAATGTCTTTCAACAAAGAATTGCTATGACAAATCTGCCTATACTAACTTGAGCATAGTTGAAGTAGCATCCTATGCACTTTGTACACTCATCAGTATATTATTTATAGTCAAAGACTACTGGAAAAAGGAATTTGGTAGATTGAAGATTGATTTTGTAGATTACATATCTAGAATGATGAGTTGATCGACAACACGCAACAATTTTTTATGATATAGATTTTGACACCTTTGCCACTAATGTCAAAGGGGGAGTATTGTGTTATTATGCAGAAGAAAATTGTATAGATGTAATTGTATATGTTAGGGGGAGATTATGTATGTTTTAATGTAAAGGAGTGATTAGGAATGTAGTGATCCATCAAAACATGAATAAAATTGTTATATTTTGAAGGTAATTTTTGTGTAGTTATTTTATTTATTTCTATTATGTATGACATCATTTTGGGACTTAGCCAATTTTCCCAAATATTACCATCAATCCCAAAGGGGGATTTTTTTAAAATAAGGTTATTTATATGTTTTATGGTTTTCATTTATGAAAACATATACTTAGCATTTCATTTATGCATTCAGAGACAGAAAATTGCCCAAGTATTAGACAGTTTGCAGTGGTACAATGAACAAATCTTGATAGTACGGATGATGTGCAGAGAGTTAGCTTATGTGCAATTGAGGAAAGTTTTTTGATATTTTCATGATGATTTTTACCCATTCACATGTGTGTACCATTAGTATGGCATAAGTTACAGTAAGTTTAACTATGTTAGTATTTAATAGTGCAAAACAAAGCATAGTAGAAAATGGAGCTGTATGGTTTTAGGAATTATTTTGTTTTCAAAATAATTACTAAGTCATGATAAGCTGACAATGTGGATATTATTTTATATCATGTCAAATGTGTGAAGGCATGGAAGTTGTGTGAGAAAAAATTTGTGAATATGCAAGATATAAGTAAAGATCTTATGTTGCATAGATAGTGTGGTGATTTGCATAGTGAATGTATGTGATGCATAGATATTGTGGATTTTGCATGATTAGATGTGACGAGAAATATTATGAGAACCATCTCTGAGCCTTATGTGATGCAAAATTTGATGTTAGATCAAAGCAAGTGTGAGTTACAGCAACAAGCAAGTATTATATGCATATCTATTTTGTGAAGGAATTGAATTGTATAATTGCATGTTACAACAGTAGGCTCTTCTTGCATAGATTGTATTTGTTCTACCAAATCTTAACAAGTTTAGTATCCTTAACAAGATCCTATTGTTTAGTGAATCATTTAGTGGGTATCATCCCTACCAAGGTTTTCCCTTGACCAGGGTTTCCCTAGTTAACAAATAATGGTGTTATGAGTTCTCTATGTTTATGGTTATATTTACTATTTAGCATTATTGGTTTACTTTCATATGAAAGTTATAAAGTAATTAACAACATTCAATTATGGGGAAAAGTTTGTAGAAAACTAATTAACCGCCTCCCCCTCCACCACCCCCCCCCCCACACCCCCCCCTCCCCCAACCCCACCCTAGTATTATCTACTCCTAACAAAATATACCATAAGCAATGAGTTATATTCATTGCAAAAAATGATATTCACTAAACATATGACTTTAATGAATGATAAAAATAAAAAAAAGATCTTTAAGGTAAAATTATATTAAAATGTAAATAGAAGAACTTAGTATGCATATCTACTCATCAAATAGAGTTGTTTGGTTGTTAACTATCTTGATTGTCATATACAATGCTAGTATAAAATCTAAGGTTTCACAATCTTGAAAAGTTGATACATCACCCATAGGGTCAATGTGATTAGGAGTCTTTTAGTTTATGGTTGGAGAAAGGAACTCATTATGATCATTCTTTTCAATAAGTCTTACATTGCTTTGAGATATGTATCCTTATCCAAGGGCTCATCCCAAATAGTAGAATTATCAAAGTTAGGAACACCATGACTCACTAAAGATTGATGATGTTTGAAGAACTTTCCCATTGGAGGGAGATTATTTGAAGATGTGTTCCATGATAATCAATAGAAGGAAAAATAAAGGGTCACAATATGCATGAAATGGAATATCTAAAGAAGATCATGAAGAAAACATGAAAATAACGACAACAATCCCATTGAAAATTAAATGGAATGAATCTTAAGGAAATTTTTTCTTGTTTTTATATAATTTTAAATAAAATGCAATATAATCTATAAATGTAATATGCATTTTTTTTGAACTTTTTCAAAATACAAATATATAAAATAAAGAAATGAAATTGATGAGATCTAAAATTGCATCAAATGTAAGACATATAGATCTAAATGAAAACAAGATACTAAGCATGAAAAGGAAATCTAGTGCCAAAATGAAATATAAGTACCACATCAAGAAAATGTAGTAGGGTGGACCCACAAATCAAATGCACTCACCTTTTTACCCATCTCATATTATCATCATGAATCATATAACCATAAAGTAAAATAGATCTAACTATTTATTACATCCATAAACATGAAACTAAATTCAAACACATAATAAAAAGATTTGGTTACCTAGAAACCATCCAAGGTGAAGGTAAAACTATGGTGGGGATGACACCCACAAATCTTCACTATTGTAACAATAAAATGTGTCTTTTAAGGCTACAATATTTGATCACTTCTGGTGACCTACCTTGTAAGGGGTCTACCCTACTAATAGATTACAAGATTTATTTATTCTACCTTGATTAAACAATTTCAACTTATAGCTAATTAAGAAGTCTTTTAGGAGATTTACATGGGCCTGTTAGGACCACTCTATTAAGAGATTTACCTTGATTCACTTGCTAGAATATATCATACTATTTTTTTGATCAACACACTGATGCTTGAATATAGATATCCTCTCTCCAATTCTCACTTGATCTCTTATTTGATAAAATTTATTTTGTCCTTCAATACTAGGTTTCTCTTCCTAGTCTTTTGCTACTAATATCCAAACATAGTCTCTTTGTCACATAGACTTCTCTCTTTTCTCTCTCTTTCATATCTTTAGATTTAGGGTTTAGACCATTGCTAAATAACCAACTAGAGAAGGTTCTATATCATGATCAATAATCGATATTTCTCCCTTTTGTCACTTAATTCTTCCATTTTTCTTATTGGTTACACTTATTGGAAATTTAAGAGGAGTAATTAAGAGGGGAGGGGTGACTTAGTTAATACAAAAATAATCCAAGTCCCTAAAGATGTCAACACAATACAAAAAAAACTTTGTTGATTATATTGTTGTGACTCGGTTAACACAGTAACTTAGATTACACTAAGAATAAGTTTCACTCAGTAAACACTTGATTAATATTGAATATATGTATTATTACTTGATTCACACTAAACATGTAGATCTTAAGATATCAAGTGTGATTAACCTTAATTAACTTATTTCCAGAAACATTAAGCAAATAACATGAACACATGAGAAACCAAGATTTAACATGGAACTAAATTTTGGAAAACTACCAATTGCAACTAGATACTATTTTTCACTCTTATGAAGTAAGTCCTGATAGGTGCCAACCTTGTTAAATGTTACAAAACACAATGTTAGGTGTGACCCTATTAAAGGATTTAGATCACCCTTTTAGGAGTGCCTTGTTAGAGATCTTTAGATGCTTCAATCTAGAAATACCATCTTGTTAGAGGATTTGGAAAATAGTTGACAAGCTAACTATGTTAGGAGATTTGATTTAGTACTACTATTATTAGAGAGTAACAATGACTTGACCTAATTGTTGGTGCAACTGACTTGCTAATTTTAGAACTCTATTTTCGCTTGATTACTTGATCCTCCTTGATCAGAATGTTCTTTGCAACTCGATCAACTTGGATACTCTATTATCTTCCAATTCACTTCCTTTATTCATCTTCTTATTTTTTTCATGTTCTTTCATTCAATCCTCAACTTGACCTTTTACTTATATGAATTCTTTTTTCAAGTTGGGTTGAATACACTTTCAAAAAATCAATAATCAATCCTTAACTCGGCTTGAACCAAAAAAACAATCCAATAGACTTAATATGCTAATATAGGAAAATCCTTCATTAGCCAACCTAACTTGGTCAACACTAACTCAAAAAGACTTTTCTTTGGTAACTAAGGGAACTTGATTAACATTGCATCCAAAATTGAATTTCCTTTAGTAACTAAGTGAGCTAGTTAATACTAGTCTCATGCTAACTTTCCTTTGTTAACCAATTCAAGTTGATTAACACTAAACTTCTACAAACTTTTTTTTGGTAACCGAGTGAGCTCGATTAACACTAGTTCTATGCCAACTTTCCTTTGATGCCTAAGTAAGCTCAATAGATACTAACTCTAAACTTTTTTATCTCTAGAATGCTCAACATGCACTAGAAATTGTCTTTATTGCTCAAGTTAGCTTGGCAGACACTAACTGGTAAAGACTTGACATTTTGTGTGAAATCAAAGACAATATACAATTGAACAATTATGTTCAACAATCTTCCTCTTTGGCATTAATGGCAATAGAATATGTCATAATATAATGAAATTTTAGAGCAAAATAAAAGGAAGGATAATGTCTTTAATTTGATTAAGATTCTCATCTATGAGAACCCCCTCTATCAATGTTAGCTCCCTCTAACACCAATCTCTCCCTCTGGAATGATTTTCTAATTATTTTGATTATAGTTTCTCCCTTTTTTAGTAAACTCTCCCTCTTTACTCTTCATCTAACTTGAAAAAAAAACTCTTCCTCTTTGACATCTCACTCTTTACAAAAATTTCTTGAAAATTTTGACAAACTCTCACTCTTTGACATCTTATGACATTTAGACAATATTCAATGGAATTTCCATGTACCTGATGTAAAGATTATTCATATGCAATCTACTCTTACAATATTGCATCAACCCTGACTAATATTCAAATGCTCAATTGATGCATCACTAAGCATTGTTTAGTGAGCTTCATATAGGGGAATAACCCCTATCTTACCTCTTAGATAAAAAAATGCATCCTTAGGTAATGGCTTGGTGAATATGTCTATAATTTGTTCGATTGTATTCACATACTCCAATCTCATCTCTTTTTCTTGCACCAATTTTCTCAAAAAAATGATATTATATTCTAGTGTGTTTAGTATTAGCATGCATCATAGGATTCTTGGAAGTGTTGATTGCACTAGTGTTATCACAAAAAATAACTACTGGATCCTTGATTTCTTCCTTCATACCTGACATGTTGGAACCAAGCAATGTTGGAACAATTGACTATTGCTACAACATGTTTTTCTTTTGTTGTAGACTAATAGATGTAATTCTTCTTTTGTCTTGTCCAAGACACTAGCATCTCTCCAAGAAAGAATGCTCCACCACTAGTGCTCTTCCTATCATCAATACTTCCTACCCAATTTGCACCAGTGAAGGCTTTCAATTCAAAGTTGCCTCTTTTCTTATACCAAAATTCATAATCTTTAGTACCCTTTAGATGCCTCACGATTCTCTTAACTTCCATCATATGATTTTCCTCTAGATTAGCAGAAAATCTTACCACCATACCATCTACTAGTGCAATATCAAGTCTTGTATGCACTACATACTAAAGTTTTCCAATAATTAATCTATATGTAGTCTAATCTACCACTTTGGAATCATCATTTTTGAAAAGCTTATGTCCAATAGACATAGGTGTTCTAATTGGTCTAGAATCCTCCATTCCAAACTTCCTCAATATCTCCTTGATGTACTTCAATTGAGTATCATAGATGTTATCTTTCTTCTATTAAATCTACAAGTTAACAAAGAATTTGATCTCTCCAAACATTCACATTTCAAATTCCTTACTCATTTCATCAGAAAAATATTCGCACAAGTCATCATGTCTAGTGAACAATATATCATCTATAAAGACTTCTACTAAGAATATCTTATTTTCTGGTGCTTCCTTGATGTATAGGTTGTTGTTGTCATTTGTCCTTTGAAAACCAATCTTTATCAAATAACTATGAAATCTTTCATACAAGGCTCTAGGGGCTTTTTCAAGGCCATACAAAAATTTTTGTAATCTGCAAACCGTATTCTTTTTGCTAGGATCAATGGAACCTTTTGGATGCTCTATGTAGACTTCTTCTAGAATTCCATTCAAAAAAGTTGACTTTACATCCATCTGAAATACTTTACATCCATTATGTGCAACATAAGAAAGTAGTGTCCTAACACCTTCTAGTGTAGCAATAGGAGAAAAAAATTCTCCATAGTCAATACATTCCTCTTGAGCAAAACCCTTGCATACTGGTCTTGCCTTATTCCTTGACACTTCTCCATTTTCATTCAACTTGTTTCTAAATACTCATTTTGTCTAAATTACATTTTTTCCTTGGGTCTAGGAATAAGAGACCAAGACTTATTTCTTTCAATTATTTTTTATCTCTTCATTCATAGCCTCAATCCAACTTTCATTGTCTAATACATCTTTAACAGTTCTAGGTTTAAACATAGTAAGCAAACTTGTACCTTTTAGTTGGTTCCTTTTCATTATGCCTTATGATTGATCTCCAATGGTTTAGTCAGTTGCATGATGCATTCTGACATACATAGCAAGTATAGGCTCCTTTCTGGTTTGACTCAGTTCACCATGATCTTTTGAATCATCCTTAGGTCTCACTATCTATGACTTGTGTCCTTTAGACTGTGACTCAATTTTCACTAGTTGAAACTTGGGTCCTTCTAGTTGTGACTCAAGTTGCACTAGCTACAACTTGTGTTGAACTAGAGATTTAGGGGACTCAAGTCATGAAGACTATTGATTCCTAATTGCATTAGTTTAAATTTTAGGTAAACTATCAGGTTCATAGTAAACAAAGTTTCTATAATCTTTAGGTTCTTTACTACTTTGCTCTTCACTTTTTTATGTAAAAACATCAATCTTTACATATGCACTTTCTATAACCTTTTGAGTAGTTAGATTCAAACATTTATATGATTTTCTCTTGTTAGAGTGTCCCATAAATATACCTTCATCACTTTTTACATCAAATTTTTCTCTCCTTGTCTCTTTTAAGATATAACATTTTCTTCCAAATAATTTGAAGTAACAAACATTCAGTTTATAGAGATACCATAATTCATAAGGTGTTTCTTCTGAATCTTTCTTCAACTAAACTTGGTTTAGGGTATGAACTATAGTATTGATTTCTTCCTTGCAATATTTGATTGCAACATTTTTCTCTATCATCAGTGTCTTTGCGCAATCCATGATAGATCTATAATGCCCTGCCAAGGGATCCAAAGGATTAACCTAAAGTTTCACTAAGTTTGGTAGCATTTTTTTAAATTTATTTTTAAATCATGAATGATAAACCATTCATATCAAACACATAGTAGTAGAAGTAACAACATCATTAAGCTAAAAATAAGCATGAACATACAAACATAACAGGTTACATTCTTAAGGATCCCTTAACGTTGAATTACATCTAAACTAACTATTCATTTAAGATCACATCCTCATGAAATAATAATGATACACCCAACATATTTAAACAATATACAAGTGTCCTTTTTGTAATTACATTTCAGATTGCTCGATCATCCACTATACATGTCACAGGATATGAAAGGCTTAAAAGAATATACATATGTGTAAATAAACTACATCATCATAATAACACTAATCCATGATGCAATAACATAAATGAAACCACATGATATACATGATACATCTTCATCATAAAACATCAAACATAATTAACTAAGTGCATGGTTCCTCCCAACCGTAAATAGCATCATTAGACCATCATGGATCCTAGCCATCCCTTCATGCGTAACATCCCAAGTTATCGAAGAGATCATTGATATTATCATAGTAGGTATATCACTCCTAAAACATACTACATCATATGTAAAAGTAATCTAACATGCAAAGCAAAGCATAAGATAACATCATCTAACATATGCAAATCATCAATGTGAGGATACATGTCCACCATCATAATCCATGAAGATAGATGCCAAATAGAATACATCAACCACGGTGTCTCAAATGGATCTCAAATGATAAGAGTGGAAAAACACTACCACCCAACCGCATGGAACCTAAATGGTTCACTCCCACCATGCTGAGGAGATAATCTCAAGTCCCAAATAGGTTATCAAATTACATAGCATAAATACTCTCTAAGTCTAGGAATCCTAAAAGTATACTAACTCAAAGGTTCCAATCACAAACCAACATGTAATTCCAAAGGCACACAAGACACATAGGAAACCTACTATGCAAGCGGGAAAGTGTCATCGCACAGATCATGCTAGAGTTACCTTGGCAGTCTCTCAATAGACCCTGGCCCCCTAGTGATCCCTATGCGGCCACTAGTATCCTCTCGTACAGATGAGGCATACTATGAAATGTAAGGTTGCAACTAAGCATTCTCTCTACTCCCATCCTAGTCTGTACTAGCACTCAAGGCATGGGGAGAACAAAACAATTATCTTTTTAGGTTCATTTAATTCTCATTTAGTGTAAATGTTTTCACTTATTAAAACAACTTACAATGAGTTACCCTAGCAGCCACTTAGGGCCCCATTGAAAGCCACTTCCCAATACTACAAGTAGATAACCTTCCCTAAGCTCATGGAATCATAAATCACAAAATCACCACAGTCCTATACAAGCGACTAGAAAAATACCAAAAGAATAATCCATAGTAAGAGCATGAGCACATGAAAAGCATCCATAGATAATCATGACCACAATAGTTCTCTATTGGCAAGTGAAGGTATCACTAATAATCAAAAGTATCCATTGGTTCTCAATAACCAAAATATATCTCAAAATCATACTGATCGAGGACTCCAAAATGGTCGAGTCAAAACATGTCATGACATGGCATCATCAAGAAATAAATCAACATTTCAGTCTCATCATGGTGACTGGAAATTAATCCAAGGTTAACTAATCGACAACTCAAAAATGGTTAAGACAAGTGTCTTAGATACATATAACTCAACTTCACCCAAGAAGACTAAAAAGCAATAACAATCAGTAAATACAAACACTTCATAGAGCATATCATCACATTACCCTGGTTGGGTTTATAAAGATCGAGATCAAAAGACATCATCATGACATCACAATCATAACCCCTGAGCTTCTGGTACACATCCTATAACTAGTCAACTCAAAACCCAAAACAAGAAGCATAGAGAAAAATACAATACAAACACATGTTTTTGGTTTGCTAAAATTACATAGTTGAATTGAGTATGGAGGTTTCAGTTTCTATTTGCAAGTATACTTCAAGTATATAAGATTAATCATTTGACCTACAAGTCAACCCATTCGTTCCCTTGATAACATTATATTCTAAGAATAACTGAAGGATAAATATTTACTCATTAAATCATTTGACACTTAATAAAATCATTGACTTTATTTTGCTAAGATCAATGTTACTAACTAAATAACTCTTCTTTAATATAAATTCAACTTCTCCAAACATAACCAAAATTGACTAGTCTTTAAAACTTACTTTAAACGCCATGCTTAATCTTAATTAAACCATATAATTAAATTAATTAATAATGTACATAATCCATGACTCTATATCATTCTAATAGTTCTTAATTAAAACTCAATTAAATATCACTGAAATTTAGGTCTCTTAATTTAATCGTTATAATATTTAAATCATCACTAACAACCATTAAAATATCTAAAGTCATTATTCAAGTCATTAGAATAAGACTTATCAACTTCGATGTAAACACTTTACAACTTCGTTAAAAGAATCATATCAACTAAAACTCTATTACATATACTAACAACCCAATGAATATCAGTTGATTAAAATCAGCCACACTCCAAATCCATTAATATTAATAATTTAATAATAACTTGTTAGTTATAACAAGTTATAGTAAAAATCTTATTAATAAATTGATTATACTAGATTCATCACTATATATAGACTACTAATATCTCTCTTCTCAATTTAATAATAGTCGACAAATTATTATTAAATTGATTATTCATATTTAGCATTGTTAATAAAACAAATATGATACATTAACGTTAATCACATAT
>CM053786.1:269745611-269820611 GCA_028749045.1 Cupressus sempervirens | reverse complement strand
TGTGTGTGTGCGCGCGGGCGCGCTAAGTTAAACAGGCAATGGCAGGAAGTGGTGCATCGTGTAGATCCTGACTAGCAAGTGACTATGACTCCCGTCCTTAACCACATCAGAAATGCCATCCAAGAACAAACACACACACCATACACATGCAAGTATGGGGTAAGTATCCATAAGAAAACACATGTGATAATAAACTATCGAACTAATCAATAACTAAAAATAATGTAATAATCATCATGCATACATGAAATGTAGAGTCTAAGTAATCTCATCACATATCAACTGAATCCATAGCACAATATCTGATAGTCTCAAAACAATGTTGCTAACCATCAACATAAAACTAGCCCTAAAAGAATTCGACAATGATAGCAAAAATGCGACCTAGGGGTAGGCACTACAAGATCTATTTCTTCTCTCTCCTATTCCATCCTACTAAGGTGTACTAGGTGTAGATAACTATCTTTCTATTTCTCTCTCATTGTAGAATTCATTGAATTCATTAGAGATGAATTCTCCTCCTCTTTCTGATCTTAGACATTTTAATTTCTTTCTTGTTTCTTTTTTCACTCTAGCTAGATACTACTTAAATTTTTGAAATGCTTCAGATTTATCCTCCATGTACATTATTGTCATCATCCTAGAATAATCATCAAAAAATAAAATAAAGTACTTATCTCCACAGTAGCTTCCTATGCCAATAGGTCCACAAAGGTCTATATGAACTAGCTCAATAATTCTTTAGAATGATAGTTCTTTCTCTTGAAGCTTTTCTTTCCCATCTTCCCAATTTCACAATTCTTGTACATGCCCATATCAAGTATCTAGAGGCTTGGAATGCCTCTCACTCTTATGTTCTTTCTTATGTTGAAAAGGTTATCAAAATTCAGATGACACAACCTATGCCATAACCAACTTTATTCTACTTGAGCTAGGAAACATGAACTTTCAGCTAGATCTAGATAGAATAGATTACCTTTTGTTTGATTTCTAGTCTCAACCAAATTTCATTTCCCATCTAGTAGCTTGGCCTTACCATTCATGAATTATGCCTTGAATCCAATGTTGTTCAACTCATCCACACTATGTAGATTATTTTTTAGTCCTTCAATCACATATGAGTTCATTGGTCAATTTAATGCATCTTTTTCCTTTTAGATAACATGGTTCATCATTTCCAAATCTAACACTTCCACCATCATAGTGTACCAAGTTCTAAAAAATTGATTTATAACCAGTCATGTGGTGAGAACAACCACTATCTATGATCCATGTGTCATTTTTGCTATTATGATAAATGAGTTCCATTTTATCATTTTCATCATCTAATTCATCTTTAATAACAATATAAACCATTGCATCTTCATTACTACTGTTAGAATCTTTAGCCATGTAACAATATTTATTACCTTTGTCCTTTGTATCCTTGTAGCTTTTGAAATCTTTCTTTCCTTTGTACTCTTTGTACTTATTTTCTTCTTTTCTTTCTCTATTTGGACACCCTGCAGCAATCCGACCAACTTCTTCACAAGAAAAATAGATTAGAGGTATTTTTCCTTTGTGCTTTCCTTGTCTTATAGGAAATATTCTTGCAAGTAATGCTTCAATAGATTCAAGATCATCATCATAATCTTCTTCATCTTCACTATTAGACTATTTTGTTTTAAATTTTGCACCTTTCTTTTTTAGTGAAAGCTTAGCTTGAAATGTAGACCCAATGTTACCAGAGTTAGGAACATAGTTAGCATAGTTGTCTAACTCAAAGGCTACCAACCTTCCCACTAGTTCATCCAAAGTTATGTCATTTCTGGGATCACATCTTATCTCTTGAATTTCTCAAACTTTAATTTTATAAATAGGAAGAAGAGTTTTGGGTACCTTTCTTACCACTTTCACATCATCTATCTTTCCCCTTGGGGCTTAGATTGCACACACATTGGCCTTAATTCTTTCACTATATTTTGAAATGTTTTCATCTTCTCTCATCTTAATTTGATAAATTGACCTCTGAGACTTTCTGCCTTATCTCTCCTTACATTGTCATCTCCTCCATAGATAGCTTTTAGCTTGATCCACATCTCATAAGCAGTAGCACAATATTTGACTTCATCATATTCAGCATAATTGAGAGTAGAGACAATTTCAATCATCATTATATTATGATTCTTCTTTTATGCAATTTCTTCCATAGTCATAGTTCTAATAGGTGCCACATACTTGGTGTTAATATATTTTAGGCTTGAGTCTCCAATGGTTTTCAAATGCAGCTTCATGAGTTCCTTGCATGCTTGGAATTTATATTTTATCAACTTAGGAATTTTCCTTTTCTAAGACATCTTGATCTTTAGCTCAGGTCCTTTAAACCTTATCTGTAAGAACCAAACACACTGATACCAATTATTGGAAATATAAGAGGATTAACTAAGAGGGGAGGGGTGAGTCAAGTACCACAATAGAAAATCCAAGTCCCTTAAGATGTCAATACAATACAAAACCAAAAAAATTTGATTGTAATATTGTAACTCAGTTAGCACTGAATTATCAATTAACACTATAACTCAGTTTACACTAAGAATGATTGTCACTTGATAAACACTCAGTTAATACTAAACATATGCATTATTACTTGGTTAACATTAAACATAAAAATATTAAGATATTAAGTTTGATTAACCTTAAGTAACTTTGTTACAAAAACATAAAGAAAATAACATGAACACATGAGACATCAAAATTTAGCATGGAAACCCAATTTGGAAAAACTACCAATTGCAACTAGTTATTGTTTTTCACTATTTTGAAGTGTTCCTTGTTAGGAGCCAACCTTGTTAAAGGTTATAAAATACATTGTTAGGTGTGACCCTATTAAAGGATTTAGATCACCCTATTAGGAGTGGTCTTGTTAGAGGTTTGTAGACACTTCAATCTAGAAATTTTACCTTGTTAGAGGATTTGGAAAATAGTTGTTATGCTAACTCTATTAGGAGACTTGATTCATTGCTATAGCTATTAGAGAGTAACAATGACTTGACTTGATTGTTGATGCAACTAACTTGCTGATTTAGGATCTATGTTCTGGCTTGATTACTTGATCCTCCTTGATCAAAATTTTCTTTGCAACTTATCCAACTCAGATATTCTTCTATCCTTCCAATTCACTTCATTTATTAATCTTCTTCTATTCTGCATATTCTCTCATTCAATCCTCAACTTGAGCTTTTACTTATATGAATTACCTTGTCAAGTCAGCTTGAATAAACTTTTAAATAATCAATAATCAACCCTTAAGTCAACTTGAACTAACAAAACAATCCAATAGACTCAATATGTTGATATAGGAAAATCATTCATTACCCAACCCAACTCGGTCTACACTAACTCAAAAAAGACTTTTCTTTGGGCACAAAGCCTATTTGCTCTTCTGAAATAATCTTAGGCAAAATTAATTTAAGTCTATTGGCTAGAATTTTAGAAAAAAAATTATAAATGGTATTGCATAAAGTGATAGGCCTAAAATTTCCTGGATTCTTGGGCTCTAACTTTTTAGGAATTAAGGTAAGAAAAGAATGATTGATTTCTGATAGTAGTGAACCACCCTTCCTTGAGGCTTCTATTGCCTCCCAAAGGTCTTTACCAAGAATATCCCAACATTTTTGATAAAACAAGGCCTAAAATCCATCTAAACCTAGAGATTTCTCTAGATTCATGTTAAATACTACACTCCTTACTTCTGCTAGGATAATTGGTTTGTTTAAACCCTTATTATCTTCTAGAGAAACCAATTTGGGTATTACTCCAAGAAATTTGTCTTGCTCTATTCTATTTGACCCTTCCAAATTGTTTAATATTTTTTGGAAATGATTTACAAAAATCTCTGCAATTTTATATGGTTTATCAGTCTCTATCCCCTCATGGTTTCTGATCCTTGTTATAGTACTCTTAGCTCTATTGTAGAGAGTCGAGTTATGAAAATATTTAGTATTCTGATCTCCCTCCTCTAGCCACCTTTCTTTAGATTTTTGTCTCCAAAAAATTTCTTCCTTGGTCAAAATATCTTCTTGTTTAGCCAATAATTCTTTTTCTAACTTATAGCTGTCATTATTCATTCCATTTTTTATAATTTCTAAATTTAATTCTTTTAATCTATCTTCAATTTCTATTTTTTTCTTCGAAAATATTTTTGAAATGATCTTTTTTCCATCTAAGAATATTTTCTCTGAGCATCTTCATTTTAGAGACAAAAATAAACATTTTTGATCCTACAAACTCATCTTGAGACCACCATACTTTAATATTTTCTAAGAAACTAGAATCCACAAACCACATCTTTTTGCATTTAAAAGAATTTATAATGGGTTTATGTGGCTCAATCAGCTCTAATCTGATAGGGAAATGATCGGAGCAAGAAATTGGAAGGATTGAGGACTGAATATTTAGATTATTTATTTCTAGATCTCCTTTGATGAAAAACCTATCTAATTTCTCTACAATATACGCAAAATCCTTCTGTTTTTTATTCCATGTAAGTATCATGTTGTTGCAAGGGATATCAATCAAATTATGACCTTCATACCATTCATTGAAATCCATCATGGATTGGGAGATCCATGGAACTCCCCTAATTTTCTCATTCAGATTTAAAATTGTGTTAAAATCTCCTCCTAGAATTATTGGAATGTTTTGAAATTTTCCCATGTACTTACTAATTTCTTTCCAAACTATTTTTTTCTCTAATTTACTAACTGGCCCATATACATTAAAAAGAATAAACTTGATATTTAATTTAACACTATTAACTAAACCACTAATCTAGTTAATTTTAGATGTTAATACATCTAAAAAAAATTCCTATAATTCCATATGAACCCTAAACCCCCAAATACACCTATAGATTCATGCATGCTACAACTCTAGTTGCCTAGTTTTTTTACCTAAATTAATTCCTTCTAATTTATTTAACTTAGTTTCTTGTAATAATATAATATATGATTCAAACTTATTTAGATTTTTTTTTTTTAATTCTTTTCTTGCTAGGGGCATTTAAGCCCCTAACATTCCATGTAGTAATCTTCATTGCTCCATGGGAAGGCTCTTGCCTTTCCCTTTATTGAAAAGATGACTATTTTTTTGTTGTTCCCAAGCTTTACTATCTGCTTCTTTGAGCTCCTTGAGTGATTTTCTACCTCTTTTTGCTGATTTCTTACCGTAGTTAGGAAATCTATTTCCTTCCAAGTTCTTTATTATGCCTAGCTATTCCAAGTTTTCCTGAGCACACTTAACAGTTTCATCTTTAATACTTTCCTCATTCTTTTTTTCAATTTCCTTATCCTTAGATTCAAGTTCTTGTAATAATTGCTCTATTATACCTTTTTGAGCCTTAGTCGCTATGTCTTCATTTTCTTCGAATCTTCTCTCTATCACTGAATATTTGGAAATCTTCTCCTCCCTTTCAAATGATAATAAGTCCCTTTTAAGATATGTAAAGGTGTAATTGTCTCCTCCCAATTGTAGAAATTTCTTCAAGAGTTTTTCTTTTTGTGCCAAGTTATCCATATCTTCATTGTCAAAATCAAATACCCTACTTAGCTCTTATGAAAGGTTCTCTCTATAGTCATTCTCCTCCTTTTATAGCCTTTCTTTTTCTATCTCTTCTTTCATGTCCTCTTTCTTATTCAAAAAATTTCAAAACTCTAGAATAGGAATATCTTTTGAATTAAGTTCTCCTAGCACTTGTGATCTGACCTTGTTATCTGAATAATCTTTTCTTGGAGATGGAGTCTACCAAAATTTGGTTAACCTCTTGGCAGCTTCTTTTTCACAAGTAGCTCTTGCCAAAGATGGTTCTATCCTTTGTAGTTTAGGAGGTTTATCTTTCGTTCCTCTTTCTCTCCTTGCTAAGAATTCAAATAATATTGATTGTTCCATGTCTTCCAAACACCTTGGCAAAATTATTGAATCTGTATTACCCTCCAAATTAGGTTTTGGCAGGATCTTTGATTCACTATCTTCTTTTCTGGCTACTTTCTTTTTCTTAGATTTCCTATCTTTTTTCCTTTGCTTTCTATTATCTACAATTATACTCTATAATTTCAATTTGTTACATTCTTTAATAGACTCTCCCATGGAACATAGATTATTGTTCTATTCTAGTAGATCCATAGAGGACCAATTAGCCTTACTCTTGTCTGGCAAGTTATTCAAATCCATCTAAAGATTCCCATCTTTATATTCTGGAGAATTATAATTTCTGTCATGCTGACCTTCCTTATCTTGATATGTAGAATAGTTACCCTTTCCTACCTCCTCCTTCTTTAATTTGTCTATCCTTGAATTATCCATTTCATCTTTTATGTTTGTAAACCAATTTTCCCCAAATTCATCCTCCTCTTGTAACATACTCAATTTCCTTTTACTTATCTTAGAAAGATAGTAGTTGGGATCTAAAGTTCTGGGAAGAAATCTGAAGGAAGACTTCCTTTCATCATCAAGCCTAATAATCTCTGAGATCTTACCATCATACCTCTGAAGGTTTAGTTTGTAAGTTGATCTATTTGTAATTAACTTCAGTTTTTTAGGGTTTATACTATTCACATTTTATTTGATAAGGAGTTTTATGTTATTACAACTTTCAAATGATGCTTCCAGACCAATCAGTTTACCAACTATTCTACAAATTCTTCTAATGATACTTATTTGATTTAGCTCTGGACGGAATGAATTAATAACAAACCATGTAGGTATGGTTAAATCTAAATTATCCTCTCTACAATTAGGGATCCAATCAAAAAACTTAATTGCATGACCCTTAAGCATACAATCAGAAACCCTAAGAAATTATTTTTTCACTTCTACATCACAACACTGCATAAAGATTAAATTATCAAAATAATGTGAAATACTTACCTAGAAGCCATAGAAATCTTCCAACCAATCAATCAAATGATGTAATTCTACGTTAGGACCATTCCAAAAGGTGAATAGGCTAAAATCTTGACATTCTAGCCAGCATTCCTCACTCTCTTGATTACTGATGATGAGGACATTGTCTTCGTGATCTTCTAAGTGGAGCTGAGAAGCCTTAGGATGCACAGAGTACACCTGGAGGGAGAAAGGCTCCCTATGATGTGGAGGAATTTAAATGGATGACGAATGCAAAGAGGAGGAGTCCTTTCAAATGAGAAGGAAAATCTTCAAATGGATGGAAATCAAAACCCTTTTGCCTTAGAGGAAAGGAATTTAGATTTTGATTGGCATATTTTGTGGCATTTAAAACATAGATTTTCTTGCCTAAACTTGCTATAGAGTAAATTACTAGCTTAGCCTTGCTCTGTACTTCCACAGAATGGCATAAAGGATCTTTCTTAGGGCAGCGGCTCATTGAATTTTCAAACTTCCCAAAGTGCAGATCTACTAACAGAGCAAAGTTATTAGAAGTTGGAACTATAGATTTCCCTACATTTTTTGAGTTGTTCACCTGTTTCTGCACATTAGGGCTCCTTAGATTATGCAAGAATGGTCTGTTCACATGAGAATGCCCTTTTCTTTAACATTTTTTGATTTGTTTGGAAATTGTCTACCTTTGTTTGAAAAATTTGCACTTTTTGCTCTTTTAGCTCTGCTCACCATTTTTTTATTAATTTATTAATTATTAATTTAATTATTAATGAATTTTTAAATATAGTTAAATATAGTTAATATTAATTAATGAATATATTAATAATTTTTTTAATTATTATTAATTAATAAGATATTAATATAGTTGTTTATTTTCATAATTATTAATTAATTTAATTAAAATTTATTTAATTAAGTTTAATTAATAATGAATATTATTTAAATGAAGTTATAGATTTATTTTATCATTAATAATAATATTGGTTCTAATAAAGTTGTAATTATTTTATTTAAAAATCAATATTTATTATTTTAATAATTTAAATAAATAGTTACCCTTAAGTTATTTTGGAATAATTGACTTATAATAGAATAGGGGTAATTGTGCATTTATTTAAATATCAGAATGGGTTAATTATATGGGTAATACGATGATTCTCATCTACTTAAACATACATTAAAACAAATACTATAACCTTACTGTTAACTCAACTATGTGTTTTCAAATCAAACCAAACTATAAGACTACTTTGTTTTCTATGTGTTGTCTATGTTTTGGGTTTGGGTTGACTAGAGTGTTGACTAGTTATAAGACATCCACCAGAGGCTTGAGAGTTTTGTGTTCATGTTATTATGATGATTTGATCTTGATCTTGTAAACTCAACCATGGTAATGTGTTGGTATGCCCTATGATGAGTTTGGTTATATTGTTCATTATTGCTATCAATGTTATTGTGGGATAATGAGATGAATGTTATGACATGTTTGACTTTACCTTTTTGAGTCTTCTATTAGTATTTTTGTGATACTCTCTAGTTGCTTGTAAAGAACTTATGGGTTATCATGATTTATCTTTTGATTATTTCTATTCACTTGTATAGGACTGAGGGAAATACTATGATTCTTTGATTTGTGATTTTATGAGCTTAGGGTAGGTTACCTATATGTAATGTCAAGATGTGGTTTGCAATGGAGGTTGGGACCCTAAGTTGCTGCTAGGATAAACCATTGTAAGTTGTTTAATAAGTGAAAACACTACACTAAATGAGAGTAAAATGAACCTAAAGAGTCTTTGTATGTTCTCAACCATGCCTCGAGTGCTAGTACAAACTAGGATGGGAGTAGAAAGAATGTTTGGTTGTGACCATGCATCTTGGAACCTTTGAGTTAGATTACTTTTAGGGTTTCCTCAACTTGGATATTACTTTTGATTTTGGGATTGATATCATGTTTGGGATTTGAGACTATCTCCTCAGCACGATGCGAGACCACGTGGTCGGGCGGTAGTGCTTTTTACTCTTACCATTGAAATCTATTTGTTGTTGCCATGGCTAGAGTTTCTTGTCTGCTTTTCCTTTCATTCTATCTTTGTGTATTATGGTGGATGGTTATATCTTTGTGATGGATGATTTCACTTATTGTATTGTATCTTGTTTCATGGATTCAAAAGGGATAATGTAATCTATTTTTATAAATGTATATCCTTTTAGCCTTTCATACCCTATGACATGTATAGTGGATGATTGTGCATTTTGAATTTTATAGCCAAGTGGCATTCAAAATAAATGTATATTATTTAAATGGACTTGGACTTGTAATTATTCATTCATATGGATATGGTATTTATTAGACTTAGTATTATTTAAATTTAAATGTGACTCAATGTCTTGGAATCTTCAACGAATGTAATCTGTTATGTTTGTTGATGTATGATTGGATGTTATTGCTTCTGCTACTTTATGATTGATGTGTCTGTTATTCCTTTTTTTTAAATTGTTGGGCAAACTTAGTGAAAAATTTAGGTTGATTCTTTTGGATCCCTTGGTGGGGTGTTACAAAGCCCCTACATACACGATTGTCAACTTCCTTAGGATGCTCCTGCATCACATAGTGACTTAGTACTTGTCTTTAACTTTTAGTTTTATTTTAATAAAATTATTATAATATATAAAATATTTTAATTAATAGAAATATTATATAGTTGTATTTGTATATAATTATAATTTTATTAATAAAGTATTTTTTTGTTACAATTATATAAATAATTATTAATTGTTAATTATAATGTCTGATTAATCTAGTCTTAATTTTAATTTTAGTGGTAAATATAATTTTTTAAATTTATTTTCTATCGGATATATATCATATTTATTCCAGTATAATACAAATAAATTATGATACTAAAATAATAATATTTTAATAATAATATATAATAATATTTCTTAAAAGATATGCAAGAGCCTGAAACACAATAGTAAATTGTAAGCCTCTTAATTGGGAGGTCTCGGGTTTGAATCTACTCAAGCTTAATTAATAATTGAAATAATTAATTAGAAATTTTTTTTTAAAAAAAGAAAAACCTTGGCTTCGGCTTCTTACCAATTATAAATAAATAGAAAATCTTAATATTATTATAATGACCTTCTATAACTATTTTGAAAGATTATTATTGAATATATGTATTCAAAGAGACTCCTTGACATAGTTTAGGTAGAATCTCTTTTATTTATAATCTTTTTTTGGTTGTAATATTTTTCATTAGAATAGAGTTCAAAGAGGAAAATATGGGCATAGTTTAGGTCAATAAGAACTCTAAAAGTTTATTTTCTCTTTATAACTAGTAATTATCCTTGGAATTGTTTTTTATTATTATGTCAAAATTGAAGGCTATGGATAGGATGTGTAGTTTCTTATAATTTTTGACTTATAATTGTCGCAGTTATTGGATCTAATATGTTTTAACTTCTTTGATACATCTACTTTCATCTTGACACATATATACCACTTTTTCAAAATTGTTCTCTTTGATTGATAACTATAATAATAATAAAAATCATCTATTATATACATTTTTAAATAACTTTGAAGCTTAAGCCTACCCTATTTTAAAGTTAAAATAAATTGTTCCTTAAACATATTGATGTGATAAAGCTTACATTGTCAAGAAATAAATAAAACAAGTGTCACATAGTGGCTTAGTACTTGCCTTTAAGTTTTAGTTTTATTTTAATAAAATTAATATATTTTTTATCGATATTATGTATTTTGATTAATTATTATTATTTATTTATTTAACTCACAAATTTAAACCCAAGAGCTCCTAGATAAGAGGCTCATAACTTACCGTTATATTATAGGCTCTTGCCTTATTTTAATAAAATTATTATAATATATTAAATATTATAATGAATTATATTATTATATATTTATTTTATTTAATCTTAATTATTGATAGATTGCTCAATAATATACAAATAATTTTTATTGAATTTATTGATCAATTAGTGATGACTTAAATAACTATTTTAAAAGTTTATTATTGAATATATGTATTAAAAGAGACTCCTAGACATGGTCTAGGTAGAATCTCTATCCTTTATCATTTTTGTTGGTCATGATATGTTTTCATTAGATTAGAGTTCAAAGTAGAAAATAGGGGCATAGTTTAGGTCAATAAGAACTCTGAGAATCTCTTTTGTCTTCATAACTAGTAATTATCTTTGGAAAATATTCTTTTATCAAGAAACATCTTGATTTGATTAAGTCATAAGTGAAGGGTATGCATAGGATATGTAACATCTTGATTTGATTAAGTCATAAGTGAAGGGTATGGATAGGATACATAGTTTCTTACAAATTTTGACTTGTCATTGGCCCAATTGTTGTATCTATTATTTTTTAACTTCTTTAATACATCCACTTTTGCCTTGGAACATATATGCCATTTTTTCAAAATCTTTCTCTTTGATTGTTAACTATAATTTTTTTAAAATGATCTATTACACTTTTTTTTAAATAACTTTGAAGCCTAAGCCTACCTTATTTTATATTTATAATGAATTGTTCTTTAGTGGCTTAGTACTTGCCTTAATGTTTTACTCTTCTTTTAATTAAATTATTATAATATATAAAATATTTTAATTGGTAGAAATATTATATAGTTGTAATTTTCTGTAATTATAGTTGTAGTAATAAAGTATGTTATATAAATAATTATTAATTGTTAATTATAAAGTATGATTAATCTAATCTTAATTTTAATTTTAGTGGTAAATACAATTATTAATATATATTTTCTCTTAGATATATATCATAATATATTAGTATAATATAAATAAATTATAAAACTTAAACATTTTTTTAATAATATATAATAACCATTCTTAAAATATTGTATAATAATATTTAAAATGTTAATTAATGGAGAAGGCAAAGGTGGGAGCAGGTGTAGGCACTAGTGTAAGTGCGGAGGTGGGAGTAGGTGCAAGCACTAGCGTAAGTGCAAGATTAGGTACACAAGTAGATACAGAAGTAGGTGTATAAATAGGTCTCCACTTAGGGGTTAATATTCAAAGGGAATACAAGCAATCTAGGGTTTTCAAAAACAAACAAAAATCGTATCCAGTATTTTTTCCTCAACCCCCATTGTGTAGCCAGCTATGAAGGACCATGATAATTTGTAATTCCAACACTACCATTTTAGGGAAACTCATTTCAATTCAGGGGAAAACTCAATATTCCAAGGGAAAGTGGTGGTCCAGCTAGCTAAAGCTTTCTTTGTTAACCCTCGGTTTCATGATCTCTGACAGCAAGAGTTTGAGGAAAAATCATGACATGGGCATAGTTCGGCCTTTGAAAAAGGAGAATCGTCAACACAAGCTTCAAAATGACTTAAACAACCTTTGTCATAGGATGGGAACAAATCCAAGTTTCTAGTGAATAGGGGTCAATCAAATCAAAGCCAAAAGAATGGATTTAATGAAATTTCTAATTGTTGTTGTCAAGACAAAAAATTTGTTTTTGATATTTGCAAAGGATTTCCTCTAGGTCCATCATATCAAACTTGGTTGGACACAACTAGGGAAAAAGATTCAGTTCAGGAAACAGTGAATCTCCTGGCAAATCAGCTCTGTGTTTCTCATGATGAATCCCATGGTATGGAAGGTTCTAAATTAGTTCCTGTTGCCTTGATTCCTAAAAATTTTACTCAGGATCCACCTAGGGCCCCCTTAAAACCAACTAAAACTCACCAAGTATGGAGAAAGAAGCAAGTGGTCAACCCCAATTCAAATGATTCTCATGCGCAACCTGCAGATAGGTTGATGATAACACTTCCAAGTCATATGCTACAAAACTCTATTGATTTGCTTCAGAAAACTACTTTAATTGGTAAGCTTTCTTCTAACTCCCTACTCTTTTCTACTGTTAAAGATTGGGCTCTTTCATTTTGGCAAGAGTTAAAGGACATTTTCTTTATTGATTCAAAATCAAAATGTTTTGCAGTTATTTGTGATTCAAAAGCATCTAGAGATCTAGTGCATAAGCAAAAAGGTTGGTTTTGTTGTGGGTCTAAGCTTTTGACTATGATTTGGATTCCTAACTTTAAAAGTCAATCTCTTAAAATCTCCTTTATGCCACATTAGATTTCCTTTCCCTCTTTACATCTCGAGTATAGGTATCCTCAAATTATTGAAATCTTTGCGAACAAGTTAGGAATTTTCCTCAAACATGATCTTATTCCTTATGATCACCCATATTTGGAAGTGAGAATTTTTTTGTTGTTAGATATGTGACAGCCTCATCCTTCTAATTTGGCTATAAATTCTTAATGGGGTTTATGGGATCAGTAAATCACAATACAAAATGAGCAAATAGTTCATAAGTTTCAAGATACACTAGGTCATTTTAATACTCAATGCCAACATTAAGTTCATGACATACAAGAAGTCTACCCAGGTTATAACACAAACCCTAATTTATGTGTACATCAAGTTCATTCAGAACTTATTTATAATATGGATACTATGGCTTCTTCTGAGTTTGTCACTCCAATAGAAAACCAAAGTCTGGTTTCTTCCACAGTAATCAAATTTTCTATGTTTCTATAGTTGGTCTTGCCTTTTATCTAATGGTTGTTAGTTGGGTTGAAGGTTTTTCATGATCTCCCTAGTCACTAAAGCCCTCTTTGTATTACTCAGATTTGGATGTTTTGGAGCAACCACATTCAAAATTGCCACTAGTTTATCACAAAACAAGGAATGTTCTTTCTAAGAGCTAGTATGTTGATTGGAAAACTCTTCAAATTGGAGATCAAATTGTATCTACAATCGCTTAATATAATATTTGGTATAGCAGAAGAAGAAGGATTCAATATAGAAAACTAGAAAAATAATGATCTTGATGTGTTGCTCAAAGAATTTTAGTATTGGAATAGTCAAATCACCTCAAAGAAAGCCTCTAGTTGTAAGACTGTAGAACTTGTAGAAACTACATGTCAAGCAGAGAAAAAGGTTTCATTTCTAGAATCGTGCAATGGTCCAAATGCATCAGGTGTTGAGGATTGCATTTTTCAACAAGTGGCAGTCAATTTAGATTTTCAACTTGAAGAGACAATTTTGAGGGAACCTGAGACTTGCAAGGATCAATCTAATTCTCAATCTCAGAAAAATCCAAATAGTTTTGACAATTGCATTTTTCAACAAATGGCAGATAATTCAAATTTTCAACTTGAAGAGACAATTTTGAGGGAACCTAAGACTTGCAAGGATCAATCAGAATCTCAATCTCAAAATAATCCAAATAGTTTTGATCTTCATCAAACACTCTCAATTGTTCAATCTCCCTCTATTCAACTACAGACTTCCAAGACACCCAAATAAGAGGGCATCCTAAGGGATCAAAGACCAGAATTGAGATTGCCTCAGGTATTCAGACCAAATTAGATGATAAATTTGTTGTTAGCAAGTGAGTGACAAGGAGAAAAAATTGTTCTCCTTCTCAATAATGAAAATTATCTCATGGAATGTTAGAGGCATAAATGCCTTTGACAAGAGAAGCAGGATTCACCAATTTATTGAATCCATGAAAGCTGATATTGTGTTGTTACAAGAGAAAAAATTATCACAAGATACATTTCAAAAAACTATGGTTTAATGGGCAAGGTGGTCCTCAGTGCATTCTCGTAGCATCAGAGTTTCTAGTGGTCTTGTTATTCTATGGAATCCACTAACAATACAAGGACATCTTATTTAGCAACACACAAATTGGAAAATGTTGCAAGTGTCAGATTTTGATGTTTCTTTTACTTTGATTAATGTTTATGGTCCTACCTCTACTCAAGACTAGTTGAAAATTTGGGATAAATTATCAATGTTAATTCAGCTTCAAAATTCTCACCAAGTTATTCTTGGGGGTGATTTTAATGCAATCTTGAATCAAAATGAGAAAGTTGGTGGCATTTTCCCACTCTTTAAAACCATTCATGATTTTGCTCAATTTGTTGAGAATAATGATTTAATGGATATTCAACCTTCTAATGGTAAGTTTACATGGACAAATAGGAGATCTAGTTTTGCACAAATTGTAGTTAGATTGGACAGATTCCTTCTCTCTCATGAATGGAAATTAGATAAATTTTTCATTCATTTAGAGATATTGTCTTTGCCACTCTGATCATTTTCTAATTTATATTAACATTGATCAATTTGCATCTCTAGATCATATTCAACATAAGTCATCCTTTAAATTTGAAAGTATGTGGATGTGTCATCCACACTTTCTTCCACTTTTAAAATAATGGAAGATCAATGCTCCTTTTGTTCTCGAGTCTAAAATGCATCAATTTTCCAACAAATTGAAACATGTCAAAGAGAAAATCAAAATTTGGAATCAACAAGTTTTTAAGAATATTTTCAAGTAGAAAGAGATCATCAAATCGCAATTGGAGAAAATTTATTGCTCCATAATTTAGTATGGGATGGATAATGATACTTACGTTAAGCAAAAAGATCTTTAGCATGAATGGGAGGAATTATGTAGTAGGGAGGAAGAATATTGGAGACAAAAGTCTAGGGAAGTATGGTTACAACAAGGAGACAAAAACATACAAAAAAATCCATGCTTGTGCCCAACAAAAATGGGTAGCTAAATCAATTTTTCAAATAATGGATTCAGAATTGGGTACTATTTTAACTAATGCTCAATAAATCAAAGATGAAGGTGTCAAGTTCTTTGAGAATCTTCTTGCACCAATAGAACACCCATTGTATTTTCCCTCACAAGCTAAGGATTTCATTCAGCATATAATTACAATGGTATCCCCCATGGAGAATAATCAGCTTTTGGCCCCATTCACCATTCAAGAAGTCCAAGAAGTAGTCGTCTCCTTCCCCCTAGACAAAGCTCCAGGGCCAGATGGTTTTACTACTCTCTTCTTTTAGATTTGTTGGTAGTTTATTGGTTGGGATTGTTTAGTAGCCATTAAGGAATCCAAAAAGTTTAAATCTATGCTAAAGTACTTCAATTCTACAAACATTGCAATCATTCCAAAAACCAAGAAGCCCAAAACTTTTATAGATTTTTGCCCAATCTCACTTTACAATTTTACATACAAAATCATCACAATAGCTATTTATTTGCAACTTCAAAAAATTCTCCCACTCATAATTTCTCCCAAACAAGGTGGCTTTGTTCCTGGTAGAGAAACAATGGAGGGTGCAATGGTATCACTTGAAGTCCTTCATTCCATCAATAGTAATTAGTCCTACAACTTTGTTATCAAGTTAGACATGCAAAAGGCATATGACAGAGTCTTTTGGAAAAAAAAAATTCCAAGTTCTCCAAAAAATGGATTTCTCTAAACATTGGTGTAAGTGGATTAAAACATGCATTTTGGGGGTTTGGTTTTTAGTTATTATTAATGGATTAGCATCAGTCTTCTTTCCTTCCAAGCAAGGTGTCTAGCAAGGTGATCCTCTTTCTCTAGCTTTATTTATCATCATGGTTGAAGCTCTTAGCAAGACTATTAAGCAACACCATTTATCTAACAAGTGGAAAGGAGCAAAAATTGAGGGCACATCAATTTTCATCATGCATTCTTTATTTGCTGATGACACATTACTATTTGGTACTTCACTAGTTTCAGAGGGTAAGAAAATAAAGAATATTTTAGAGCAATATTCAAAAATTTTAGGGTAGGAAATAAACCCTCAAAAGTCAAAAAAATTCTTATTTAATACAAACAAAGTTATATCAGACAAGATAGTGCATATTTTTGGGTTTCTTGAGGACTTCTTACTTCCACCTATCTTAGGATTCCTTTTTTTATGGGATCCAATAAGAAAAACTTCTGGGATGGTGTCATCCAAAGAATTAAGAGCAAAATTGTCTCCTGGAAAGTAAGATGGTTGTCATTATCAGGCAGAATTTTGCTTATTAAGTCAATTCTTTTTGCAATCCAAAACTAATACTTGTCAGTCATGCAAGCACCATCTTCAATCATTTTACAAATTCAAAAACTTATTAGGGGTTTTTTATTGACTAGAAATTTGACAAATGAAAAGAAACTTCCACTTATTTCTCTCCAAAACATGGCACATATGCCTACTTTAGGAGGGGCTGGAATTCATGATTTGACAACAAGGAATAAAGCATTTGGAGGTAAGTTGGTTTGGCATATGTACACTAAATCACAATCAGTATGGTGTCAAATAATTCAATAAAAATACTTAGATAATAACGATCCACACAAAATATTCTCCATGTCGGATCCTCCTAAGGGGTCTTCTATTTGGGATTTCATAATTGCATCTAGAGACATTGTTCTTAAGTACATTTCCTAGGAATTAAATTGTGGCAATAAGATTAATTTTTGGGGTGATTCTTGAAATGGGCAACCTCCTTTAATTGTAATTCCAAATGTTAAAAAAATTGCATCAATTACAAAAGCAAAGTGGGGTAACCCTTTTATTCACTTTATGGATGTAGTAAGTATTTTTTTAAGGAAAGTAATATGGAAAGATCTAGATCAGCTCCCTTTAGATACTCAATGTAAATAGTAGCTTCAATCTATTTTTTTAGAAAGATAGGATTTTGTGTCAAAGAATGATGATTGATTATTATGGATTCCAGCTAAGAATGGTAATTATTCAATTAAGGGAGGATACAAACTTCTACAACAAGTTGATTCAAAAAAATCCCCGTCTTGAGCCTTCATGTTCAATTGGAACAAGGTAGTGTTACCTAAGGTTGGGTGCTTTGAATGGCTAGCAATTAAACACAGGATTCTAACAAGTGATTTGTTAGATAGGTTAAGTATTACTCCTTTTAAATGTGTTTTATGTGAAGAAGAGTATGAGTCAGTTGATCATCTTTTTATAAGATGTCATTTTGTATATCAGTGCTGGACGTTTATTCTAAACAAATTAAATTACTCTACTCCATTACAAAATAACATTTGGGACATCTTTCAGGCCTAGCCAATTTTTTACCCTAATGCCTTATTTGTAGGGATCTAGAAATGTGCTCCTGCATTAGTAATATGGGAAATTTTATGGGAAAGAAATAAGAGGATCTTCAGAAAAGAAGTATCCTCTCTAGATAGAGTGCTCCAAATCATTGAAAAATTGATCTTCGAAGTTACTAATGCTAGTGTTAATAGATGTAAATTCAATCCAATTATCACTTCTTGGGATGGAGGTATTATTTAGGAATGGAAATCAATATTTATCCCATTAGGATCTAGCTCATCTAGAAGATTACAAACAAGTATATATAGATCTACAATTAAGTGGCAGCCTTCTATGCTCGGATTTGTCAAGATCAACTTTGATTGGGCATCTAGAGGGAACCCAATCTAATCAGGATTGGAAGCATGCATTAGAGATTGCACTGGTAAAGTCCTTGCAATTACAACGATGCATTTACCCATAGGAACTAATAATATAGTTGAGGACCAATCATTACTATCAAGATGAATTCTTGCCAAGAAAGGGAATTATCATCATATGCAGATAGAAGGTTACTCTCAAGTTATAATATCAACTTACATCAAGAGACAATCGTCCTCTTGGCAACTTAAGTATGTGCTTCAACAAATTTGAAATATAATTGATCAACTTCATGAGGTTACATTATCACACACATATAGAAAGGGGAATAGAGTTGTAGATTATCTCTCTAATTTAGGTTGCAATGGGCTTACTAATTTCACAATGCAACCATCAACTCTTATTGAGAAATACAAAGATTTACAATTCCTAATTAATAACGATTTAGTGGATTGTTAGAATTAAGTACATTGATTACTGTCCTTTTATGAAATCATTCTAGCATATACTTGGTGATTTTAAGTAATCCATTGCAAACATTTTTTCACTGCTCAGCATCATCTAGGTTGTTGTCACCTAGTTACGATTAGATTCCATAGTGGCCATGTGGTTATACTATACAAGGTGAAATCAATACGGAGATCACATTGGCAAAATAATCACATGGTTTTTAGTCCTTCATATGCTTTCTATACTACAACCAAGATTTTTGAAGCTAAATTTAGATGGGGCTTCGAGAGGAAACCCAATCTTTTCTGAGATCTAGTACTCTTGCCAAGCATCAATATTTGTAGAGCTCTAGTGCTTTCCAACCTCCAATGCTTGCCAAGCAAGGTAGGGCAATGCTCTTGTCGAGTTACTCAGGCATAGTGTTTGATGAGTGAACTCGAGCCTAGTGTTGACTGAGCTATTTGGCCATAGTATCTTGTCAAGTGACTCAGGCCAGTGATGACCAAGTGTTTTTCAGGCACCAAGTGGTGATATGCTAATCGAGCAAGGTAGGGATGACTGAGTGGGCAATGTTGATCGAGTGACTGGTTGTCACTGAGTTGTACTTAGCTTGGAAACTTAAGTATGTGTTGCAAAAATTTAGGACATTATTGATCGGCTTCATGTGGTCACATTTTCACACAAATACAAAGAGGGGAATAGAGTTGTATATTATCTTTCCAACTTAGGATGCAAAGTGGGTGTACAAATTCCACAATGCGACCTTTAGTTTTGATTGAGAAATGCAAAGATTTATAAATTCTAATTAATAATGAATTAGTGGATTGTCAAAATTAAGTGCTAATTATTAATTATTTCCATTTTCTTAAATCATTCTGGCATGTACTTGGTGATGTAAAGGTAATTCCTGCAAATTTCTTTTTCACTGCCCAGCATCATGTAAGCTGTCATCACCCGGGTATGATTTGATTTCACATTGGTCATGTGGTTTCTTACACATGGCGAGATCAATACAGAGATCAACTTTGCAATATATTCACATGGCTTTTTGTCATTCATATGATTGGCACGTATTCACATCAAGTGAATAATTATTATCCTACACGATTACTATGAAGATATTTGCTCTTGTTTTTATAAATGGCGAAAAATGGCTTAATTAGCATCATATATCAATAGAGTTGAGCAATCTTTGATATACCCTGCTCAAAAATGTATTTTCCTTTGGAGTTATATGTCAAGTGCAAATACTACAATCAATTTCACTAGTATTTGCTGACCAAAAATTATCATATATAGATTAACCCCAATGTCAATGAACCTATTTTGCCCCTACGTAGTGATGATAGGGCCATAGAAACGATGTTCCTCATCAAGTCTCTATCAATTTGTCAGGGTCTTTGGCAAGTAATTGGTGAAGCAATTCTATGCTCTTCTATGAAACATTTCCTATACCCATCAAATGTTGTGTCCATCTTTCTTTCAAATGCCATGGACTTGTTACAGTCGATTCATTTGCTAGAAATTTTGGCAGCAAAAGTGCTTCTTCCTCAATTTTGGAATGAAAATAAACTTGCAAATGCCATGCAATAGTATGATCTTTGGTCTAGGCATGCATTAGTGGGCAGTCTCTTCCAAAGATCTTAGTTATTAAGGTGACATGAATACATGGTCATGTTCGATGCTCTTCAGAAAGCCTTTGAAAAATAGAATCCTCGCATTATGAAATCTACTCTCCAAACTACTGCAAGGGCTTTGGGTCACCAATTGGAAGATAGAGTTAGGCACACTAGTTTTTCTATATTATATTTGTTGAGCCTATCCAACTTTGATTATTAGATTCATGAACGGCCTCCTTCAGGTGCATTCCAAGTTTTAGGCACCGATTTGCAAGATGACATAGTAATTACTAATCGAGTGCATTGGCTTGGTACTCTGATTGAGACTACATTTCATGAAGTAGGACATCTTTGACCAGAGGCAATCATATCTATGGAGGAGCCTCCTATCACATATACTGTAGATTATGCTGCTACTGGTTCAGGCTCAGGTTGGGAGGTTTCTCCATTGCCTAGTTTGGATTCCGCGTGGGGACACTCTCTACAAATTGGTTCAGCCTCAACTTCTAATGATGGTGTTTCATGCAATGATATGGAGGAATGAAAATTTTAAAGGTTTTAAGGTATTCTATTTTGGGGGATTTTTTGACAAATGGCATGCATTTAATCATTTTGTCTTTTTTGTTCGAGTTTGGGACCTTCATGCCTATTTGGTTGAAATATTTTTGAAATTGTATTAACTCAACAAATTTCAAACTTTCATGGGAATATCCCCTCACTTTGTAATTTTGATTATGTTCATCAATATAATATCGATGTTTAATACTTGTACATATTGTGATGATGCTGGGTTTTCTTTCTAGTTTTTTCCTAGTTGAGCACTTCAACAAATTTTATTAAAAATAATATATTCAGTGGTTCATCCACTTTTGCCAAAAAAAAAAAATTGTATATATTATTATTTTAACATTTTAAATTGAATGAAAAAAATACATTCTAAAAAGTATAATAGATTAAAAGTATAAAAATCTAAACTAACTTATTTACATTTAACATTATTAAATAGTAATAAATTACACTAGATTAATCAAAAAACAATTCTTATAAAATATTATTTAAATAATCCATGAAATTCCTATCTAATTTTAATCCCTATTTAAGATATGTGGCAAGTTTAGAGATATTATTGATAAGATAAACCAGAATTTCTTATGGATGCAATTGGAGGTAAAGAAAAAGCTAAGTTTGGTTAGTTGGGATAAAGTGTGTAAACCAAAATCTCCAGGAGATCTAAATTTGAGAAGAATTAGAGATCTTAATAAAACCCTCATGATGAAGTTTGGTTAAATTTTGGCTCAAAACTCTACCCCTTGGTGTTGTATTATGAGTGCTAAGTACTTGAACTCCCACACTTTTACCTAGGATCTCTTTGGAGATGGTCTACTAATGAGGTCAAGGATATGGAACAATATCCTTAGGATACAAAAATACTTGAGAGGGGGGATAAGATGGAGCATTGGTAATTGTGATCTATCTTCATTTTGGAAGGAGAGATGGATTTGGGAAGTTCCCTTAGTTGAAATGAAGTTTGTTGCACTAAAAGGGAAGAGGGGATATTGAGATGGAGGACATGGTGAAACACTATATTCATCATAGTGAGTGGAATACTTTCAACACTGGTAACTTCATCGAGAAAAATTAAGTCTTATCAAAAGAACTAAATGCTCTCCAAAGGAGTTTCATATTCCCTCCTTGGTGATGGATAAAATAATATGGGACAAAAATTCAAGTGGGAAATTTAGTGTGGAATTAGCTTATTTGTCCTTGGTTGGTGTGGAGGGAGAATTACATAGAAGAATGTTTGGCATTGCAACTTCCTCCCCAAAATTAATTTCTTCTGGTGTTTGGTCATTCTTAATAGCATTCTCACCATTGACATCCTTATGAGGTGTGGGTTTCAAATGTGTAATAGTTGTGTGTTGTGTTGCCAGGATGAAGAGTCTATCCCTCACATTTTTATTTATTGTCCTTACTTTGTTCATGTTTGGTAGACTATTTTTAGCCAGCTTCAAACTTCATGGGTCTTTCATAATATTATCTCCCAATTCATCCTCTAATGGCAAAGCCCTTTACGCCACCCCCTAATAAAAATCATATAGAAGGCCATTCACCCTATGTTTTCTAGAACATATGCAAAGAATGAAATAATTTTATCTTTAGAGATACAAGTACCCCTTGGGGGTGGTTACACATAAATGTATGGGAGGAATCAGTTAAGTAAAATATTAAAATAATTAATGGTCATGTAAATCACCAACACTAAGCCCATTATGAAAAGGCACTCCCTATCATACATCAAGTTGTACTCCATCACTTAAAGGACTCTTTATGGATGAGTGAGTTGATCATTGCTGAAAGATCTTGATGCAATGATCAAATCAGTTGTACAAAGATCAATTAATATTTATACTCATTCGTGTAATGATCAAATCAATTGCACGAATGAGCATATTTATATATACTCATTTTGTCATCCTTGATCATTGATGACTTCGTGTCTCTATCCTGTCAGGTTGTCCACCACCTAGTTTCCTTCTTCGTAGATGTATTGTATCCTAACATCATTAAGATCATTCAGAATACACTAGGAATCCCTAATGATCTACATGGCATTCCAACTCATCTTGATATCCCCCTTGACAACTTTGATGAATAACATAGAATCTTTCTCGACAATCAAATTTAGAATTCCCATGTTGCTAGCTAACTCCACTCCCCACAAGAACCCAAGTGCTTCTACTTCATTGCTCAAAATGTTGTCACATTTTCTAGAGTATCCCCTAATACCAACACCTTGAGTGCATTCCAGATTATTTTTCTTGCAATAGCCCCCTCTCCACACTTTGACACATCAAAATTTAATTTCAACCAGTTCAAGGGGTGGCTTCCATTTAGTTTTCATCCTCTCCTTGAGCTTAGAATTATCAACTATCTCAATAACCTAGTTGATATTCCAAGCATTCGCAAGTGTTAAAATACATACTCATAGTATTTTTTAATTATAATAAACTATATCTAAGTAAAACACTAAAAAAATCTATCTGAGAATATTCTTAAATTTGAGCTCTATAAAATGGTGATTATATTTTATTTTTAAAAAATCATTAAAAAGAGTAAGAGTTATTGAAACATAATCTTTCGAAAAAAATTTAATTTCATTAGTAATTGGACACCAGCTAGTATGAAACATGTATTTAATAGACATTTCCAATCGAAAAAGTGTGAGAACATATATAACTTAGCTAGAATGAATTTATCTAGACCATATCTTTGAGAAAATTTGATTTTTAGATAGAAATACTCAAATTCAGTCGTTTTGATAACTCATACTAAAAGGTGAAAAAACTTTGTACTTTTAGCCTAGCAATAATTTATCTTTAAATTTACATTTACCTCATGGTAATATATTTGAAATAAATGCTTTAATCTCATTCATATCAACATTCGAATCTAAGTCATTTTCATCCTTATTGATCTTTTCTTTTTTTGAACTACTAATGGTTAGTGAAGTCTTGAAAGCATTCCCAATTGTAGGCACTCTATTATAAAAATTACTAAATTCAAATGCAATCAATAAACCAACTAAAACATCAAGGGTAAGATCACTCCTAACATAGCTCTAAATTCCTGAATTGTAGATACTCTTATAGAATAAATAGGTAATAGTGTTTTGAGAACATTACTTACTACTTCTTCATTTCTAATGGCTCCTCCTTGTTGTAATTATAGATGGAGAAACTAAGGGGGTGTGAATCAGTTACCAAAAAAACAAATCCACAAATCCCTTAGATGTCTTTAATACTTATTTACTGCTGATACTCGGAAAACATTGTAAGAATGTTGTAAATCGGTAGATTAACTAGTTACTGATCATCTAGCATTCATAATTATTAATATGCATGCACAAGTTAAATAAAATAAACACAAGAGACACTAGATTTAATGTGGGAACCCAATATGGAAAAAACCACCAAGTAACTAGCTACCAATTTTTCACTCTTCTAAAGTGAGCCCTGTTAGGAGCCAACCCTAGTAAAGGTTACAATACACACTGTTAGGTGTGACCCTATTAGAGGATTTAATCACCCTATTAGGAGTTGCCTTGCTAGAGGTCTTTAGAACAATTCAACTAAACTGTCACCTTGTTAGAGGATTTACAAAATGGCTATTAAACCAACTATGTTAAGAGATTTGAAATCACTACTACAATTGTTAGAAAGTAACAATGAATTGACCTGAATTAAGATGTAACTGGTTTTGCTGATTATAGGTCTCTGTTCATCATCATTAGATCCTCCTTGATCAAGTATAGCTTTGTTGTTCCTCAATGATCTCTGATCATTCTTCAAAATTCACTTCCACAATAATCAGTCTTCATATCATGTCTGGTCCACCACACACTTAGAATTCGCAACTTGACTTCTTATTTATACCATTCAGATTATCAAGTTGGCTCATTCACATGTTACATTTACCAATAAACCATACATTAGTCAGCTATAAATATTACTTTAAACAAATAAATGTTATTTCATAAAATAATGAAATCCTTTACTGGTCGAACCTGCTCGGTAAATATTGCTTCCAAAAATTTCTTGAGTTAACCTTTTTGACTCGATTAACATTGCAATATCTGTAAAATCCTTTGGCTACCAAGTTTACTCGGTAAGAACTGAGAGCTCGGTAAGAACTGCTTCTGTCACACTTCCCTTGATGACCGAGTGAGCTCAGTAAAAACTAAATTTCTTTGATTACCTTGAAAGCTTGGTAAAAACTATTTCTTCCATATTTCTCTTTGATGAGCTCGATAACAACTAAATTCCTTGAAAGCTCAATAACAACTGTCTACTCAATAACAACTGTCTACTTTCTTTACTAACCTTTTGAGCTCGCTAGACTCTGTCCTTTGCCTTGTTGACCAACTGAGCTCAATAGACTCTATCTTTTGCCTTGCTGACCAACTGAGCTCAGTAGACTCTGTCTGATGACTGATATGACATTTGTGTGACATCAAAGACAACACACAATTGAACAATTTTATCCAACACTCCTATAGATTTGATATTACTCACCACTTCTTTAATTTAGGTCATATGTCAAGCTATGTTCTTACCTTTTTTCATCCTCATGCCATCATAATTACCTCTCATACTTTCATCATTAGCTCTCAATACATTGTGTTCTCCATAATACACATGTATTAGCTTGTCCCACTTTTCTTTAAAAGTACCACATCTTTTGAAATCATCAAACTTGGCATCATTATGGTCAAATGCAATCTCAACCATCAGGATATTGTGTTCTTTATTATAGTTCATCTCGTCTATTATCATAGGAGGATTTGGAGAAGTGTATTGGTGATATAGATAATATAGTGCATTATCTCCAGTTCTAGATATTTATGACCACATCCTTATTATCCATGAAGAGAAATTCTCCTTGTTCATCTTTGGTACTTTTCTCTTATACATTTTAACATATTTAGCTCAAGTCCCTTCAAACTTCTTCCTTAAAAAACTCGGCTCTAATACCAATTTTCAAATAACTAAGAGGGGGTGTGAATCAATTGTATCCAATTATCATACTAGTTCCAATTCAAATTTCATAAACTTTCAGATCAATAATTTAGTCACGACATCCAATGTCTCCATTCAAACTTATAAACTCTTCATATCAAATTATTATGTTACTATTTCTTAATATATTTAGTATTAGAGTAACCACTTAACTTACACTAAGTTGCAACATTAAAAAAGTAACATGCAATAAACTTGTCACACAATAATAATTCACACATTTTACACACGTATTTAACATAGAAACTCTATAAAGTGAAAAACCCACCTCAAAACTGACAACCCAAATAATTCACTCTTTTACAATGAGCTCTTTAGGATCTAACCTTATTAAAGATTACATGCACATTTTTAGTGTGACCTTGTTAGAGGGTTTTCAGCAAAGACCATCTAAACCTTATCACTCATTGAAATTTCTAAAGAGTTTCCTACTCTAGAGGACTTACATAATATTCAAAAGAATACTACCATTTAGGATTTCAAGGACTTGCTAGCTGCACCTAGTTAAGATTTTTTTTTTAGTACAATGGTAAGAAAGTAATAGTGTCATGATCTATTACATTTTAGCACCTACCTTAATATTTTAGATCTATGATTTTCTTTACCTCTTCCTTCCGATTATTTTTTGTCTAACTCACACTCACACTTGAACTTAGCACTTCCTCTTTTGGATCTTGATATTATAGGTTTTCTCGATTCACCATCTATCTTCTTTCTTCAAGTCTAACAATATTTAGCACAAAAACAATCAACAACGATCAAAAATAAGAAACATTTATTCATCCCTTTAAATAGAAAACATTACATCACTCCTGAAACTTCTTATTTTCATCTATTAACCATGATCCTAAATCTTAGATTGAATTAATCTAAATAATCAAAAAATTTAACTCCATCATGAACTTTATGGTCCATTTCATATTGTTAATTACCCTTCATGAGATCTTCTTTTAATTTCTCTAGTCATTGATCTTATAACTAACTTTTTCCTTATCTTTGAAACTACTCAGAAATTCCTATTTTTCATCAAATGTCAGCCTCATATTAAATATTTTCTTAACTAGTTCTTCCTATTCATACTCAATGAATAAAAAATATTGCTTGATCAATACCTAACTCGGTTAGCACTAAACTTCAACACTTATTTATTATGTGCTCATTAACAACTATAGTAGCTCTATTAATAATGTGTTCCTTCATTCAGTGAGTTGATTATCTCAACACTTCATGATCTTTTACATGTAATACATAATTTAATTAAGTGCAAAATAATCAAACTAACATTATACTATCAGAGTCCAACTCATTCAAGTGTCCATTAAATACCATATACTTATCAACACTCTAACTCATCATACTTTCTTTAAATCATCTTCATTAATAAAATCCTCTTCAACAATCAAATGATATGGCACTCTTCTAAATTAGTATAATGTCTAAAAAACTAAGGCTTAAAATCAATGACAACATGTCAAATGATATAACTCTTTCACATACATTAACTTCATTATCAATTGGGGCTAAAATTTTGTTTTGGCCTTTTAGAAGCCTTAGAATATTCAAAGAGAAGTGGTTCAATGCTCCTCAATTTAAACACCACCAACATTGCACTTATCCCTAAGGGAAAGCTTCAAGATACATTCATATAATTTAGGCCCATCTCACATTTTAAATACCATCTACAAGATCTTTACAAAGGTCATCTACCTCAAGCTATATCTTCTCATTTCAAAGATTAAATCTCTCTAGAATGATGTAGTTTTTTCCTACGGTGACAAACCATTGAAGTGGTACTTGTTTCTGAAAAAGATATTCATTCTACCATAGTTAACAATACACTTGCATTTATAGAAAAAATGGGTATGAAAATGGCTTATGATAAGTTGAAATGGTTTTGTTTATTCAAAGTCCTCAAGAAATTTGATTTCTCAGATAAGTGGTTGAAATGGATCAATTAATGTTTGTTAGGAGCGTTCTCCTCTATTATAATCACTAGTATACTAATGGGGTTCTTCAAGTCAAAAACTTGGTTGGGTAGGGTGATTCATTGTTGCCTTCACTATTTATCATTATGGAGGAAGAATCTAGTAGAATCATTACTTTCAAATACAAGTAGGGACCATGGATGGGGACTTGTATTGAAGGTCCATAGATATTTATTACCCACTATTTATTTTCTAATGATACCTTGCTCTTTGGCAGTTCTAATATTAGGGAGGCAATTGAAATCAAACATATATTAGAATTATATTCACAGGTTTCAATACAATAGATCAGTGTCACTATGTCAAAAGTATTCTTTTTCAATACTAATAAGGTTGTGTGATAGAAAATTATTCTTATACTAGGATTCACACAAGATCTCGTGTCTACTTATTTTAGCATCCCTTTCTTTTTAGGCTCGAATAAGGAAGCTTAAAACAAATACATCACTAAGTGGATTAAATGTAGTCCATTTATACATGGAAAGTGAGATTGCTTTCCTTTTCAGGAATAATCTTGTTTGTGAAAATGATATTATCTACTATTCCAAATTATTACCTCTCAATTCTCCAAGCACCTTCAAGCATTATCAAATAGATTGAGAAAATGGGTAAGGAGATTATTTTGAAAGGTAATATGTTAGAAGAAAAAAAGAAACCACTTGTTTCCCTAGAAGATATGTCTTCACCTAAGAGTTTAGGAGGTATTGCAATTCTTGATATGTTAGCTAGAAACAAATCATTCTGGGGAAACTGATTCATAAAATGTACCACATTTTCAGAGAAAAATGGTACCAAATCATGCAAGAAAAAAACCTAAACTTATTGGACCCACTCAAAATTCCCACCATTTGTTTATCCCCCTAATGGCTTAGTAGTGGGGGTCTTCATGATTGCCTCTAGAGAGATAATCAATAAGTACATGATGTGGGAAGTGAACAATGGTGAGAAAGTCTAATTCTAGTTTGACTCATGGAATGGACTCTCCCCAATGAATAAATGTGACACCCTTAAAGATACTTCATCCATTTTCATGGATCATTGGGGCAGCTACTTAGTTGACTATGTCAATTTGTCAAGTTGATTTTAAGTGAAGTCATTTGGAAAGACCCATCACTTTTATGTATCTCCTCACTTGAAAAGGACTTTTGGATTAAGACTTTGTTGAAGAGAAAAATTCTCCTTTCTAATAAATATGACAAAATAATTTGGGCACCTTCAAATGATGGATTCTATTCCATTAGATAGGGATACTGGAAAATAAATGATAAAGAAATTAAGCATAGGGTGTTTGTCTTCTACTGGAACAATGTGGTGCTTGTAAAGGTAGGGTGCTTTGCATGGCTTACACTAAAGAACATTATTCTTACCATTGGTCATCTTCATAAACTCAACATTGCCTATCCTTTTAGATGTGTCATGTTCCAAGATGCCTTTAAAAAAGCGGATCACCTTCTCTAGTGCACTTATGTTCATGAATGTTGGGTAGCCATCACAAGTAAGTTAGGACTACACGTGGCCTTCCCAAACTCATTGTGGGACATGTTCAAGAATTGGCTAGTAATTTTGCAAAATTATTTCTTTGCCTATATTTTGAAATGCATATCGTAGCCTCTATATTTTGGTCAACATAGTGGGAATGAAATAAATGAATATTCATAAACACTATTTTGATAGTTGAGGTAGTTATTGAGGGAATTGAATTGGTTATTTCAGAATTAGTCGATAATTATATTAGAAATTCTAAGTGCTCATACATGTCACTTCCCCCTTTATTCCATCATTCTTGGGTTCTATGGATAAAACTATATATACAGAAGAGATCAAATGACATCCTTTAGAAAGCAGTTTTGTCAAAATCAACTTTGATGGCTCCTCACATGAAAACCCTTGAACTTCAAGAGTTGGAGTATGTATCATAGATAACGCAGGCCAATTGCTTGCCTTAAAATCATCTCACATACACCCAAGTACAAAAAATATGACACAAGCCCAAATATTATTTTCAAGACTCGTACTTCCTAAAGAGATGAAATTCATCAAAATTCACATTGAAGGAGACTCAACTTTGATTATCTCCTCATGTATTCATCGATCATCTTGAAACTGGAAACTAGTCCAAACCCTTAAACAAGCATGGACTATCATGGACTCCTTCAAGGATTGTTCTATCTCACATACACTCAAAAGAGGGTAATAAAGTTGTAGACATTCTCGCAAACTTTGGATACAACTAGAAAGAAGTGGATTCTTTTCATCAGAATGTTCAACTGTCAAATTTTCCAAATTTTCCAAACTACAAGAGCAAGTACATCTTGAGTAATTGACATTCCCAGATGACAGGATATAATTTAAATAGTAAGTTTCACTTTTCTTTAGCTCGGGTGGATGAATTCAGTTGTGGTGCATATCTAAACTGGTATCGTGGAGGCATATTGTGATTCCTTTCGTAATGTTTATCACTTGTCCTTTTTCACTCAGCCACGGGTTTCAAGTGAAACAAGATCTAGTTAGCCTACATAACACCGTGATATGACATATATGAAAACAAAAGGAATTAAGTCACATACATCAAGTGCTTTCTAATAATAGATTAAGAGCTGAGATGCTGGAAATACTAGATCTAGCCAAAGTGAGGACATGGTGGCATTAAGTCCTATAGAGAGTCACGTGAAATTATCTAAAGAAGGGTGCATATGAGATTTTACATCTTGTGATTGTGAAGATGGTACACAATTTGGAATATGGTACCAGTATGATCATCAAGGCAAAGGGAAAAAAATAAGATGTAACTTGGTAATAATGCATCCTATCATTATTATTATGATTGTTACATATAAACGCCTACCAAAGGTTTCCTTATGGATAATTTGGTGGGTATCTATTTTATTCACATGGCCGAGTATTGGACAAATACGTATGATTTAATTCATACTGTGATGTTTCATTAACAGTTTGTTACCGTGCACAATACAAATATTCCTCACATCCTCTTTTAGTGGCACAGGCTAATTTTCACACAAACTGTACTAAAGATAAAACAAAAGTCAGATTTTTTTTTTCTAGATTCATGAAAAAGTAGGGATTTGTTTCTAAATTTTTTGTTGTTTTGGACTACAAACTATGAAGATCATAAAGATCGAATGCTAAAATTTTCAGAAAAATTCATGGTATTTTCAATTTTTTGAAAATTGATCAACTATACAGTTTGTGTGGAGGATAGCCCTACCCCTTTTATATAAGATTGCTCTATTAATAATTATGATGAATTACATTTTGGCTTTAAATACAAAACTTCTTCATGCACAAGTGCACTACCTAACTTGTGTGCTGAGGCACATCTGCTAGTTGAATTTTTTTGGCTAAACATGGAGTATGGCCAAAGTAATTGCAAAGTATACATTCCGGTGAATAGGTGGGAGAGGCCATTTGATGGTTTTCTATCAGATGACTTTCTCAGCATTACATTCAACATGGAGTGTCACAATCGTGTGAGAAGCTTCAGGAACATTCTCGGAGATGAAATCATATATCTCCCAATGGGAAAAAAAGTTCATCTTTTCATTACAACTGATATCGATTTTTCTGTCAAACATTTCAAATTTCTTGCAAATTACAAACAAGTTTGAGGATGTTGTAAGGAAAACAATTTGGGAGGGTTTGGTTTGAAACATACAAATTGTTGCAAGGAAAACAAGTTTGAGGATGTTGTAAGAAAAACATTTTGAGGTTCAGAAGGAACACATGGCGGCAATACCTATGGAAGAATGACGATGGTTAGTGGGCTTCCAGTTTTGGAAACATTTTGTGTGTGGGGTACAAGTACATTACAAACCATGGGCGATTTGGACATACTTCAGGCAAAAAAAAATTTAAAAACTTGCTTGCATGATTCGCAATATTCTTCTTGTCTGATGTGAAATTCATCGAATTCGATGGACCTTTCAAAATAGGTGTAACTTTTGTCAATGTGGAATCTAGGGTTTACGTGGAGTATGGGGCCTGTATGGTTGCCTAAGTGCAAGTTGTGGCATCATCAGCTTGCGTCATTATATAAATCTTGTATATGTTTTTGGACTACAAGTGGTTTTAAAATGTCAATCTAGTTAGTGGCGATGTCGATGTCATTAATATATCAAAGTTTACTAAAATAATTCTTTGCAAGTTTATATATTAGTTTTATCTTTTTGAGCATTATTCCATCTAAATATAATACTTGGCAAGTTGATATATTAGTTTTATTTTTTTGAGCATTATTCCATCTAAATATAATACTTTGCAAGTTGATATATTAGTTTTATTTTTTGAGCATTATTCCATCTTTTAGAAATTGATGTATGTTATAGAACTAAATTTATTGTATACTCATATTTCTAAGATTTTTTTCCTTCTTACTCATGGTTTAGTGATTGGAATTACGTAAATATTATTTATCCTTCTATATTCTTTCTTCTTCTTGTAATAAGTTATAATTGGATGGTTTATTTATATGTTCTTTCCTTTATGAACTTTTAAAACAATGTTATTATTAATATATTATATGTGACTTGTCATTTCTTACCAAACAAATTTAAAATAATTATAATATATTTCATAATAACTAGATATTTTCTAATACTTCCAAAAAGTTGAACCATTAAATCTATTTTGATACAATTTTGTAATAGTTTTATGTTAATTTTTTTGCTGAAATTTACAAGTCATGGATGTTAGAGTTTATCAACTTTATGAATCTATGCTCATAAAATTTAAAAAGAATGACTTTGTTAAAATATATTTGACTAGTCTAACTACAATAATCAACAACTCTATACTATTTTAAATACTATAAGAACATGTTGCAATGCATCTCTTGTTCATTTCTCATATAATATGGCACTTTCAAAAGGATATGTAATAGTTGGAAAAATTTATGCTAGGATGACTAGCAAGGCGGGGTTAGGAATGTAAAGAGGAGAAGGGACTTGAATTTAAAGAGGAAGGATTAGCTTCAACCAAAATATAGTAGGACTCATTTCCTTTCTACTCAAACCACACTTTCATGTTTTGGCACCCTTTAGTCTGATATAAGTCAAACATTAGGAGGGAAAATATTGGAGAGGTCGATTACCTATTATAAGTTTTTTATGTTTTCTTCACTTTATTTGTTCATTTATTGATATAGTCTTTTCTTTGCCATATTAGATTATTTGTAGAAGCAAGATGATCACTAGCACCACAATCAACTAGGCACCCTTGACCAATCTTGGAGTGTTGGAAAGAGGTAGAGAGAAGGTATTATACTTTCGTTTAGATTGAATTCTATATCCAATTTTAAAATACAAATAAATATGAATTGAAAAAGAAAACAAAAAATTGACTCAAGGACCATGTATTTGATTTATGATAAAAATATTACAATTTAACTTGGTAATATATCCTATTTATCCAGGTGAAATAATTATAAAACTAATATGAATTCTTTTGGGCTATACTTCAAGTCATAACCCACACACTTGTAACAATTATTATCTCTTGTAAATAACATAGAAGAATCTCCTACATCTTAGAGGAAATTACCAATCTTCAACCAAAAGGAAGAAAAATAAAAACTATTTTTTTTATTTATATATCTTGCTCCATCAAGCTATGAAGAAATGCTTCATAAGTTATAGTATCAAATCCTAAAATAAATAAATACTTATAGAGATTATTTTTGCATGAATAACATAATTCATAGTGGACATATTCTCAAACTATTATGTTTTGAACACTATATTGATTTATTTATTTTTAATAAGAAATTTGTTTATCCAATTTTACCATGTCTCAAATGTTTCAAGTGTGGAATAGACGAGCATGTTCTTTCTAGTACTAAAAATAACAACACAATATTAACACATTATAATAATTAATTATAACAAATAATAATAATTAATATAGGCTTTTGTACATAACCTATAAAAAAGAATTATTTCATTTTCTTAATGATTAATTAGATTATAACATATTTTGAAACAACACATTATTTACTTAGAAACCATAATTTAATACATTCATAAAACCTTTCTCTAGTTAAGTTTCTATAAAAATTTACACTACACCATAGTTTACCACTCAAATTTTTATTACTTTCTTAATTAAATAAAATTTTCCTTATCATCTATAATGTGCAGTATAGTCACAAGATTTGTACCTATATTATATGAACTATATTGATTTTGTGTATTTTAAAAGCAACCGATAAGTGGTGTGAGGTTAATTTAATATCTTATATTTTTTACAATATTGTACTTACTATTATGACTTTATAGGTGTTTTGGCTGATGATTATTACCCATAATTGAATGAAATGTACCCCTTTTTAATCTTCATCCAAAAGGGAGAAAAATAAAAACTATGTTTTTATTTATATATCTTGCTCCATCAAGCTACAAAGAAATGCTTGATTAGTTATAGTATCAAATCCTAAAATAAATAAATACTCATAGAGATTGTTTTTATATGAGTAACATAATTCTTAGTGGACATATTCTCAAACTATTATGTTTTGAACACAAGATTGATTTATTTCTTTTTAATAAGAAATTTGTTTATCCAATTTTACCATGTCTCAAATGTTTTAGGTGTCCAATAAACAAGCATGTGCTTTTTTGTACTAAAAATAATAACACAATATTAACACATTATAATAATTAATTTTAACAAATAATAATAATTAATATAAGCTTTCCCCCATAACCTATAAAAAGGAATTATTTCATTTTCTTAATGATTAATTAAATTATAACATATTTTAAAGCAACACAATATTTTTCTAGAAACCATAATTTAATACATTCATAAAACCTTTTTCTAGTAAAGTTTCTATAAAGTTTTACACTGCATCATGTTTTACCACTCAAATTATACATTACTTTCTTAATTAAATAAAATTTTCCTTATTATCTATAACGTGTAGTATAGTCACAAGATTTGTACCTATATTATAAGAACTATATTGATTTTGTGTATTTTAAAATCAACAAATAAGTGGTATGAGGTTAATTTAATATCTTATTTTTTTACAATATTGTACCAACTATTATGACTTTATAGTTGTTTTGGTTGATGATTATTACCCATTTTTTAATCATTCATGTGATGCTATATCAGCTATACAAGGTTGTCCATTTTCTATGACTATTGGTCTCACTTTTTTTCAGACTATTTTAGACACATTGACAAAAATTATGTTAATGTAGTATTATTTTTTATGATATAATTCTAAAATCTTATTTCTTAGGGTCTTTCCATGTTAGCTATCGTTAAAAAAGGGAGTGATTGAAAACTTTTACATAAGATTTAAGAATATATATAAATAAGATGCTTAATTACTAGATTCTCTCTACTACTTATAAAAATATTCATATAAGATATTTCTAATTTTTATTTTTTTTACTATTAAATTTTGTCAAATAAATTAATTTGAAAGAGAAATTCAGGCTTCAAATTTTTTATTCCAGAACCTCAGCAAAAGACAACCTACGAATGAGATAGCAGATTTATTTGGGAAACACAATTATTAAAAGTGTATAGATTATTTTATGTCGTTAATCAACTTTATTAGTATAAATTCCTTTTACGTTTTGAACTCGCAAAAGCAGAATTCTTTATCTCTCGCTTGGATCCACTTATCCCAACTTTGGGCACACTATTATGAATGAGGATGTTTTTGACTAATATTGAACTTTGATTGTTTGGTGAGATACAATAGGAAGAATACGGACAAACATCCACACCTCATTACTTCACTTTATCGATTAATTTTAAATTAATCTTGATATAACGTGTTTCTAAGGAATCTTGACTTTAGGTAAACCTATGTTCCATGCCAAAGGGAAAATGTATGTACCTAGGTGTTTCCTTGTGTAGATGTCACATGATATATTTTGAAAAATCTAAGCAACAAAGTAGAATACATATCTTGCCAAAGGAAACATATTTTTTAAAACTCTCTTTATATATTTTACTTTTGAGTTTTTTGGATGACCAATTCTAGATTTCCTTAAATGACAATAAAATGACAATAAAATTTGTATTCATATAAATGCAGGGAGCAATTTATTTAACAAATATATTTGCAACTGCATGCTTCTATCAATCAAATAAATGGTTGGAGTATATCTTTTTTTTACCTTAAATCATTTGTGTGGAAACAAGTCAATATAGATAGTATTTGTCTACTTGTCATTTTATAACTATTATCATATTTGTAATGCCCCTTCAGGTGATAGGACTAAGCCTAAATCTACTAAGTTGGTTAAGTTTTTTTGTATTATTTTTGTCAAACAAGTTCCCTATGATTACTTCTTGGATTCATTCATTTAAATGTCTAAGTTAGTTAATCATGTCCTACATATACATTACAATTTTCAAAATGCATTAACCATAACATGAAACACTTAATAAGAAAGGACCATAAGTACAAGTAAAGCATGAATCTCATCAAACAAGTGAACTAAATAATGTTATCTCCTTTTTTTAAGGAATTCGCATAAAACATATACCAAGATTGATATTACAAAAGAAATTGATAATAATCTTGCACTTTTCATTTCAAAGATCTTGATATACATTTCATATTCCTATCTACCCATGTCTTTTACATGGATTTTTTCCATAATACATCAATAATTTTCCCTTTTATTATATACATCATTTGAAATTTACATCAAGTACAAACCAAGCATCTTCAAAGCACTATACAAGAATCTTCATGACATGACTCCATTGTAAAGCCACAAAGAAGCCTCAAGTTTTTCCATCCAACCACATAGACCCTAAGGAACCACCACTTGAGCAAGGAGATAAAACCATGATCCAAAAAAGGTCAAAGATACTAGGGATAAATTTCCATGGAAAGAAAGAAAATGGCACAAAAGTAGGACTCAAAGAACCATCAAGGGGGGGAAAAATTTGAGTAAGAAATTATAAACTCATCTAGGTGAGTGTCATAATACCTTCCCAAAGTGTTGGGATCAACCATGCAGGCTCAAGGTTTTCTTACACATAGGATGCCTTTTTCTTGAGTACTCCAATGAGGACATGCATGACCATGTAATGCTAGGATAAACCACACAGGTTAGAGACTTATAAACTATGCATAATGTCCCTTCCTTGAGTAATCCAACAATACTACATAAATTATCTTTTTAATGTATGAAAACCCAACCGAAACCCAAGTTCATTTTTATTATGTTATCACTTGTTAATTAACCCACACTAGAGTCATCCTACATAGTGCTCACATCCAAACATAGGATCCTTGGCTACCACTTCTGAACCCCAACACCTATGGTGGGCCACTCAACTAGGGTTTCTACCCTAATCAAGAAAATTGAACACAAGCATCCATACATACTTAACTAGTCCCTTGATCACATAGAAAGAAATACCTGGATGCAAAATAACTTGACAAACCATCCAAAATATCAAATAAAAAAGTGGCAAGGAAAGAAACTATAAAGTGGTGGATTCATCATTTATAACTACACCTTTTACCATAATTTCTCTTCTTTTATTGTATGTGCGCATTTATCAAGTAGTATGGATAGTTTTCATTTTATAGTTGTGTAGATCTATTAATTCTCAACCAATGTCTCACATTCATACATCATAGTTGTCCATATATTAAGCATATTGGTGCATTTTTTAAGAAGTGCATTTACACGATAAAATAGCACATATATTTTGTAGAATCACACAGTTATTTGAACATCACATTTATCAAGAAATACAATGCATTTAAGAAGATGGATCACCAATAATGAGTGGATGGAATAAAACTCATATCTTAGGAATACCTACACATATGTGTAGCATAACTATGCATTTATTCTAGAGAGTCTAAAAATATATATAATTTTATGAATCAAATTTCTAGAATGGATACGATCAAGTGGAGTCTTTCACATTATTCCTAGGCTAAATATCTAGGTTGAGAATTCCCCCATCAATCCCTTTTAAAGGAATTCAATTCCTAGAAATTTATCATCTTGCATCTTGTTCGATAGGTTCATCTTCAACTTCATCTTTAGAATTTTTTGAACTGCTTATATGCATTATTTCCCTCCTCTTTCTTGGTCAATTGGTAATCTACTTGACCCTTTTCTTGGCTTGTGGTGTAGGTTCTTGCTTAACCTTTACCAATCTCCCTAATTTCCTATGCATGATAGGTGCTTCCACCTCTGGCTTCCTCCTAATCTTTTCATGTTGTACTCTCACTAGTTGCACTTATACAACTGTTTCATAAGCTACAATACAAGCTTGCACACAAGGTTGTGCCATTGTTACTCCTTCTAAAGGTCCTACCATAGAAATGGGAATTACTGCAAATACCTCATTTTGACCACTAGCTTTCATCTCCAACACAATTCCTTTAATCTCATTGTACTCTTTTCGTGTCATGCCAGATTCTTTAAGAATGGAATGTATCTCCTTTTCAACCTCTTTCTTACTTACTTTTCTATATAGTTCAACCTGATATATTTTTTATCTCTCCTCATAGGTTCCCCATCTAGGGCACTCTGTGTCCTACTCAGATTCAAGTATGATCTTCACATAACCTTCTATGAGCTCTGCACTCATCTCATAACCCATATGCTAAATGAATTTGAATTTGGGATTCACTACTTACATACAGGTGTTGTATGTCTCCACCATGAAGCATAAATCTTCCTTATACTTCTCTACCATGGAGGGAGGTATTTAATATCTTAGTTTCATCTCTAATTGGAAAAATTTCATCATTCTATCAATGTCATCATCTCTGACATTCTCTAGATTGGATCTGTAGCATTGAGTCACCATCTTCATTGCACACTTGTTGCTAACCCAATTTAACAATCCAAGAAACTTCCTTGTAACATAAAAGAATATATGAGTCAACAAGGACTCAAATCTTAATAATGCATTCTTTTTTCCTTCAACATTGCAATATTATCCAATAATTGCATTCTAATAATCTTGCATAAGTTAACCTTTCTTCATTCAATTGTCATTACATAAGCCGCATAAAGAAATCTAGTTGGTACTGAGTTAACCCATGATCCATGGTTCAACTTGTACCCTATAAACTTGGTTAACAATTTTACTCCTTTATCCTACATAAGTTCAACCTTCATGTTCCTTCTATCAAACTTCGTCTTTAGGTTCATCTCAACCATTTTCCTAAAATTCTTCTCATTTACAGGATTACATCCTTCATTACTCAATCCTATGACCTTGTGAATTACGACATTGTCAATAACAATCTTCTCATCTCCTAACCAAAACATATCATCATGTACCCTACTCAAAATAATTTAGGTCCAGTCATGATTGTCAAATTCTCTGTAAAACATATAATTCACCAAATTCAAATTCTCTAGGTGCACATACTCAGACTTCAAAGATAAGTCATTGATGCACATCTTTCCCAAATCCTCATGAATTTCATCATCACCTATGCTATCAATCTTACAGTAAATATAGCTTTTTATATATTTGATATGTAACACATTTTCTACAACCTACAAAAATGTTCCCATCAAATCATCCAATAATGATAAAATTAGATGCTTTTTGAATTCATAATGCGGTCTATCACTTATATCATGCACTAATTGACTTTCAATTTGAACTATGAACACTAAAATTTTGGATTCAAGCTTCGCAAAATACTTTAAAAACATGATTTAGGGCTCCTGTAACTTTTCACTTCCCAAATTGCACTTCACACTTTAGTTTCTTCTCAAATTACTCTTTAATTTTCTCAAGACACTTCACACAAATAAATGGTACATACAATCTTACTTGTGATCTTTAAATCATTTCAATCACACTGCACATTAAATGTGTATCTACCATAGATTCAAGTACTATCTTTGTATACCAATAAGCTTGATTTCTCAATTTCTTCTTATTGTGAACATATCAGAATTTGTACACTTGACCATAGCCTTCTCTCTATGTCATTAACCTCCTATTAACAACACAACTTCCAACTCTCTCTCTCTCTCTCTCTCTCTCTCTCTCTCTCTCTCTAACATTAGTTTTGGCCAACTAATTCCCTGTAACAACTAAAACTACTTAATTCAGGTGGGATAAGTCACAAACAACCTTTGACTTCAATACCTTATCATTTGCATCGAAAAGTTGCTCCTCCAAAACTATATAAGAGCTTTCTAGATCTTTAGCAATCACAAATGCTTCCTTGAATTCATCAACATGTTCCTTAATTTCTTCCTTCTGACTGTAGTCATTTCATTAACATTCATTCTATCATTTATGTTGTTGTTCCTTCTATTATTTGGATTTCTATTAATGTCCATTTTGCACATTCTACAATATCTTGTTGTGCATACGAAGTTATTACATAATTGACATACAGGTGCCTTTTTTCTCTAATTCATTCCATTCTAATTCTTAGGTGCTCTACAATTCCTTGCAATGTGTCTAGGGTTGTTACACTTGTAACACACAAACTGATTCTTCTCTCCATTAGATGGCTCTCCATCATTGGATATGTTTTGTGATCTTCCTCTTTCATTACCTGTAGGGTTATTATTCCTATAATTCTACTATTTGCATTATTACAATCAAACTTAGGTTTCTTACATTCTACTGCCTTATGACCATAGGCATGACAATTATAACAATAGAAATTAGTAATGGGTTTAAAAGGCTGACCTATGCAATCTCTTTTTATGTGTCCAACTTCATTACATATGAAGTATCTACCTCTAAACTCACATCTTACTTCATTGGATGGTTCATCTTGCTTAGGCTTATCAACTTGCTCTATTTTCTTAGGTTCATCAATTTTAGCTAATAAATCAATTAACTCAACTTTCATTGATACTTCAATAGACGTGCTTGATTTTACCTCAATTGGATCTAATTCCTTAGTGGATTCAATAAATTGATTTGGTTCTCTTCTAATTTCAACTTTCTTGGTTGATTTCTCTCCAATCAGATATCCAATTCTTGTCTTGTCATAAGAAGGTCCCTAATGAAATATCTGTTGATCTATCTTATCTTTTCACTACTGGAACAAAGTTTCTCTAGTTGTTGCTTAGCTTGTGTCGATTCTCCTTTCACAATAATGTTGTACTTTATTAACTTAACATGTTCAATCTTGATATTATCTAATTCAAATGTAACTTGACTTAACTAGGATCTAAGATCTACATTTTTAGTTTTCAGCTCTAGTTTATTCTTTGTTGCCATTTCTCTTAAGACTCAACTTAAGTTCAACTATTTTCAGTTCATTTTTCAAGATCTCATTTTCTTTCTGAAGATCTCCTACTTCATCATTATCACTACTCCACGCAATTGATTCCTTGCCAGATTCTAAATCATCAACCTTGTCTTTGAAGTTGTCAATGAAAACTTTTACATCTTAAAATCTATCTTTTAGGTTATCTCTTTCTTCAGTAAGAAGGTCAATCTACTCAAGAGCTTCTAAAAGGATTTTCTTCAATTGTTCCATATCTTTAGGGGCTTTACTTAATTTTTTAAACTTCTTCAATGTAATTGGGCTCTGATACCAATTGTTATAAATAGATAATACTGATTCACCCACACCCCCCCTCCCCCTCTTAGTATTACTTCTTTCTAACAAGTACATGACGTGGGAAGTCAACAATGGTGAGAAAGTCAGATTCTACCTAGTTGACTCATAGAATGGACACTCTATAATAAATTAATGTGATACCCTTCAAAATACTTCATCCATTTTCATGGGCCATTGGGGCAGCCACTTGGTTGACTATGTCAACACTGTCAAGTTGATATCAAGTGAAGTTGTTTGGAAAGAGCTGTTACTTTTACCTCTCTCCTCACTTCAAAAGGACCTTTAAGTTGAGACTTTGTTGAAGAGAAAAGTTCTCCTTTTTAATAAATATGACAAAATTATTTGTGCACCTTCAAATAATGGATACTATTCCATCAGATAGGGCTAATAGAAAATAAGTGATAAAGCAATTAAGAATATGACATTTTTACTCAACTAGAACAATGTGATGCTTCCAAAGGGGGGGGGTGGTTTGCATGGCTTACATTAAAAAACATAATTCTTACTAGTGATCACCTTCATAAATTCAATATTTCTTATCCTTTTAGATGTTTCCTATGGCAACTTCTCCAATGCACTTATGTTTATGAATGTTGGGTAGCCATCACATGTAAGTTAGGAGTGCACTTGGCCTTCCCAAAATCACTATGGAACATGTTCTAGAATTGGCTAGAAATTTTGAAAAAAATCTTTCTTTGACTATATTTTAAAATGCATCCCAACCACCATATTTTGGTCAATATAGTGAGAACAAAATAAAAGAATATTCAGAAATACTATCTTGATAGTTGAGGAGGTTATTGAGGGAATTGAATTGGATATTTCAAAATTGGTCAATAATTATGTTAGAAACACTGAGTGCTCATACATCTCACTCCCCATTTTATTTCTTCCTTCTTAGGTTCTATGGGTCAAGCTGTGAATAGAGAAGAGATCAAATGATATTCTCTAGAGTGCACTTTTGTCAAAATCAACTATGATGTCCTCACTATGATTATTCTGTAGATCATAGAGGCAAAATGCTTGCCTTCAAATCATCTCACATAATCCCAGATACTAAAAATATGGCACAAGCCCAAGCATTACTTTCAAGACTCGTACCTACTAAACGAATAGAATTTTTAAAAAATCATAGTGAAGGTGGCTCAAATTTGATTATCTCCTCATGTATTCATTACTCATCTTCAAACTGGAGAATAGACCAAACTCTTAAACATGCATGGACTAACATGGACTCCTTGAAGGATTGTTCTATCTCATATACACTAAAGAGGGTAATAAAATTATAGACATTCTTGAAAACTTTGGATATGACTAGGAGGAAGTGTATTCATTTCATCACAATCTTCAACTGTGTGATTGTTCCACACTACAAGAGCAAGTACAACTTGAGAAATTGACATTCCAAGATGAACGGATATAAGTTAGATAGTAAGTTCCTCTAGCTCGGGTGGATGATTTCCGTTGTGGTGCATATCTAAATTGGTATTTTTGAGGCATATTGTGATTCCTTCGGTAATTCTTATCAATTATCCTTTTTCACTAGGCCGCAGGTTTCAAGTGAAACAAGATCTAGTATGCCTACATAACACCGTGATATGACATATATGAAAACAAAAGGAATTAATTCACATACATCAAGTGCTTTCTAATAATATATTAAGAGCTGAGATGCTGGAAATACTAGATCTAGCCAAGTGAGGACATGGTGGCATTAAGTCCTACAGAGAGTCACGTGGAATTATCTAAATGAAGGGTGCATATGAGATTTTACATCTTGTGATTGCGAAGATGGTACACAATTTGGAATATGGTACCAGTATGATCATCAAGGCAAAGGGGAAAAAATAAGATGTAACTTGGTAATAATGCATCCTATCATTATTATTATGATTGTTACATATAGACGCCTACCAAAGGTTTCCTTATCAATAATTTGGTGGATATCTATTTTATTCACATGGCCGATTTAATACATATGATTTAATTCATACTGTAATGTTCAATTTACAGTTTGTTAGCCTGCACAATACAAATATTCTTCACATCTTCTTTTAGTGGGACGGGCTAATCTTTAGATAAACTGTACTAAAGACAAACTATGCAAATCATGAAGATCGAATGCTGAAATTTTCAGACAAATCTATGATATTTTCAATTTTTTGAAAATTAGTCAATTGTACAATTTACCTAAAAGATAGCCGTGCCCGTTTTAGTATAAGGTTACTCTATTAATAATTATGGTGAATTACATTTTGACTTTAAATACAAACCTTCTTCATTCTTCATGCACCAGTGCATTACCTAACTTGTGTGCTGAGGCACATCTGCTAGTTCAGAAGGAACACATGGCGGCAATAGCAGAATTTCTGGGTGCTCTATCTAAACGATGGTCAGTGGGATTCCAGTTTTGGAAATATTTTGTGTGAGGGCTAGAAGTACCTTACAAACTATGGCCGATTTGGACATAGTTCAGGCAAAAGTTTCTTTTTTTAAAACTTGCGTACATGATTTACAATATTCTTCTTGTCTGATGTGAAATTCATTGAATTCGATTGGCCTTTGAAAATGGGTGTAACTTTTGTCAATGTGGAAGCTTGGGTCTACGTGGAATATGGGGCCTGTATTTTGTTTACAAACTGCAAGTTGTGGCATCATCATCTTGGGTCATTATATAAATCTTGTATATGTTTTTGGACTACAAGTGGTTTTAAAATGTCAATCTAGTTAGTGGTGATGTCGATGTAATTAATATATCAAAGTTTACAAAAATATAATACTTTGCAAGTTGATATATTAGTTTTAATTTTTTGAGCATTATTCCGTCTAAATATAATACTTTGCAAGTTGGTTTTATTTTTTTGCGCATTATTCTATCTAAATATAATACTTTGCAAGTTGATATATTAGTTTTATTTTTTTAGCATTATTCCATCTTTTGGATATTGATGCATGTTATAGAATTAAATTTATTGTATATTCATATTTATAAGATTTTTTTCTACTTGCTCATGGTCTAGTGGTTGGAATTAAATATTTTTTATCTTTCCATGTTCTTTCTTCTTCTTGTAATAGGTTATAATTGGATGGTTCATTTCTATGTTCTTCTTTTTATGAACTTTTAAAGTAATGTTATTATTAATATATTATATGTGACTTGTCATTTTTGACCAAACAAATTTAAAATAAGTTTAATATATTTCATAATTACTAGATATTTTCTAATACTTCCAAGAAGTTGAACCATTAAATCTACTTTGATACAATTTTGTAATTTTTTATGTTAATTTTTCTATAAAATTTACAAGTGGTGGATGTTAGAGTTTATCAACTTTATGAATATATGCTCATTAAATTTAAAAAGAATGACTTTGTTAAAATATATTTGACTAGTCAAACTACAATAATCAACAACTCTATACTATTTTAAATACTATAAGAACATGATGCAATGAATCTCTTCTTCATTTCTCATTTAATATGGCACTTTCAAAAGAATATGTTATAGTTGGAATGTAAAGAGGAGAAGGGACTTGAATTTAAAAAAGATGGATTAGCTTCACCAAAAATATAGTAGGACTCATTTTCTTTCTACCCAAACCACACTCATGTTTTGGCACCTCTTTGTCTAATATAAGCCCTAACTTAGTAGGGATGGTATTGGACAGGTCGAATACCTATTATAAGTTTTTAATGTTTTTTTCACTTTATTTGTTCATTTATTGATATAGTCTTTTTTTTCATATTAGATAGATTGTAGAAGCACGATGAAATAAATATCATTTTTTTATCATATTAGATAATTTGTAGAAGCAAGATGAAATAGATAGTATTTTTTTCACCTACTATTTTCCAACATTTATCATATTCAAAATTGGGCCTTTAATCAAAAGCACCATAGTCAACTAGCCACCCTAGACCAATCTTGGGGAGTTGGAAAGAGGTAGAGAGAAGGTATTATACTTTCATTTAGATTGAATTCTATATCCAATTTTAAAATACAAATAAATATGAGTTGTAAAAGAAAAGAAAAAATTGATGTATTCATTAGGTATATAATATGCTTAAACAATGAATTTGACTCAAGGACCATGTATTTGATTTACAATAAAAATATTACAATTTAACTTGATAATATATCCTATTTATCTAGGTGAAATAATTATAAAAGTAAGATGAACTCTTCTAGGCTATACTTCAAGTCATAACCCACAACTTGTAACAATTAAATTGTCTCTTGGAAATAACATAGAAAAATCTCCTACATCTTGGAGGAAATTACCAATCTTCACCCAAAAGGGGGAAAAATAAAAACTATTTTTTTTATTTATATATCTTGCTCCATCAAGCTATGAAGAAATGCTTGATTAGTTATAGTATAGTATCAAATCCTAAAATAAATAAATACTCATAGAGATTATTTTTGTATGAGTAACTTAGTGGACATATTCTCAAACTATTATGTTTTGAACACAAGATTGATTTATTTCTTTTTAATAAGAAATTTTTTTATCCAATTTTACCATGTCTCAAATGTTTTAGTGTTGAATAGACAAGCATGTGCTTTCTCGTACTAAAAATAATAACACAATATTAACACATTATAATAATTAATTTTAACAAATTATTATTATTATTATAGGCTTTCCCCCATAACCTATAAAAAAGAATTATTTTATTTTCTTAATGATTAATTAAATTATAACATATTTTAAAGAAACACAATATTTATTTAGAAACCATAATTAAATGCATTCATAAAACCTTTTTCTAGTAAAGTTTCTATAAAGTTTTACAATTGTGTTTTACCACTCAAATTTCCATTACTTTCTTAATTAAATAAAATTTGCCTTATTATCTATAACATGTAGTATAGTCACATTTTTGTACCTATATTATAAGAACTATATTGATTTTGTGTATTCTAAAAGCAATAGATAAGTGGTGTGAGGTTAATTTAATATCTAATATTTTTTACAATATTGTACCAACTATTATGACTTTATAGTTGCTTTTGCTAATGACTATTATCCATAATTGAATGAAATGTACCCCTTTTTAATCATTCATGTGATGCTATATCAGTTATACAAGTAAGGTTGTCCATTTTGTATGATTGTTGGTCTCACTTTTTTTCTCAGACTATTTTAGACACATTGACAAAAATTATTTTAATGTGATATCATTTTTTATGATATAATTCTAAAATCCTATTTCCTAGGATCTTTCTTGACATAAGATAAAAAAAAATATAAAGATAAGATGCTTAATTACTAGATTCTCTCCTATTTATAAAAATATTCATATAAGATATTTCCAATTTTTAATTTTTTTTTATTATTAGATTTGTCAAATAAATTAATTTGAAAGAGAAATTCAGGCTTCAAATTTTTTATTCCAAAACCTTAGCAAAAGACAACCTACAAATGAAATAGGAGATTTATTTGGGAAACGCAATTATTAAAAGTGTATAGATTAAAAAAAAATTTATTGTCAATCAACATTATTAGTATAAATTCCTTATACGTGTTGAACTCTCAAAAGCATAATTCTTTATCTCTCGCATGGATCCACTTATCCCAACTTTGGGCATACTATTATGAATGAGGAATATTCCATGTTATTTTGTTTCCTTATTAGGATTGTTTGGTGAATATTCCATGTTATTCTCTTTCCTTATGAGTTACAATAGGAAGAATAGTGAGAAACATCCACACCCCATTCATCCCTCACTTCACGGACTTCACTTTATCGAAATTAATTTTAACTTAATCTTGATATGATGTGTTTCTAAGGAATCTTGACTTGTAGGTAAACCTATGTGTCATGCCAAAGGGAAAATGTATATACCTAGGTGTTTCCTTGTGTAGATGTCACATGATATATTTTAGAAACATCTAAACAACAAAGTAGAATACATATCTTGCCAAAGGAAACATATTTTCTAAAACTCTCCTTATATATTTCACTTTTGAGTTTTTTGGATGACCACTTCTAGATATCCTTAAATGACAATAAAATTTGTATTCATATAAAATGCAGGGAGTAATTTATTTGACAAATATATTTGCAACTGCATGCTTCTATCAATCAAATAAATGTCTGGAGTAAATCTTTTTTTGGTATCTTAAATCATTTGTGTACTTGTCATTTTATAACTATTATCATATTTGTGATGCCCCTTCAGGAACCTGACAGGACTAAGCCTAAATCTACTAAGTTGGTTAAGTTTATTTTGTATTATTTTTGTCAAACATGTTCCCTATGATTACTTCTTAGATTGATTCATTTAAACATATAAGTTAGTTAATCATGTCCTACCTATATGTTACAATTTTCAAAATGCATTAACCATAACACGAAACACTTAATAAGAAAGGACCATAAGTATAAGTAAAGCATGAATCTCATTAAACAAGTGAACAATAACATTATCTCTTATTTTTATGGAACTCTCATTAAACATATACCAAGATTGATATTTAAAAAGAAATAGATAAGAAACCCACCCTTTACCTGTCATAGATCTCAATATACATTTCGTATTCCTATCTACCCATGTCTTTTACATGGATTGTTTCCATAATAGATCAATAATTTTCCCTTTTATAATATACATTATTTAAAAATTATATCAAGTACAAAGCAATAAAAAACATCTTCAAATATCCTTATATGCACTATACAAGCATCTTCATGACATGACTCCATTGTAAAGCCACAAAGAAGCCTCCAATTTTTCCATCCAACCACATAGGTCCTAAGGAACAACCCCTTGGGCAAGGAGATAAAACCATGATCCAAATAAAGTCAAAGCTACTAGGGATAAATTTCCATGGAAAGAAATAAAATGACACAAAAGTAGAAGGACTCAAAGAACCATCAAGGGAAAAATTTTGAGTAAGGAATTATAAACCCATCTAGGTGAGTGTCATAATACCTTCCCAAAGTGTTGGCATCAACCATGTAGGATCAAGGTCATCTTATGCATAGGATGCCTTTTTCTTGAGTACTCCAACAAGGACATGCATGACCATGTAATGCTAGGATAATCCACACGGGTTAGAGACTTATAAACTATGCATAATATCCCTTCCTTGAGTAATCCAACAATACTACATAAATTATATTGTTAATGTATGAAAACCCAACCGAAACCCAAGTTCATTTTTATTATGTTATCACTTGATAATTAACTCACATTAGAGTCATCCTACATAGTGCTCACATCCAAGCATAGGATCCTTGGCCACCACTTCTAGGCCCCAACACCTATGGTGGGCCACTCAACTAGGGTTTCTACCCTAATCAAAAAAATTGAACACAAGCATCCATACACACATAACCTATCCCTTGATCACATAGAAAGAAATACTTGGATGGAAAATAACTGGACAAGCCATCAGAAATATCAAATAAAAAAAGTGGCAAGGTAAGAACTATAAAGTGGTGCATTCATCATTTAAAACTACACCTTTAACCATAATTTCTATGCTTTTATTGTATGTGTGCATTTATCAAGTAGTATGGAGAATTTTCCTTTTATAGTTGTGCATCTATTAATTCTCAACCAATACTTCACATTCATACATCATAGTTGTGCATATATTAATCATATCGGTGCATTTTTTAAGAAGTGCATTTACACAATAAAATAGCACATATATTTTGCAGAATCACATAGTTGTTTGAGCATCACATTTATCAAGTAGTACAATGCATTTAAGAAGATAGATCACAAAAAATGAGTGGATGGAAGAAAACACATATCTTAGGAATACCTACACATATATGTAGTATAATTGTGCATTTATTCTAGAGACTCTAGAAATATATATAATTTTACGAATCAAATTTCTAGAATGGATAGGATCAAGTGGAGTCCTCATTATTCCTAGGCTAAATCTCTAGGCTGAGAATTCCTCCATCAATCCCTTTAAAGGGAATTCAATTCCTAGAGATTTATCATGAACTACAAGTAAATATGAAAGAACTCAGACATGAAAGTTGTTTCTCCACCAAAATGAAAGATCAAGCCGTAATAACTAAAGTTGTGGATATCATAAAACAAGTATCCGTACATATAATAATCAAGCTTCTTTGATTAAATTAATTGATTAATAGAAAGGAATTGAAGAAGATGGAATCTATTTGTCTTCCTATGAAATGAGGTCGATAATGTCCTTGTTTACAAGCTCCCAATCTTCCCATGCCTCCCTCTAGTCTAGTTATTCTTCTACTCCTTGGTCATCCAAATTCTTCTTGTGCAGATAAATAATTTAGAATAGTTTTGGCCTTAATTTTTCTATTTTTTTAATTTCTAGAAAACCTCCTAATTTATAGAGAAAAATATCATAGTATTGGTTGTGCCCATTGCAACCAATGCCCTAATTAAAGTCTAATTTATAAAATCTTTGTATTAGTGTATGTTTTATGAAATTTATTTAATAAATCCTTTTAGTTTCTAATATCACAATATTCTGGGACATTAAGTCTAAAAGGTATCTTGAGGTGTGATGGTTGATTTGTATGATCTTTACCCAAAAGTCATAGTTTCAAACCTTAAGAGTGTTTTCAACTTAAAGTCCTTACATTCTCTATTTAGTAATGATTTGAATGTTTCATTCTCATGGACGACTCTTGAAGAGTTATGTAGGTGAGTGATTTGAAGGTGAGATTGCATGAGCGACAGGTTCAAGGTTCAAATCTCTTGATATTACTTTTACTTCTTTTATTTATTTTATTTTATTAGTCCAATTATAGTCTATTATTTATGCAAGAAATGACATCCAATACTAACATGCACACATAGATACATATATACATTTTTACTCAAGTATATATGTGTGTACCCATATATACTCAAGTATATATGTGTGTTCCCATATATACTCAAGTAAACATGTATATTTAGATGTACAACTACAATTTGATAATGATGAAAGTAAAGCATCCTTAAACAAACAAAACTAAATATAAGAATCCCCAAGATCCCAATTTGGGTAACTAACTTTTCTATAAGAAATATATGCTCAATTGCCTATGTGGATCATAGTTACATTGCCAAATCAATTAATATAATAGAGGTTTCTCCACTTGTTCCTCAACACACCAGCATCACCAATGAGTACATATGTCTATATATAATATCATGATATGTCATATATAATAGTATAAGCACTAAATAGGTTAACAGGGTTAGAAATCCATAATGTCCATAATCCACATATAAAATCTTGTAAAATACATCATAAGAAATGTATCTAAACCACATCAAGTAATTTAACATACTTTTCTATCTCTATGATAAGCTTGTTAGAATATATAGTCCACTAATATAACTAGATGGGGGGTGAATCAGTTATCCAACTATTATCAAAATTATCAACCTTAAACAAACTTAACCATATGAGAAATATAAACTAAAACAACAACAAGATAGTCATACATAATAACACCAGATACGTTAACTAGGGAAACCCTTGATTAGAGTGAAAACTTCAGTGAGGATGGTGCCCACAAGATGATGTACTAATATAAATATTCCTTGTTTGTGGATGGATTTTGTTAGGATCCTATGAATACATTCAATACATATGAGTCCTTGTTAGGAGACTTTGAATCCCTGTTAGGAGATTCCAACCCTGTTAAGAGTTGTGGAAGAAAGTTGGATCTAATGCCCAAACAACTTCAAGGATAAGGTCGATGAACCCAATGTCCAAATGATCTCTATATTATTCCTTATAGAATTTTAGAAATGAAATGTACTTCCTTTCTCTTTTTCTATCCTGTCAATCAGACCTCTGCTCCTTTTGATCCTATAACCAATCACAAAACTCACATTTGATAATCCCTTGGATCACTTACTTCCATTTAGTAAGCACTCTGCTCCTTTTCACGCTTCGAATTTCATACAATGATCCCAACACTTTACAAACAAGGAAAAAAAAATTCCTTTATACCATATCTTTATAATAATTCCTTTTTTAAGCCTTAAGGCTTTCCAATAAAAAGATAATTAATTAATTACAATTATAATAGCACTATTAGCTCACAGTCTATACAAAACTTCACACGTGTGATACTAGGGCTTGTGAACTTGCTAATGTCATCAACAAATTGTCCTCTATCACTGCCTAACTACACATCTTCTCATTACATCTCAGATGTAAGATAGCAAAAAAACATCAAGAACTACTTTCCCAATACTATGTTCTAAACTACTCTCTATAAATTAGGTACAGCTTCCATACATCTTTGACTTAGACTCGATGCACTCAACCATGTCATCAAGACACTGTATTGAACATCTCCATAATTGTGCATCACTAGACAATCAAACCATTGTCCATACCATTAATATCTAGTCTGCTACTCAACCAGTCTTTACTAAAACCATGTTATGTTGACATTAATGACAAATATAGTCATGAATTCAATATGTTAATACTCTCTAATGCTTAGGATGCTCACCCAAAGAAGTATCATCAACATTCATGCTAACAATCTCTCTCATTAGCATTGATGGCAACATAGATGAAATGGTATCTAATTTCCATGAATATCGAAAGGTGTTTTGCTACTGTTGTTGGCCAGCATCAATTGTCCACATGCTAAAAGGATCATCACAATAGGTGCATACTCATGCTTCTTCTACAACAATGGTTTACTTCACACTAAAAAATTCACAATACATCAAGTGCATAATCCTACTTCCTTTCATGAATCTTTCTAAATCTTTCTAAAGCGATATCTCTCCCTTATTCATACAATGCTTCTAGTTTTCATGGATATTCTCTCCCCCATTAACATTAGTGTCAAAGGCCTCAATGTTACAACTGTAAAATTTTATGAAATCCAACTTCACAACTTGTCAAGATCACCTGCATGCAAATAACCTATTGAAGGGAAACCAAGGAAGGACAAGGTGGAGCTTGGAAAAACACTAAATAGACTGAGAGAGAAGATATTGCAAACAAAGAAAATTTTATTGCTATTGAAAATGAGATATGAGTTGAGAAAATACAATGAGAGAGCCCAAATTTAAAGGCCTCATGGAAGTTTGTAAAACAAGTTGGAAAGTGCTAGAAGATAAGGTTGACAACTAAGCATACATCCATAAAAGGTGGGACATCCTGGAACAAGGTGAGAGGATAAGTATGACTTAGATAGGAACAAACTCCTGTGTTGTCAACAACTCATCAACTACAACTATTAACTAAATGCATTAACCTAAGTAAACTTAAGTAAAAGAATAAATAATTATTTACTTTAACACCCACCCTTAAGTGCAACTTAGGGGAATGCCTTAAGCTAACGAAAACTGAGATGAAAATACAAAATGGGTCCCAAAAATGAGGCCATGTTAGGTACCCATATACAATGCAAAGAAATGCAACCTTTGAAAATGGGGAAAGAGGGAAAACCTCATGGGAAAAACCCTCCCCAAAAAAGAGGTAAGAAAGTCTAGTAAGAAAACAAGAATAAGAAGTGATCATGAAGAGCATCACTAAAGCATGAAGAAGTCACAAATTCTATCATTAGAAAGAAAACCTCCATGGAAGAAGAAGGCGTGAATTGAGCATGTCTATATGGTAGATGATCCATCTCACCAAAATGCATAGGTAGCCAGCCACTACAATTGCCTAGTTTATAGGATCAACCACTAAATACATAGCTCACACTATTGAACCATTGAACCAAGGAACCATTAGAACACTAGAATGACCCCCCCTTAATGTAGATGGGGTGAGATGATAGGCAATTGAAAAGGTGGGCCAAAATCCTCTGTAGAAAGAACCAATAATGATGAGAGAGTTGAAGAGGTACAAACACCCATAAAGGTATTGTCACACTGAGGTTGCATGGGAAAAAAAAGGAAGAGGACACGAAAATGGAAAAAAAACTATCCCCCCATGGCGCTTTATAAAATGGTGCAAGTACAACTATCTCAAAATAATGTTCATGAACCTGAAATGCAAGACTGGCACTTTATCTCAGCACGTGTGCATAAAGATGCTTACAAATGATAGCTGTAATTATTAGAAAAGGAAAAGAGCTGATAGAAAATAGTTTATAGCCCAAAACAAAAGATCCCATGCCATAAAAATGATCCTTGGACCTGGAACACCCAAGATATCTACCATAGAGCCAAAACACCAAAAATATGATAGCAAAAGAATGGGATAGAATCTGAAGGAAATGATAGCATTTCTGAAAAGATGGCAAAACTAGCTTTCCAAAAATATAATGTTTTCAAAAAATAGAGATGGGATGCAAAAGATATGCTTGTCAGAGTGAAAAATAGAACTTTAGACCTCAACTACAAAAATTAGCAATAAATCTGCATCAAAACTTGAAAATACCTACACTAATATCTTCGTCTTGAAACTAGCTTTTTTATGCTTCTTTCAAATCAGAAAACTACCTCTGTATGCTCAAGTTATGGCCAAAAAATTATGAGTAGATCAAAAAAGGACCTGGAGTGCTAGTAAGGGTGCTGATGTAGGGTGACATCATGCTGACATCAATAAACAACTAGCTTAACATTAATGGCTTCACAGCCATTGCAACAAAAAGGAAGCCACGAGGCATGCCATGTGATACTGTGACATGGCATCCACATGGCAAATGTTGACTAGGTTAGGTCACATGGCAGGGGCCATGTAGGAAATGCCAACATGGCACTCATGCCATGTGGCACCCAGAGATAGTGCCAACTATACTACAAAAAATGCCATTCAGGCTGCTATGTTGTTAGGCAAAGCAGAGTAGGGGGTGGTAGAGATGTGGAGGTGGCCAAAGAGGGTAGTGGAGATAGGGGGGGCTGTTGGGAGGGTGGTGGGCCAGTCGAGTGGCGGTGGCTACCAAGCAGCAATCGTGTAGTGGTTGCCCCACGGCTGCACTACCATCGATAGTGGCACCTAGGTGGTGTATGGGTGGGGCCATGTTGGTGTGGTGGTGGTCACCAAGCGACCTTGTAGACATGTAAAATTTTATAAAATAAATTGCCAGAAAATCATTTGTACAAGTCCGTACGGCCTCCTGGTCAAAAAAAATTTGCCTCACAGAGCTCCTATCACCAAAATCAAAAAAAATTATATGGATCCTAATAGTAATGGGCCTTCTAAACTCAATGCCAGCATCTGTTTAGGCCTAAAGTGCTCCGAAAAAATGCTCTTCCCTCGGATTGAAGAAAAAAATCACAAACAAACTAGGGTTTGTGTCTCTGAATCACAGCTTCAAAAATCCTTTGAACCAGGAAGCAATAGGCAGGCTCTAATACCATGTAGAAGTTGATGAAATCCAACTTCACTGCTCATCAAGATCACCTGCATGCAAATAACCTATCGAAGGGAAACCAAGGAACAAAGAGGTGGAGCTTGGAAAAACACTAAATAGACTGAGAGAGAATATATTACAAAAAAAGAAAAATGTATTTCTATTGATAATGAGATATGAGTTGAGAAAATACAATGAGAGAGCCTAAATATAAAGGCCTCATGGAATCATGTAGAACAAGCTAGAAAGTGCTAGAAGATAAGGTTGACAACTAAGCATATGTCCACAAAAGGTGGGATATCCTCAAACAAGGTGAGAGGATAAGTATGACTTAGATAGGAACAAACTCCTATGTTGTCAACAACTCATCAACTGCAACTATTAACTAAATGCATTAACCTAAGTAAACTTAAGTAAAAGAATAAATAATTAATAAATAATTATTTACTCTAACAACAACATACCAATTTCTAATATGCTTCTCCAAGTCTTCAACCAGCTCAAGTGTCCAAAGACACTATGCAAAACCAAATACCAAGAGTCCTCAATAACTTTGCTCATCACAAATACCCCATTATATGGGAAGCATCAATATTCAATTCAGAATAGCAATAGTGCTCTATACCACTAGAAAGATGCACTCTCTGCATCATCTACTCAGAAGTAGGCAGGGGAATAACCCCAAGCATACCTCTCAACTACTTAAATATATCTTTACAAAAAAGCTTCATAAAGATATTTGCAATCTAATCATTAGTACTCACATACTCCAATATAATCTCTTTTTCTACTTCTTTCTCTCTTAGCACATGATACTTAATAGATATATGCTTAGTCTTATAATGAAATACAATATTATTAGACATGCTCACTATACTTATGTTATGATAGTAAATGATAATAGGTTCTTCAAACTCAATTATAATATCCTTCAACATCTCCCTCACCCATATAACTTGATTATAGTTATTTGTTGTTGCATCATACTCTTCCTCAATTGTACTCTAAGAAATGCAATCTTTCTTTTTTCTTGGCCAAGAAACCAATCTTCCTCCAATAAAGAATGTTCCACCACTGGTGCTCTTTCTATCATCCATATTGCCTACCCAATCTGCATCAGTATATGCACATAGAGTGAAATCACTTGATCTATCATACCAAATTGCATAGTTAGATGTTCCTTTCAAATATCTAAATATTCTCTTTACTGGTGCAAAACGATGATCCTTTGGATTAGCTTGAAACCTATCTACAATCCCAATTGCATTTTCTATATATCTAGTCTAGTGTGAGTCAAATACTGCAAACCTCCAATCATGGACCTATACTTCTTCTTCTCTACTACAGGTGTCTCATCTTTTTTGGATAACTTGTGACTAGTTTTCATAGGTGTAACAATAGGTTTGCAACTTTATAAACAAAACCTTTTCAACAAGTCATTCAGGTATTTAGCTTGTGAAATGAAAATATCATCACTCTTCTGCACAATATGTAATCCTAGGAAAAACTTCATTTCTCCTATCACGCTCATTTCAAACTCATTCTTCATTTCTTCAACAAACTTATCACTTGCTTCATCATTACCTCCAAAAATGATGTCATCAAAAAATATTATTATTATCAACAAACCATTCTTAACTTCTTTCAGATACAAGTTACTATCTTCCCTACCTTTAGCAAATCCAAGCTTTGCCAAATAACTGTCCAACCTTGCATACTAGGTTCTAGGTGCTTGCTTCAAACCATATAGAGATTTCTTAGTTTGAATACCATGTCTTTGTCTTTTGATAAAGGAAAACCTTCAGGCTTCTCAAAATATACCTCTTCTTCAAGTTCTCCATTTAGGAAGGTTGATTTATCATCCATCTAATAAACCTTGAACTTCTTATTTGCTACATAAGCCAAGAACATTCTTAATGCTTCCATTCTGGCTATAGATGCATGTGTCTCCTCATAGTCTATGCCTTCTTGCTATAAATATCCCTTGCATATAAGTCTAGCCTTGTTCCTCACAACTTCACCTTGCTCATTCATCTTGTTTTTGAATACCCATTTGGTTCCTATGACATTCTTGTCTTTAAGTCTAGGAAATAATCCCATATATGATTCTTCACATTCTAATCTAATTATTCCTTCATTTTTTGAATCCAATGATCATCTTTGCATGCTTCATCTATGCTCTTAGGTTCAACTTGAGATATCAAATGTATCTCCTCATTTACTTTGTTTCTTGTCATCACACATTTGTCTTTGCTTCCAATTATCTACTCAAGAGGGTGATTCTTTGTTAGATTCTTGTTAGAGGTAGGATTTGACATCTCAACTCTTATCTCTTCTCTAGGTTTAGATCTCTACTCTCCTCTTTTCTTAATAGTTAGCATATTATTCTACAAATCATTGTTAGTCTCAAAGAAAACTTCAGCATTATGTCTTACAATTCCAGAATTATCTTCTTCTTCATCTGAATTATAATCTACCATATTTTCCTTAGTTCCAAACTTTTCATCAATACTTACATTTGCACATTCAACTATAGTCTTAGACCTATAGTTCAAACATTTGTATGCCTTTCTTTTCAATGAATAGCCAAGAAACATACCGTCATCACTTCTTCGATCAAACTTACTAATGTCATTATCTCTCTTATATAAAATTTGCTCCCAAATATTTTGAAATACTTAACTAATTCTGAATGACCAAACCATAGCTCATAATTTTTCGTATTCATACCTTTTGTGATCTATACTCTATTCAGAGTGTATACCATTGTATTGAATTCTTCTCTCCAAAATGTCTTAGAAATATCATTCTCAAAAAACATCACTCTTGATCCTTCTATTGTTGACTTATATCTTCTTTTATCAATCTCATTCAACTTAGGTGTTCTAGGTGAAGGTAGTTGTCTTTTGATTCCATTCTCTTCACAAAATATGTTAAACTCTCTAGAGGTGAATTATCCTCCTCTATCATATCTCAAACACTTTATCTTAACACTAAATTCATTCTCTACTCTATTTTTAAATATCTTAAACTTCTCAAAAGATTCATATTTCTTTTTAATAAATGCTACCCACATCATTCTAGTGAAATCATCAACAAAAATCATAAACTACCTTTCACCATAGAATTCTCTTGTTCTAGAAGGACCACTTAGATCTACGTGAATGATCTCCAACTTCTTTGTGGTAGTAAACTTCTTGCTAGGAAATGTAACTTTCTTCTATTTATCCAAAATACATTCTTTACACACAATATTAGTAGGCTTTGTAAGCTTAGCTAAGTCTCTAACTGCAAAAGTGCTACTAACCTTCACAATATTATCAAATCTTATGTGAAAGAATCTTCTATGCCACAAACAACTATTGTCCGCTTTAGCTACCAAACATTTCATTCTAGTAGGATTCAACTAAAATACACTACCTCTAGATCTTGTGCCTATTCCAATTAGCTTACTATCTTTTTCTTTGATAATGCAGGTTATCTCAGTGAATTATAATTGATAACCCTTGTCCACCAACTATCCAACACTCAACAAGATAAGTTTCAATCCATCAACAAAATAAACATCATTAGTGTTAGTTTGACCATTGAGAGTAATGATTCCAATTCTACTTATATGATAGGTTGCATTGTTACCAACTCTAACAATACCTCTATCATGAACTTAACAAACTTATTCATATCACCAATCATGTGATGAGAACAACCACTATCAATTATCCAATTAGCTTTCTTTTCCACTTTGGAAATTAGAGCTCTTTCTTCTCTAATATCTCTATCAACATCATCTTCCTTGATAGCCACAAATCCTTAATTCATCATCACTTTTGCATTGACCTTTCTCATCAAATTCTTCATCTTCATTTGCATACAAACAATTTCTATCTCTATCTCTTCTAGGCTTAAACTTTCCCTTATACTTTTTCTCTCTTTTAGGAAATTTAGAAGCATAATGACCAAATTCATCACAAGTCCAACATTTAAAGATTTTGTTATCATTTTTTTCTCTTCTCACAACAAGGGCTATTCCTTCCTCAATCTTCTTGTCTTCGTCAAATTTTTTGCTACCAAAAAAATCTCTATGTGTGCTTGCACTCCTTGTCAAATTCGATCAAATGTTTAGGGTATTTAAAGCTACTTTGACTCTAGCTAGATCTCCAAACTATCTCAGATCAACTTCTATAGATTCTAATCTTCCAAGCAATGTTTCCTTTGTGAAATCTTTAGTGTAGGGCATTACTAGCTAAATCATCTGAGCTACTTGCTTGAATGATGGCATCAAGATTTTCATGATCTTCCATATTACTTCATCATTTTCCTTGGTTTCACCAAGAGATGTAATTCTTGCAACAATTTATGATATTCTACCAATATAGCTTCTTATAGATTTATCTTCCATCATCTTAGCATCTTGAAATGCACATATTGAATTTTTCAATCTCATTCTTTTTGCATGTGTATCACCTTCAAAAGTATGTTCCAATGCTTTTCAAATTTCATGAGATGTTTGAAGTGACTTTACCTAACTGTATTCATTCTCTAGAATATTTGATATTAGATCTTCACTACCTCTCATGATACACATGAATAGATTTCTTTCTACTTCACTGCATTCTTCAAGCTTTTCTTCATCCACAATCATCTTCTCACTCTTTGTCAAGATCCAAAAACTCAGACCCCTGCGCAATAGAAAAGTCTTCATCTTCTCCTTCCAAATTTCATAGTTTGGCCCATCAAATCTAGGACTATAAGTTTTCAAAAGATTCATTGTCAATCTCCTAAAGTTGTTAAGCTTATCCTTCAAGGACTTGATGCTATGTTACCAATTGCTAGAATATTTAGTCCAGTGATATAATTAGGGGGGTGAATTAGTTATCCAACTATCATTGTAATTATCAACCTTAAACAAACTTAACCATATGAGAAATATAAACTAAAACCAAAACAAGATACTTATACACAATAACACCAAATATGTTAACTAGGGAAACCCTTGATCATAGGTAAAACCTTGATGGGGATGGTGCCCACAAGATGATGTACTAATATAAATATTTCTTGTTAGAGGATGGACCTTGTTAGGAGTTAATGAATACATTTAGTACATATGAGTCCTTTTTAGAAGATTTTAAATCCCTACTAGGAGATTACAACCATGTTAGGAGTTTTTCCAACCCTGTTAGGAGTTCTGCCAACCCTATAAGGAGTTGTGGAAGATAGCTAGACCCACTGCCCAAACAACTTCAAGGATAAGACCAATGAACTCATTGTCCAAATGATCTCTGTATTATTCCTTGTAGAATAATAGAAATTAAATGCACTTCCTTTGTCTTCTTTTGTCCTATCAACCGGACCTCTGCTTCTTATGATCTTGTAACCAGATCACAAAAGTCGCATCTAATAATCCCTTGGATCACTTACTCCCATTCAATAAGAACTCTTCTCCTTTTTGCACTTCGTAATTCATACAACAATCCCAACACTTTATGAACAAGGAAAACATCTTTCCTTTATACCATATCTTCATAATAATTCCTTGTGTCAACCTTGAGGCTCTCCCAAATAATTATAATAAGATAATTAATTTATTACAATTACAATAGCATTTTTGGCTCACAATCTATAGAAAACTTCACATGTGCGATACTAGGGCTTGCACACTCACTAATATCATCAACAAACTATCCTATCACTACTTGACTATGCATTTTCTCATTACATCTTAGATGTAAGATAGCAAACAAACATTGAGAACTTCTTTCCTAATACTTGGTCTCTAAAATGCTCTTTGTAAATTAGGTATAACTTTTGTACATCTTCAACTTAGACTCTCTGCACTTGACCATGTCATCAGGATACTATGTTGAATATTTCCATAACTACACATCACTAGAAAATCAAACCATTTTCTATACCATTAAGATCTTCTTTTGCTACTTAGCCAATCTTTACATAAATCATGTTATGTTGACATCAATGACAAACATAGTCATGAATTCAACATGTCAATACTCTCAAATGCTTAGGATACTCCCCCAAAGTAGTATCAACAACATTCAAGCTAACAAAGCATAGATAAAGTATCTCATTAAAAATGTCAAACTATGTTGCTAGGGCAACATTGCATCATCATCCCTAGGACTAGGATTTCTCCTAAAAGCCAACAAATGAATATGGATACGAGGTCTTATATCTCTCAAAATCCTTTAAAGTGGAAAATGACTCATCATTGGGGTTCTAGTAAACCATGGCCTACTCCATGGTACAACCCCTGAGGTGTAGGGTTCTCTAGTGAAATATATGCACTGGCTCCAAAGCCAGTTTCCTAACCACAACTTGTAAGGTATGCCAATCCAAAATATGAGAAACATTAGAGATAATTATTTTAGTAAATAGATATGAAAAACATAATGTATATGAGCAAGGCTAGGTGGTAAGGTAAGTTGGTAGGAAACAAGTCCAATCCCCTCCAAGATCTCCACTATGGTGCCAACTTAGATCCTTTCCTATATCTAATCAAGCTATTTCATGACCTCACTCATAGAAAGAGTTTTCTACCTACTATTTTTTTTTTTTATCAATTACATGTGCATCTTCATATTTGTTCTCCCTATATTGAGTTGTTAGGTCAATTTTTTTGTTATCCTCTATACCTATTCATCTATATCCTAAAGCATCTTTGGCCCTAAACTTACTCTATCCATAAGATGATCCTAACTCAAGGGAGTACGATAGGGATGACCATATAGCACCTCGAAGGCTGCCATACAAATTGAGCTATGATACTTATTATTGTAATAAAACTCCACGAGATATAAATAATCATCTCAATGGTTGTGGTGCTCAATAATATACATTCAAAGAATATCCTCCAAAACTAGATTCACCCTTTTTGTTTGTCCATTTGTTTTTGCATGATAAGTTGAGCTGAAGTTCAATTGTGTGCCCAAAGCCTTCTGAAGTGACATCCAAATCTATGAAGTAAATAAAATATCTCTTTTTGGGATGACCTTCTTAGGTACCCCATGGAGTTAGACAATATCATTCATGAAAATCTTGGCTACTATACTAGTTGTATAAGAAGAGTGAATGGGAGTAAAATGTGCTACCTTCATGAGCCTATCCATAATCACCATGATAACATCATGTCTATGACTTGTCACATGGGTAACCCAACTATTATTTCTATAGAGATAATATCCCATATCCATTTGGGTATAAAGTTACATTGTAAGAGACTTGTCGGGTGCTGGTTTTCTACTTTCACACTTAGGCACTCTAAGCATTTGGCTAAAAGGTCAGCTATATCTCTCTTGAGGCCTATCAAAAACTATAGTTATTGTAAGTGTAAAAATTATTAACTCCTAGGTCAGATGACTATGTTTCTTTATGTGTCTCTAATAATATGAACCCCTTAAGCCCTTTAGGGACATATATTCACTGTTGATGTCTTAAAATCCCATCTTCCTCTAAGAGGAAACTAGAAAATTTTCCTTTTGGGTTTGTGCCAGAGTTTGTTATTGACTTCACTTCTTGATACCACCTATGAAAGGGTAACCCTAGAAGTTTTCAACTCTAAATATCAAAATTGATATTAAGGGAGGAGACTTCATGTCTTCACCTACTAAGGGAATTTTCTACTACATTTTCTTTCCCCTAGATATACTTTACATCAAAGTCATAGTCACGTAGGAATTCCATCCATATTTTTTTTCTTACATTAAGATTTGGTTAAGTGAAGATGCATTGAAGGATCATGTGGTTTGTATGCTACTCAAACTTATGCCCAAGGAGAAAATGTCTCCATCTGACCAAAGCATTCAATACTGCTAAGAGTTCTAAGTCATGGGTGGGATAGTTGAGGTCATGATCTTTTAGTTTTCTGGACTCGTAAGAAATCACTCTTCCCTCTTTCTTGAGAACTATCTCAATGCTTTCAAAAGATGCATTGGTACATACTACAAATTCCCTTGTAGGATTGGGTATAACAAGAATTGTGGCACTGGTCAATTTTTCTTTAAGGCATTAAAAAGCTTCTTCGCACCTTTTTGAATAAACAAATTGTTTTCATTTTCTTTGGAGAGACATTATTAGATGGGAAATCTTAGAAAACCCCATCACAAATCTCCAATAATACCCAACCAATCCTATAAAACTTCTTAATTTTGAGACATTGGTAGGGATTGGCCAATCCACTATCACTTGTATCTTAGTGGGATCCCCTGAAATTCCTTCCCTAGAAATTGCATGCCCCTTGAGTATTTTACCTCCTTTTGGAAAAAAATTGCACTTGTATAAGTTGGCATATAATATATTTTCTCTAAGACACTAAAGGAATTTCTCTAAATGTTTTTCATGCTCTTCAATGGTTTTGGAATGTACAAGTATGTCATCCAAAAATACTATGAAAAAATTGTCAAATTAAGTCCTTGACACTCCATCCATCAAACTCATAAATATTGGAGGCACACTTGTTAATCCAAATGTTACCACTATGAATTCATAGTGGCTATATCAAGTGCAAAAAAAATTTTTGTGAATATCAGCTACATATATTCTAAGTTGATGATACATGAACTTTAAATCAACCTTTGGAAGGATCTTATACCCATTCATCTACTCAAACAAATCATCAATTCTAGGTAAATGATATCAATTCTTAATGGTGACTTTATTAAGTTATTTATTTAATCAGTACACAACCTTAATGTTCCATCCTTCTTGACCAATATGAATAGTGTTCCCCAAGGAGAGATATTGGGCCTAATAAATCGTTATTTTTCCAAACATTTCTCTAGTTGAAGTCGTAATTCCCTTAGGGCCCATTTGGCGAGCAGAATGCAAGCGGAATAGGCATATGTAAATTCCAAAAAATTTGAATTCCTCATTTGGATGCACCAAAATGGAATTGGAATATGAAGTAAAATAGGAATACATATTCCAATTTTGGCCCAAAAATGGGGTTTGCAATTCCACCCAAATAGGTGTTATTAGAATACGTATTCCTATTCCACTTTTTTTTATTTTAGAAAACATAAATTTTGGGGTCCGCAAATTCCCATCAAATATTGGCTAAACCTAACAGTGAATAGGAATATGTAGCCTCATTTTCTATTCCAGAATACGTATTCCTATTTCCCCTATTCCTATTCCCATAGCCAAATGGGCCCTTATGTCTTGGGTAATCATTCAATAAGGTTCTTCAAAGATTGATTATGCCCTTGGTACCGAATCAATATAAAAATATATGTCCCTTTTGGTTATGTCCCTATGTTTTCCTTTAGAAACACATCCATGAATTCTCATAAGAATGGATGGTTAACTTTTTTTCTCATATGTCTCCTTTTGCATTGTTAATTGTTACTACAAAAAGTTAACATCCTTTCCTCGTGTTTTGTTTTGATTACATTGCTGATAATATTTGTAAAGGAATGGATATTTTTATCCCTATTATTTTTCTTCTCTTTCTCAAATCATCCTTACAAAGGATCTCCTTTTTTTCAATACTCTATGATTGATTCATGTGAACCCAACCAATACATGCCCAAAATCACTTTATAAGAACCTAAAGGGATAATCCAAAGGTCAACCTTTGTTGAGAAACATTGTAGGTTTATCTCACTATTTTCTACCACTAGGTTTGTGGATATTTTAGCTCCTAAAGCCAATTATTCTTGCCACTTATCACCTTGTCCATTAGCCTCTAAGCCACAAAAATATACTAGAGTAAGAAAATTGAAGGAATCTCAAGCTCCTAAATCAAATAAGATGGAGATTTCTTTTTTCTTTAACACAGTTGAGATTTCCACTATTATACCCTAAAAGTTTTTCTAGATGTTGGTCCATGGTTGCAAATATGTGATGTGAGAACCTTGCATCTCCTACAATTGGTTACCAGAATATATTATTTTTTAAGCATTTTCAGTTCATTCTTTATGGGAAACTTAATGCATAGCGTATTTTTTTCCCACAGGAAAAATAGTTTGTACTCCTACCAATGTTCTAGGAGGGAAGAGCACTAGATTGTTAAATACTCCCTTTGTCAATTTGAGAGTTTTTAAATGATTTGTATTTTCTAGTTGACCTTTCACTTGAATGTTTCACTTAATTTTTTTGGAACTTCTTTTTTATTTTAAAATTTTTTTCCTCCCCTAAAGAACAAGTTTGTTTGAGAATATGCAACCCCTTAATTGTTTATGTTATTTTTTTGAGTGGTTTAACTACCCACATGGCTTTCCATCACTATCAACACATTTATTTCAACTACAAAGGTTTTAAACACTACCTCCATTAGGGTTTTTGACTCAAAAATGTTTCTCCTTTTGATATATGGTCACTAAGGCCCCTGATGAAGTGTTGTACTAAAATAGGACCATCTTCCTTACAACCAAACAAAGGTTTGAGCCTATAAAATTTCCTTTCATACTCTTCTATAGTAATGTTCTCTTGCTTCAATTGATGGAGCACTTCTTCTCTACCATGTCTCCATTTAGTGGAGAGATATCTATCCTTATAGGATTCTAAGAATAGTTCCCAAGACATGTCATATGCCCTATATGTAACCTATATTCTTCCTAATGTCACCTATTAGATGCATTCTTTCTTAAGTTCATTATGACACATTTTTCCTTTACATTACTATTGAAAGGTTGCATTGTAAAACATCTTTCTAGGCCAAAAAGGAAAGTTTATGTTGCTAACCCTCATTCATTTCCATATAACTTAGGCATTTTCAACTTGAGTAAATCTTTCATCTAGGTGGAAAAAGGTATTTGATGGTCTTCTACAGTTCTTCTCATAGGGCTCCTCTTATGTTCTATATGATCATTGGTATGAGAATGATTACCTTCTTCCTAACTCATCATACTTTATATTTGATCTAGTCTTTGCATCATTAGTTACATTAACCTCCCAAGTTGTACTTGTTTCTTTTTATCTCCTTGATTCACACTCCCTTCATGCTTATTTGGTTCCCATGGATCTACTTTAGAGCTTACATGTTCACATCTAATTGGTGTATTTTTACTCTCCCCCTTGTAGCTCTTCATGTATTGGGAGGCATTGTGTGGTTCAAAAGTTTATTGGTAAGGTGAGAGATGTGCTTGATCTTAAGCTTTTGTAACATAGTAGGCCTTGGAGCTCACAATGTAGAAACATAGGGCTCTAATACCAAATGCAGTGCACCATTTGAGAACTTGACATAACTAATCCTAAATCTACTAACTTGGTTAAGTTTTATTGTTTTTTTTAATGTAATATAGGTTCCCTATGATTACTCCTTATATTGACTCCTTTAAACATCTAAGTTAATCATGTCCTATATGCAGGTCGTCTTATTAAAATGCATTAACCATAACATAATAGACTTAATAAATAGGGATCATAAGCACATTTAAAGTATGAGTCTCATTCAATAAGTGAAACATAACATTATCTCTTATTTTCAAGGAATTCTCATAAAACACATACCAAGATTGATATTACAAAAGAGAGATACAACCCTACTCTTTACATTTCATAGATCTCAATATACATTTCATATTCATATCTACCCTTCCCTGGGTGATCCCACAATACTGGGTGCCACTTTTGTGGCATGAACGAAATCAGAAACAGATGGAAATTTCCAATTTCTAATTTTTAATTGTTTGCAAGAACATTCCCTACATTTAGGTTTGTGCAAACATAAATAAATATAAATAGGCATGTTCATGCTAACATAAGTGCTATAAATGTTTGTGTGAACATACAAAGGTTACAATTTTCATTGTAAAATTCCCATTTTTTGAAAACATATGTTCATGTGAACATGTAAAATATGTTCACAGGAACATTTGTTTTTTTTTTTAACTTTGTTATTTTCTTTTTAAAAAGAAAAAAATAGTGTTTTGACTCTTAAAATTGGGATCAAATGATCTCCTACTATAAATCAATAAATGTCAAATTGTGCCTCTTGAAGCAAGCTTTCCAATGACTCTAATTTTAATAGGTATTATATTCATTAAGAATTTCAAAAATGAGTTCAACTCATTATAGGTTTATTAATGATTGAACATCAACTAATTTTGACACATTGGGAAAAATTGTTCATTAGGTTAAAAAAAATTAAAATATCTAGGAAATAGGTTATTGAGATAGCTTTCTATTTTTTATTTTTTAAAAATTGATTTATGGTATATTGAATTCAAGTTATCCTAGTCAAAATGAACCTGTGTTTGAATTATGATTGATGTCACTTCAAACCTTCATAAACAATACAAAATTCAAACAAATTGAATCAAACCTAATGCATCCTCTAGATATTGATGTTACAAATTCAACATCAAAACTTCAAAGAATTACCTCATTATTATTTCTAGAAAAAAAGTTATGCATGTCAAGCAAAGTATCACTCTTTTAAAAAAATTATTTTTTATATGTACCACTTTTCAAAGGAGAAGAAAAATTTGACTTAAATATATTTTTTTTAATTTAAAAATATGATTGCAAAGTAGGAACACAGTACTAACAATCACTACTTTACATCATCTTCAAATTATTCATATTTTTAGCGATATAGTCTCTCAAATGTGAGGCTTGTTTCAAAAATATTGATTTCTGTGCCAAAATTGGTCAAAAAGTGGCACCCATTATTGTGGGATCACCACCCCCCCCCCCCCCTTTTACATGGATTTTTTCCATAGTACATCAATAATCTTCCCTTTTACAATTATTGTCATTCAAAATTTACATTAAGTACAAAGTAATCAAGAACATCTTCAAATATCTTCATAAGCACTATCTAAGAATCTTCATGAAAGGACTCAATTGTCAAGCCATGAACAAGCTTCAAGTTTTTCCACCCAACCATGTAGACACTAAGTAACCACTCCCTAAGATAGGAGACAAAACCATGATCTAGATAAGATTAAAGCTGCTAGGTCTCAATTACCAAGGAAATCAAGAAAATGACACAAAATAAAAGGGCCCAAAGAACCATCAAGGGAAAATATTTGAGTAAGGGGTTATTATGTCATCTAGATGAGTGTCATCATACCTTCCCAAAGTTTGAGATAAACTATGTGGCCTTAAGGTCATCATGTTGCACATGACACCTTTTCCTTGAGTACTCCAATAAGGACAGGTAGGCCCAAATAATGTTGGGATCAACCACGTGGGTTAGAGACTTATAATCTACACAAAATGTCCCTTCCTTTAGATACACTATCTCAATTATCATATTAATGTGTGAAAAACCAACCCAAATCCAAGTGAATTTTTATTATATTATCACTTTCTAATTAACCCACACTAAATTCTATTAGAATGTTTAGAATAAGAAAGATGGGGTGTAAATCAATTATCCTCATTTCTAGATGTACCAATTTATCATTCAACAACTTCAAATAACTTTATCAAATTCATAATCCCACTCAGTCAAAATAACATCTTAATGAAGAGGGAGTGTGAATCAATTATCCTCATTTCTAGATATACAACTTTATCATTTAACAACTTCAAATAACTTAATCAAATTCATAATCCTACTTAGTCAATATAACATCTCATCGATAATTCAAACTATTCACCTATTATCTCTTTGTTTAATATATGCTAACCAACATAAACATATATAATAGTAAATAGCATGCAACATGAAAATAGCATTCACACATGTATGACACAAGGATTTAACATGGAAAACCAATTTGGAAAAACCACAAAGTAACATGCAACCACTTTTTCACTCTTTTGAAGTCAGCTCGATTAAGAGCCAACCCTATTAATGGTTACAATACACATTATTAGTATAATCCTATTAAAGGATTTAATCACCCTATTAATAGTGGCCTAGTTAGAGGTCTTTAGATCATTCTTGCAATGTAAGGTCATAATAATGGTTCCCACTTTCCATCATGAAGAAATAATATGGAAAGAGAAAAAAAATTCCTAGGGGCTTCAAATGAAGCCTACACTTCAAACGAAGTCCCCCTAGGGATTCATTCAAAGCCATGGCCCTAGGGGCTTCATTTGAAGCCCCTTGTGCCAATTGGAATGGAAGGATTTGAATGAAGCCCATAAGGCCAATAAATGGTAAAAAAGTGGGCCAGGGGGCTTTGTTTGAATCTCCCTAGGGCCACCCAAACTACTCCTAGGGGGATTTGAATAAAGCCCACTTCACACAAAGCCTCTTTAAGGGAGTAATTCAAAGCCCCCTTCATTTGAAGGTCCCAAAAAAGAATTTTTTACAAACTTCCTAAATTTTCTATCAAATTTTTCCCTTTTGAGGGGTCAAACAAGGGCTAAATAGGTCCATTTTCTAAAACTAAATATATCACATTGTTGTACTCTAAATAATCCTTCTAATGATTATACTTTTAATATACATTGTGTTAATTGTCATGTTATTTTGGTAATTTTATTAAATATAGGTTCTTTGGCCATTTCATAAGTCTTTGTTTGAAGCTTTGGGAAAAATAGAAAATAAAAGAAAAATATTTTTTGAAAACATGTTCATCAAAGGTGTGTTCGTTAACTTTCTATCAAAATAAGAAAAAATCTATTTTGATTTATACAAAATAAATTATATTAATCAAAATCAACCTATGTCTAATTTATCACTAATTTCACTTTACAATCAAATAAAATGTACATTTTTTAACAAAATTGATTGAAGCCAACTAAATTTTCTAAGTGTTGATGTTAACATTCTAGCCTTCAAAGAATTTTGTCATTATCATATTTTAAAAAACTATTATGTTGATCAAAACAACCATCACTCTTTAAAAATGTTAATTTTTCATATATACCACTTCTCAAAGGAAAAAGAAAAATGGACTTCAATCAATTCAAAAAAATAAATAAATAATATTTTTAGAAACTAGACACAAAATTCTACAAATCACTAGTTTACATTATCTTCAAATTCTTTATAGTTTTTTTTAGTAAAAAGCATATGAAATTGATTTTATTTAGAAAAATATTTGTTTGAGTGTCAAAGTTGGTAAAAAAATGGGAACCAATAATTGGGGACCACCATCCATTAGAATCTCAACTTGATTAAAAAAATTTACAAATGATTGTTAGGTCAACCTTGATTAAAGGATTTTCCTACTGCGATGGTTAGAAAGTAATAGCTCAACTAATTTGGTAAAACACAACTCACTTTGTAAATTCAAATCTTCATTCACCTTATTCTATGGTTCATTGGCTAGGCTTCATCATATTCTCCATCTCTATACCTATTCTCTGATATGCTTGGAAACTCCTCAAGCAATCACACTCTAACCTCTTATCCTTCATCTCTAATCTTCCGCTTCTTCAAAAAAATTTCATTCCAACAACCATATAATACTTCTCTTATGTCTTCTTCAATAGACAAGTTTAATCTTTTGCCACCTAAACATGATCGTAGATCTTAGGGTATGATTAGATTCATTGAGTCTATCCATCATTTGTCTTCCTTCTTCTTTTATTGAAACTTCTAGAATCTTCTCTTGAATTCTTAGCTTAGATGATTTTCCAAACCTAATTCATTCATTAAATATGTCATCTCATCAATCCTTATCATCTATATTTTCTGACTCATTCATAGATTCAACCTTTTTAGCCTCAAATCTTGATTCTTTAACAAACTTTCATTTTGTTGATGCTCATCCATCACTATTCTCTTTAGCTCAATCATCATTCGATTACTCTTTCATCACAGATCTTGACTTTCTCAACTTTTACATACTCAACAATTACTATCACTCAAAATCCATTGCACTCGGTTACTAATGACACTCAACTTGTACTTTTGTGTTTGAAAATGCTTAAGTTCCTTAATATTCTACTCAAGATTTCTTAGCAATATTAAATTTTTAACTTACATTACTCATCTCTTTTATAGCTCAATCCATCTATCTTCTTCACTTAATATAATGATCAATCAACACATTATCTTGTCAAGTACCCTTTGCAACTCCAGCATTCTTTATTCTTCTCAACTCTCTTTACTTAGCCACTTCACTACTTCATCTTGTGATCTCTCTTTTTAAATCATCTTCATCAATCAACTAATAAGGAACTCTATTCTATTAGTAAACTTCTTACCAATAAGTTTTGATTAAATGACAACATAACAATTGTTATAATTATAGTTTCCAATGATCTCCCTCTTTGGCATTGATGGAAACATCTTTAGTTACCATGCAATCCAAAAGATTTTTCTCCATTATCAACTCCCTTTATGTCATAGCTTCATCAATATCCTTAATTTCATTATGATTCTCATCCATACAACTTATTATTCTTCATGCTAATACCAATTGCAATACACAATGACTTAGCTCCCACTTTGATATATCTCCAATACATATTCTTTCTCTTATTGTAACTGGATGGTAACATAGCATACCTCTCCCTGTCATTGAATAGTAACTATACAAATCTCCCACTTTACAAACAATGCCCAAGTCTCCATCCTCATTATCACTTACCGACTAATCTTTTAATCACTTCTCCCTCTTTCATCTTGTACTTCTAGCTTCATCTACTCATACTATTTTCCTCCTCTTCACATCTTTAGGCAACTCCTAAAGTGTGCTTTCCTACATCAATCTATAAGATATTCTACTCACAACTATTGATGCAGTTTTGTATCTCTTCTTAGTTTTCTTTAGATAGGGGAATGACTCCTAACTTACCTCTTAGATACACATGTGCATCCTTACATAATACCTTAGTGAATATATCAGCTATCTATTCTTTTGTATTCACATATTCTAGTTTCACTTCTTTATCCTCCACTAATTCTCTCAAGTAATGATACTTGATTTCAATATGCTCTATCTTTGTGTGCATCACAAGATTCTTGAATATGTTTGGCACTTGTGTTATCACAATATCACCATAGGTTTAGTAATATCTTCCTTCATACCTTTCAACAATTGGTTGATCCACATTGTGTTTGAACAATCAACTACTGTTGCAACATATTTACCTTGTACTATGGATTGGAAAATAAAGTCTTTATTTATGCTTGTTAATGAAATCAATCTCTTTCCTAGAAATAAAGTACCTCCACTTGTACTCTTTCTATCATCAAAGTTTCTAGCCCAATAGGAATATATATAGAGTTTTAGTTTAAACTTGTCATTCTTCTTATACCATAAACCATAGTCTTCTATTCCTTTCAGCTATCTCATTATTATTTTCAAAGCCATTTGGTGATTCTCCTTAGGGTTAGCATAGAATCTTGCAATGATTATAATAGCTAATGCAATGTCGGGTCTATTATGAATAACATATTGCAATTTTCCAATGATTGATCTATACAGTGGCTAATTTACTGTTGTAGAATCATCGTTCTATGAAAGTTTGTGTCTAGTGGCCATATGTGCTCCAACTAGTCTTGAATCTTCCATTCCAAAGGTCTTTAGTATCTTCTTGATATAATTTTCTTATATTATGTATATACCTCCTTTCATTTGATACACTTACAAACCAACAAAGAACTTTATCTCTATAACATTGAAATCTCAAATTATTTTTTCATTTCATTAGCAAATGATTTGTACATTAAATTGTTTCCTTGAAATGTAATATCATCAAAAAATATCTTAGCCAACAGTATCTTATCCTCATATACATATTTCAGATATAGATTTCTATTGTCATTAGTTGTTTCGAAACCAATTTTTATCATATATGCATGTAATCTTTTATACTGTGCTCTAGAGGCTTATTTCAAACTATACAGTGCTTTGTGCAACTTACATACCATGTTTTTCTTCCTCCATGTTGTTCAATTTGGATTTCCTCTTCAAAGATATCATTGAAAAATGCAAATTTGGCATCCATTTGATATACCTTGAAATCTTTGTAAGCAATGTATGCAACTAATGTTCTTACTCCTTCCAATCTTGCAACTAGGGTAAATGTCCCTCCATAATCAATTCCCTCCCTTTCTAAATATCCCTTATAAACAAATCTTTCTTTGTTCCTTATGAATTCACTTTTCTCATTCAACTTGTTTCTAAATACCCAATTTGTTCCAATTGCATTCTTGTTCTTAGGCCTTAGTACAAATGTCCATATTTTGTTCTTCTATGTTTGATCAACATCCTTATTCATTGTTTCAATCCAATCTTTATTCTCCAATGCATCTTAAGCATAATTTGGTTCAAACTCACATAGTAGGTTGGTATCATTCTTAATTCTATTTCTTGTCACGATTCTTGAAGCTGTCTCTAAAAATGATTTGATCAAGTGTGTGGTTCTTTCTCACATATTTTGCTAGGACAGCTTCAAATTTTCTTGCCCTTTGTTTTGGTTCACTAGGTTCATCTTGCTTAGCTTAGCTTCTTCAAGAAATTCCTTTTGTATCTTAGGTTCCTCTAGATGGTGTTAAGAAGTCTCTATCTGTGACTTTGTTACTCTAGCTTGATACTTGATAGCCTACTAAGGCTCAGCATAGCCTTCTTTCTATGACTTAGGAGTAATTATTTGCTTCTACTACTACTATTTTTTTTTCTTGGTAATCTCCATCTATAGTTCAGGTGAATTTATTGGTTCTCCTTCATAGATGTATACAAATGTTATGGACTCTTTCAGTTTAGTCTTGCATTCCACTTCATTCTTTTCTGCAAATTCATCAACTCTAACATTTTCACTTTCCAAAACTTTGTTAGTGTTAGTATTCATATACTTTTGTTCATTTCTTTTAGTGGAATAACCTAGGAATATACCTTCATCACTTTTACCATCATGTTTTTCAATCTTTGCATCTTTCAGCATGTAACACTTGTTTCCAAATACTTTGCATTAATTGATGTTTGGTGTATAGCTATACCATAGTATAAAAGGGGTTTTATTTGTACCTTTCTTGACTTGAACTTGGTTAAATGTGTAGACAACACTACTTGGAGCTTTTATCTAGCACTTTTGTGAAACACTATTTTCCATCATCAGTATTCTTGCACAATCCATGAATAATCTTGTTCTTATTTTAGCTATCCCATTATGTGGCAAAGTCCTTGGTGTAAACACTTATCTCTTGATTCACTTGGCATTGCAGAATGTATTGAACTCAAGTGACATAAATTCACCTCCTCTATCTTACCTCAAGCATTTCAAACTTCTACATATTTCCTTTTTAGCTCTAGTGAAATACCACTTAAACATTTGAAAATCATCAATTTTTTCTATTTAAAACATGACAAACATCATTCTAGAGAAACCATTAAAAAATATAATTTAAAGGACTTGTCACCACAATAACTTTACACCCAATAGGTCCACCTAAATCAGCATGAACCAACTCCAAAATATCATTAGAAGAAAAAGTCTTTCTATTGAGGGTAGACTTTGTCATTTTTTGCATTTGACATTCTTTGCACTTCACTTTCTTAGGTTTTCTTAATTTTGCTAATCCTCTTACTCTTTTCATCTCACTAATTTCTACCAAATTATCAAAGTTCACATTACCTAGCCTCTTATGCCACAACCAAGCTTCTTCATATTGTGCAAATAAACATGCATCTTCATATAGGTCTAGATAGAAAAAGTTACCTCATGTTTTATCTCCTTTTACAATCAGTTCACCAGTAGCATCATAGATTATTTCTTTCTTATTTTAGAATTCAACTCAGTAGCTAAAACTATTTAATTGTGCCATACTCAACAAATTATATTTTATTCCATCAACCCAATATACATTGTCACATTTGATCCTCTCATTCAATATAATTGATACTTTAACTTTCACATTACATGGTGCATCATTACCAAACTTAATACTACTTCCATTATGATGTTGTAGCTTTTCAAACTTACTTGTATCACTAGTCATGTGATGTGAACAACCACTATCATCAATTATTCACTTATCATTCTTACTAACATGTGAAATAAGGGGAGTTTCTTCAATCTTTTCTTCTTTTTCTAGTGCACACCATTCCATTCTTGACTACTTCTCACCTATGAGGAATTCTTAGTTGTTGCACTTCCTTCCCTTGGTTTGTTTTTTGTTTTGCTTTCACGCTCTTTCCACAAACAATTTTTGGTGCTCCCCCTTGTTGGCATTTTCCCTTCATACTATTTCCACTCCCTTTGACCCTCGTTGGTCTCCTATTAGACATTAAAAATTTCATCTTATCTTATCTTATCTTATCTTAGCTTATCCTCATCAAATTTATCTTTTATTGAAACATAAACAATTCATGATCATTAGAATCACTTTCAAAACCATCTCCTTCAGCAATGTAGTGAGACTTCTTACTTTTTCATTTGTAATCTTTGTTACATCAGTTGTCTCTATCATCTATCTTTCC